>OZ018317.1:206088288-206585788 GCA_963969495.1 Ceratothoa steindachneri | reverse complement strand
AAGGTCCTCCGCAAACGGTTGGGGCATCCGAGGCAGTACAAGGAAGGGAGGGATCTCCTCTAACCGGTGCCCATGCGACCCCTAGGACCTTCTCCATTTCGGAGAAGGACCTGGCTGAGGCCGGTCCATCTGGCCTAGAGGCTCCTTCCGGCGGAGGTGAGAAGCGGGTTCATTTCCCGCTCTCGTCTCCAAAAAAGAAAAGGACTAAAAACACACAAAAAACTCGGGGCTCCTCTCCATCCGCAGGGGCTACGGGGACGGATGGGTCTGCTGCCACTTTGGCAAGCGACCAAGCAAAGATCGGCACATCCGGCCCCTCTGCCCCCCAGGTTGCCGAGCCCCTGACTAAGACGAGAAGTGCACAGGGTGGAGCCTCGATGACATCGAGGCCACTCATTCAGAGGTTTCCTGGCGTTTTCGAGCCCGCTGGCTTCAAACGCTTCCTCGTTATTCGCTCCCCTGATGGCACCATGTTGGCCAAGGGCAACATGATCCATCAGAGGAGAGGATTAGCTAGGGCAATTGGTAGAGAGCCGAAGGTGACCCGTTTTTCGAACGGGCTCCTTCTGGCGAATGCGGCGAATCCCGCCGAGGCGGCCAAGATAAGTGCTCTTCGGACACTTCATGGCACCCCGGTGAGTGTGACGCCGCACGCTACCATCAACTTTGTGAAAGGAGTAGTTTATGCGAGGGAACTCGTTGACTACTCCAGTGAGGACATCACTTAAGAGTTGGCCGACCATGGGGCGGTCAAGGTCGAACGTGTGATGAGAAAACAGGGAGGGGCCTCGAGACCCACCCCTACACTCTTCTTCACGTTTGACTGTGACAAGGTCCCTGAGTCGGTGCGTGCTGGTTGGTACCGCTACCACGTGAAGGCATTCGTGCCACTGCCGCGGTGGTGCTATTACTGTCACCGCTTCGGCCATACGAATCGATCTTGTAGACGTGCAAAGTCGGGGTCACCCGAAGTCTGTGTAAATTGCTCTAAGGCAGCACACGATAAGTCTAAATCATGTGTGGCCAAGCGTGTCAATTGCGGAGAACCGCAGCCCGCTTCTTCGAATCAATGTGGTGCATATTTCCTCGAGAAATAAATCCTGGCCGTTCAGGCCCAGGATCGAATCTCATTCCGCGAGGCTAAGGACTTGGTCCTGGCGCGCCCGGCTCTGCCTGGGACGTCATATGCCTCAATAGTTAGAAAGGCACCCTCTGCTCCTGGCCCATCCAGGCCAACGAGCACGGTTGTTTCCGCGCAAATTCAGAGCCCTTCTGCAGCCTCTAATCAACCCGGGCGCTCCCCTGGTAAAGCTGGTGGCAAAAAGGGTTCATAACCAGCCCCGGCTAAAGCCAGCGCTTCCCTCTCTCCCCCCCAGCGTGACCGTTTCCTGTAAGGCGAAACGGCCACGCGCCTCCACAGAGTCGTTAGACTCACAGGGGGAAACACCCTTGAAGCTGGTCACCAGGCCATCTTCCGGAGTTCCTAAAGCTGTCCCCCAAAAGAGGACAGCAACAAAAGAGCTTCGGCTCCTTCGCCCACGCCTAGAGGTGGTGCGATTGGTTCGGAGACAGTGGTTCCTCGAAAAGTGGGCCCCCCGCCTTTGAAGCCGCAACGCCCGCCTAAGGTTTCGAGGCGGAGGGAGGAAAAGACTCGCATGGCGAGCCCAACCTCCCCCAATAAGTCCTCGAAGGCGACAGCGCCTTCAGCGCTTTGTCCGTTAACAGCGCCCGGGGTTCTGCCTCCGGGAAGCGTACGGCCATTTCCGTGAGGGTCTTCAGTTCAAGGAGGGCCCCTGCGTCTCCTCCGAGCTAGGCCTGGAGGGAATATTCCTTCAATGGAATTGCCGTGGAATCCGGACCAACTGGGAGGAGCTGTGGAGGCTCGTCTCGTCCCGTTCCCCGTTAGCTATCTTTTTGCAGGAGAGCATGCTAGGTGCGTGCCCCATGCCCGCCCTTCCGTGTTATAAGGGTCTTGCAACCCCACCACTACGGGATGGCCGGGCTGGGGGATGCGCGGTTTACACGCGGCATGATGTCTCCGTTCTTCTTTTCTCTTTAGATACCTCCTTTCAGGCAGTGGCTGTGCAGCTGCACCTGGATAGGAGGTATACTATCATTTCTGCGTACATTCCACCGTCAGCTGACTTCGACGCGGGAAACTTCCGCCGCGTCGTGGCACGGTTGCCGAGGCCCTTTCTCTTGCTTGGAGATGTGAACGGTAAGTATCCTCTTTGGGGAGGTTACTCAATAAATCCCAGGGGACAAGTCCTTGCCGATCTGATCGAAGAGCTTGAGATGGGTGTCCTAAACGTGGATGAGTTTACGCATCACTGTCCGAGAACCGCTTCATTTTCTTGCCTTCACCTATCTTTGTGCTCTTCGGATGCACAGCCTGATTTTGATTGTGGGGTGGTCAATGACCTCCATGGTAGTGATCACTTTCCCATTCAAATATCATTTTCAGGGCAACTGCCGCCTGAGATCCCACATCGGTGGTGTTGGCGCTGGCGCGGTGGCCTGCATTTCAGGAAATGACCGAATTCTCTATCTCAGTCGAGGATTTTAGGTCGGTAGCTGAGGCCGTTGAGTTCTTCTCCGGCAACCTCATCGCTGTGGGCCTGACTACTATTCCTAGGACGTCTGGCCGTTTTGCACGCCGACCAATCCCATGGTGGTCGGCCGAGTTTGAGACGGCCCTCAAACAGAAGCGTTAGCCTACATGCGCTATAAGCGCCGCCCGAACGATTTCACTGTCGCTGAATTTCGTCGGGCTAGGGCTAGGTTCCGGTATATTTCGAAGCACGCCCGCCGCTCTTCTTGGCGGGCATACGTGTCTTCACTTAACGGGAAGACCCCTTTAGCTGAGGTGTGGAAGCGAGTCAAAAGGATTCGGGGCAAGTTCTCGCAGGACCCCCCTCCCGTTCTCCAGGAGAATGGGACCGCAATCTCGGACCCCGCGTCCGTGGCGGAATCTTTTGCGACCGCTTTTTCCGCATTCTCTAGCCGGGATGCTGCTCCGCCAGCATTCAATGCACGTCGTGTTTCGCGGAAGGCCGCCGGCTGGACTTTACCTCCAGAGGCGGAGAACCCTTCAACGACAGATTTACTGTGAGTTAGTTGCGCTCCGCTCTTGCTTCGTGCGCGGACACCGCCCATGGTCCGGACGATGTCCCGTACGCCATGATTCGACACCTGGGTGAGCGAGGCATGGCTTTTCTCTTAGATTTGTTCAACAGGATCTGGGTGGAGGGTCTTGTTCCAGATTCCTGGTGAATCGCTACTGTGCTTGCCTTTCGCAAGCTGGGGAGAGATCACTCTAATCCTACCGGTTTCCGCCCAATCTCTCTAACCTCTTGCATGTGCAAGTTGATGGAGAATTTGGTAAATGTTAGACTAGCCTTTTTCCTGGACAGCGGAGGCCATCTGTATTCTGCACAGTGCGGCTTCCGCAAGTTCCACTCCCCCCTGGATGCTCTGCTCCGCTGGAAAATTCCGTCTGCTAGGCTTCCCTTCGTAGACAGCACTACGCCACGGTCTTTTTCGATCTGGAGAAGCCCTATGATACCGCATGGCGATACGGTATCATGGAGACTCTCCACACGCCTTCGGGGCGAGGGGACGCCTCCCAATGTTTATATCTGAATTTTTGCGAGATCGTCCATTCCGCGTACGGGTGGGGGGAGCCCTCTCCGACTCAAAGGAGCAGGAAGAGGGTGTCCCTCAGGGAAGTGTCCTCAGTGTCACACTCTTTGCCCTGACCATCAAGGGCATCACCTCGGTGCTGCCGGAAGATGTTCTCGCTACGCTCTACGTGGACGACCTTTCGATCTCTTTTGGCGCGGCCCAGATGCCAACTCTGGAGCGTCGACTCCAACAGGCATTGAACCGCGTCTCTCGCTATGCCGAAGCGCACAGGTTTCGGTTTTCTTTGGCCAAGACTAAGGTGGTGCACTTCTGCCGCCATCCACGGCTTCACCCCGACCCAGATTTGTTTCTTAATGGGGTGCGCCTGGATGTGGTTGAATCGCACCGTTTCCTAGTCTTGTATTCGTCCAACGCCTCTCCTGGGAGGCTCATTCTCAGCCTTAGGGTCTCTTGTACCCGCGCCATGGACATTCTCCGTTCCGTGACGTTCAGCACTTGGGGCGCTGATAGGGCTACTGTCCTACTTTTTTATCGATCCTTTCTTCGTTCGAAGCTCGACTACAGATGCGAGTTTTATGCATCCGCAGCCGAGCGTTTATTGCGGAAGGTGGATTCGATCCACCACACCGGCCTTCGCCTTTCGACCGGTGCCTTCCGCACTTCCCCCATTGAGAGCCTGTTGGTCGATGCTGGGGAGATGCCCCTCGCTCTGCGCCGCGTGCAGTGCATCACTCTCCTGTACGCGCGAGCCCGGCGCCTCCCTCAGTCGCCAACAGCTTTCACTACATCCGCAGCTGATCTCGATGGTGCCTATGCCGCCGAGAGACGCCAGTCATATCCTAAGTCCTTTGGGTTTAGGGCCAGGAAACTCCTTCGAGAGCTAGATATAGCTCTCGGGCCGGTGGCACCCCTGGTTCTGCCCAGGACGCCACTCTGGAGGGTACCACATTTGGCTATTTGTCGCCACGCCTCTGCTCCCAAAGCTTGTACGGCGCCGTGAGTATTGCGTTCGACCTTTTTGGAGCACACCTCGTGTCACGCTGGAACCGTGCCAGTTTATACGGATGGCTCCAAGTCCCAAGAGGGGGTCGGCTTCCACGCCGTATGCCCCCTGTTTGAAGTCAGCGGTCTCTGCCAGGCGCTGCGTCTGTCTTTACGGCCGAGCTGGTGGCAATACACCACTCGGTACGGGAGATTACGTGACGTGCCCGGTTCGGAGACCGGATTGTGATCTATAGCATTGGAATCTCCGCATCCCCTGGTTCGCGATATCCGTGACGCCACGGTTTTGGCGAGCCGGGCGGTTGTTGAGATTATCTTCTGCTGGGATCCTGGACATGTAGGAATTGCGGGGAATGAGCGCGCCAAAGAGTCCGCGAGGACTGCGACCGGACCAGCTTTTCGCTCTTCCTCACACCAACTATATGGCAGGATTACGGGCAGCTCTTCAGACTGCTTGGCAAAGAAGATGGGAGACGGTCGAAGGGAACTTAAAGTTGCGTGCCATTGCGCCGCGACTGTTCCCATGGACCTATCCCCCACTGATGCAACGGGTTCAGGTCGCTTTCTGTCGTCTCCGAATCGGACACACTCGTGTGACGTATCGCTATTTGATGGAGCGCTCGCCTGCGCCCTATGCCGAGGACTGCGTAGTCAGCCAGACTGTTCGGCACATTCTTGTCGAATGTCCCAGTCTGGGTGATCTTCGCGCACGTTACCCCTCCCGCTACCGCCTGTCCTTTGTACTCGGGACGAGTGCGTGCACATTGACTGGTGGACTTGTTGACTTTTGGGGGAAGGCCGGCCTTCTCCCTATTATTTAAGCAGGGTTTTTTTCTTTTTTTCCCCTTTAGGTTGCACGCTCCTGCGCCGGGGGGACCTTCCCCCCGACGCGGGAGCTTGCTTCCTTTCCGTCTTTTTGGGGTGTTTTTCGTCTCTTTAATTTTATTTTAAAGTAGCCTAGAACTACGCCAGTTTTAATACGGCGACTAATGCCCAAGTAGGCTGTCGCCAGATGAGCTCTTAAAAAAAAAAAATCAGGACATTTCCACGTGAAAGCCACCTCACTTCCGTATGAAAAAGAAGGGTTGAATATTCAGCCTCTCCATCTTCACATAAATCACGAAACATCCTCGTGTTTAGTGCATGCTCTTTTACAACATTGACAATCTTAATTACATCATTCAACACAGCTTCCAATTCTTGTTCCAAATCCTTCGCAACTAATGCCTGGCGATGTATCATGCAATGGATGACCTGAATATTTGGATTCTGTTGTTTGGCCAAAGCCACAAAACCAGTGACGTGGTTTTTGAAGTATGCATCAACCTTATTGAACACATCAATACCACGAGTTCTCAACTCAAGAGAACATAGACACATTTCTTCTTCAATTTCATCAGAACCCATGTATCGAACGTATACCATCAGCTGCGAATTGCAACTGACATCTGTAGTCTCATCAAGTTGAATGGCAAACTCTTTACTCTTTTTTACTGAAGAAATCACTTGTTCTCTCACATTTTCTGCCAAGATGGAAATTCTTTATTTAATAACTCTTGCAGACAAAGGCACTGTATTCAGTTGTTTAGCTACTTTCTGCCCACACATTATTTCTGCCATTTTCACAGACGCCGGTTTGATTAAGTCTTCACCAATATTATGTGGTTTGTTGTTTCGAGCAACTAACCATGCCACTTCAAAACTAGCTATTGCTGCTGAGCGTTGCTCAAATGTTGCCCTCTTGTTATTTTCCAATATCTGTCTTTTGACTGATTTTTTCCAGATTCTCAAAGTATTCCCGTGGTTTGCAAGACAGATGTGAATGAACCTTGTCTAAATGTTTCTTCAGTTGATTCTTTTTGAAATACTCGGCAGTCAGTACTTTCATACAGACGAAACATTGAGGTTTCATTTGTCCTCTATTTCTGTGAAGCCATAATGAAGGAACTCTACCTGATATGTCCTTTTCCTTGCTGATGCCATCTGAAAATGAAAGACAAATCTATCCCATTTTTAAGGTCTTTTGACTTCTATTTTTGAAAAATAAAATAATTATTTAGTGACGAATTTAAGAGTTTAAATTAAAACTTTAAAATAACATAAACATAAAATCAAACCACAACTCACAACCATAAAATTTTAAACAATAAGACTTAAAAAGAGTGAGCATTATATCTGTAGGGGCTGCATGAAATCTTCTTAAATTGAGTTAAACTCGTTAAAAACTTACTTTTAATATAAAATAATTCATTAAAATAAAAATAAATAAATAAATGAAAAATATGTTACACATAAAAAAAGTGAGAAATGGCACCTAAACAGCTGATGGGATAATTAGGCCCCTTACAAATAAACAAAAATATCCTAAAAGTCTAAACTAATTTTATATTTATATATTTAACTTTTTTTTAATTTTAATCACAAAAGTCTATACAAAAACGTAAATATTATAGATTATATCATAACTCACCTTATGTAAATAATTATTATATCACTTGATCAGTTCTTCTAATTCATCAACTACTCTGATAGAGGCATGTTCAAAACATGCTACTTAATTAGGAGAAATGTTGCCAGATTTTACCGAAAAATAGAAGAAAGGCTCCTCGATGCATTTTTTTTCTCCAACTTTCATATTCGTTTCCCTCACTTAGCACATCCACATCCATTACCCCCGAATTTTTCTAAATTACCCCGTTTGGGGTAATTTACCCGTTCCCCGACCACTGCTCTACAGAGTACTTTTTCGCTCTTGTCTTAATAAATTCGCCGCAGAAATAGCAAAATGCGCCTGTCGGATGCTTACAACCTCTTTTATTCCATTTGTGACGAATGCTTGTATCAATGACGAGTGACAATGTGTGCGCTGTGACGGCTAGAGTTAAACTGATTTGTTGACTAGGCATTCTTTGTATTTATATAATCATCTACGTTGCCGGAATGTTCTAGAAATTCTTCAAACATATAAAAAATTCTCGAAAGTTCTAGAAAGCTCTGCACTTTATTTTTCACCAAATTAGTGCATCTATGTAGAATGTAGGTCACAAAAAAACAACCAAATATAAGGGAAATAATAGCTATTACTTTATTACTGTTTCTATAACCTTTTAAATACTGTATATCATTCTTATAACATAACTGAAAAAACATAACCCTTGAAACTTTTTATATATTTTTACTATTTGCATCAAAATAATGTTATTTACCATAAATAGGCTAATTTAAAAAATAAATGTCCTAGCCACAAAAGCAAAGTTTTGGGATTAAGATTGACTTTTTTATTTAATAGAGTTACAAACAATTGGAAAATAGCACTTTTAATCCAAGGGCAAGACTAAAGTGAAATTTTGTTACACAATGTAATTAAGAATAAAGGCGAAGGGTGTAGGGAAAGACTCCATTAACCCATAGCCCTGTGTTCACTAGCGATTAAACCCACTCGGTGTCGCGTAACTTTGCTAATATCATTTGAGACTTTCTCATAAATGCTAATGAAATTGTTGATTTTTTTTGTTTTTTATTCCTTGTTGTTTACAAATGAAATTAAACAAAATAATTATATAGCAAGAGGAGTTCGCCACTCCTGCTTATAAGAGGAGCTTGCGCTTCACAGACAGACCTTCGCTCTGTGACCTCCGGACTATCTCGCTCTAGCAAAGAGGTTTTTGTCTTAAAAAAATGAAAATATTTTCATTCAATATTCCCTAATAATTTACTCTTGGTATATTTTTTCCTATCCATACTTATTTTTTTTAGGCCTTATTAAAAAAACCCAGCTGAATTCTTTTCATATACTGTAAAAACAAGCCTCACCTCTCTTTTTCATCTATATTTTCTTTTATATACTAAAAAGTATTCCCCCCCCAAAAAAAAACCCGCTATGCATTATTTTTAACTAATTTTATCAATTTCATTTTTTATAATTATTTTATTCCGAGATTCAGTGAATAAAAAGTATTGGGTGAGAAAAATAGTAACTCTTAGAAATTACTTGGATAAAAGCTTCAAATATACGAAAAAACAGCCTTAAGGGTCGTTTGTCAAACTCTAAATCAACTCTTATAAATAAGTTTAATCAAAGCTTTGAATTAAAAAAAAAAACCTCCTCTCTAATTTTTCGATCTATAAATAAACTCTTAGAAAGAACTTGGATAAATGGATAAAATTATTTAATATACGAAAAACCATCTCTTGTCTCCCTAATAATTTATTACTTTTGATGTTGTTTTTTTTATCCATCCTTATTTTTTAGGCCTAAAGGCCAAAAAAAAATTGCACTTTCTTTTGTAGTATGGAAAAAAAGAGAATCCTCAAAGCTCATTTTTTCATCTAAATTTGTATTTATTATTTTCATTTTGCTTTACTTCTTTTTAGATGTATTAAAGATTCGATAAAAGATTCGAATATACGAAAAAAAATATACAAACAACCCTATCTTAATTGTAATGAATTTTCTAATCTTCATTTATAATTTTTTTTTAAATTTTTCTTTTATCAACTCGATAATCATATTTATTTTTTCTGAGCTTCACCATTTTGGTTTTGTTTTTCAAACTCTAAAACAACTATTGGAATAAACTTGGATAAAAATTTAAAATATCCCTAAGTCATAACCTCAAAACCAGCCTAAGAGAAATAATATTTATTATTATTCAACCCATCCCCCAAAATCCCGTTCTTAAAATATAGTGTTAAGGATAAGGAATTTATTTTAATGTCAGAAATGAAGAAATGTTACTCAAGTCTTTGAAATGCGTTGAGCGAGGCAAGGAGCTTCCATCTGCACACATTATTCATTTCTTATTAAAAAAAAACCCACTGAGGGTATATCCTGCCAAAAGTTTGTAAGAAGAAATGTGTAGGAAAAGTAGTAAATGGAGAGGAAGTGAATCTGTGTGGAAGAGATATAATCATAGAACATCTTCGGGTATTGGGCATGGTAGGTTACATAACCCTCCAGATGACAGCTGCAGGATGCTCCCATGCTACGCCTGACACGCTTTTGCAGGGTAATGGGGTCCGGATGGCGGGCCATTAACACCTCTACTCCCCACCACCATATGAGTCTCATTATCAGGCCATAACAGTATCGCTTAACGCTCACATATTATGGAGCAGCGATTGCAGATAAGCCCCTGAATCCCATGGCACTGGCACAGTGCCATAATAATTCTCTTAGACATTTTCTTTAATTTTAGCGCACTCACCTGGCAGCAGCCAAAGAGGGTTCAACCTCCCCCCCCCCAAAAAAAAAACAATTAAATGATTCTGAAATATATTACTCCAAAACAATAGGCTCTAAATAAAGTACAGGCAAAATGGAGACCAAAGATTGTAAATTACATTCAAATGAGCATTTTCGCAGGTCTACAAACTAGTTATTCATGAGAGTTATTACCAACTAACCGCAAGGTCTACTAGATCTATAGAACGAGCTGGTTTGAGAAAGTTTCTCTCAATGACCAATAAGTTCATGCCATGAACCAGCTCATTGGAAAAACAAAAGAGCGCAATGTAATATCACTTCACACTTGTGCTTCAATAGCAATCAAAAAGCTTTCTTTGAGTCAATAGAATGACAAAAATCATAACGACTATGGATATCTAACATATATATACAGTCTATGTGTATCAATATCCTAGAACACTACAAAATTTGCAGTGTACATTATAAGATTTCACCAGGACTCAAAATACCAGGGAAATAGCATCCTGCCCAAATTTTTCATGTCTTATTTAGAAGACAAAAAATTTAGTTAAATGGATAAAGGACACTCCAACATTGTGAGATTCCTAGGTGATATTGCCTTGATAAGTGATAGGCTTGTAGAAGTCCTAACAATGCGACAAGAGTTTAAAATGTAAAGAAAAGAGGCGTTCGAAACCAACCAACCAACCAACCAACCTTAACATAAAAATTTAAATTAAACCAATTGAAATGACAGACTAGTACAGCTTTCTAGGTCAACAGGTAACAATATTGCCAAAATCAGTTCCCGATATCCAACGTTGAATTACTCTCGACTGATAAGTATTTGTAAGGGCAAATACCATTTTGAGCGGTAGAATGTCTATCTGTTTGAAAAGTCTTTCACCGAGGCCATAATGCCTAATATAACGTATGAAGCACACAATTACATAAAACCTGACAAAAAACTAGGGACAACTTCCAGACCCTCATGAATCCTGGCTCCCTGAACAGACCACGGTTAAAGACAAAAAAACAATCGAGAACGTATTTGTACAGAGCCGGGAAGTAATGACGAGATCTCACGACAACAGATGCACCTAAACGATAACAACATATTAGACTCGATAAAAGGAAATCAAGAAAAAGATGAGAAAATAGAATTTGAAAATATGTAAAAGACGAATTAATTTGCTGAAGATCAGCAAAAAAATAGAAAGATGAGAAGGGGAGTTTCTCAGTCGTGGGAGGTAGTATTGATTCGTGTCTGGCGATGGCACTTCTCTCACTAGGTTGACGACGCTTTGCAGCAAGACCCTGAAGAAACTCGAGGGAACTAAGAAGAGGCTACCTTTAACAGCTTGGCCACTTACAATTTATACAAATTCCGTTAAGCGAACGATTTCACAAGTTCTTATACAAATTACCGATTAGAGAGAAAATAGGGAACGTTCCCTTTTGGTTTTAATATCGCCTTAAAAAAAAGGTGGACCATAATTGCGATATCGGGTATTTCATCCTTCAGCCTATAAAGGTCGATAGAGCAGCCTCTATAAGAAAACGCTGTTGGAACTTCGTCCACAACTCGGTAATGCCAAAGAGCCTCATTTGAACATCAGTATCTTCCTAGAGTTGTGAATCCAGTGTTATCTCGAAAGAGTCTGTATCTACTAAAGAGAGTTAGATGCATCCTAATTATGAATAGGAAGGTTTAGGATCTCGAATCCTCTTTCCATCTTGATTTGCGCAAGCTGTCGAGATCCAGACATCACAGGCTATAAAGAGATGCTACAATGAGTTGCCCAATAATATTTATGAAAATGAGATTTATAAAAGTGACCCATAATTCCGAAATAGAAACTAATTAAACCCGATCCTTGAATTTGTGTGGGAAAATATTCATTGCTGGTAGGCCCGTCAGGATAGAATATTTCAGTATTGTGTAAAATCGTAGGCGACTCGAGGCAATGTACCTCCTATATATTTTCACTTCCTCTAACTAAATCACTGTTGAAACTTGTTCTAAATTTCCCGGCGGGGATGCCGACGCTAGTTTACAATAATAGTAATATTATTATTATTAGTAGTAATGTTATTATTGTTGCTAGTTTTGTTATTATTTTCATTATTACTATTATTTTTCATTTATTATTATTTTATTATTTTTTTAGCATTATTTTTTATTATTATTCTCTAAAGTAAGAAAAATAAAAGTTTGTGGCGGTTTTTAACGCATTTAAAATGTGTACTGATTAACGTGTGTATCTTCAGGGCCGTGAAGTTCGCCCTAATCGCTCTCCATCCGGCCCCTTATCACAAACAATGTAGCTTAACCTCGCTGTATTCGGAGGCTGTTTGCACTGCTAGGTCGTAACCCCTCGAAGTGGGGAAGCGAGTGGAGGTGGGGAGAAGAGACATTCGAAGCAAAGGTCTCCCAAGGCTGTAGACGAACAGGCCGGCGGATTGGTAGATACTCGGGTAGACAGCGGGCAGCGAAGAGGACCAGGCATTTAGACCGGTCGTGCTCTCCCGTATTCGTGCCCCGAAGAAGCTCCTGTGGTCATAGGGGGTCGGCTGGTTGATGGGGAGGTGCCCCTGCCGTGGTACTCGAGGGCAGCATCGCGCAGATTGCAGTGGGTGCCGGGGCGCGAGAGAGCTGGGGTCGCCAGCTGGTCGAATCGATCACAGCTGGCGCCAAGTCTCCACCAAAGGGCCGCCGAGCCAGCTGTTGTGCATGCGTCGGCGCACGCGTCGCCCCTGAGTCACTGACAGCTTTGCTTGTTATACCATCGGTTAATGACATCTTTATTTGCTGTGCCCTGGGTTAATGACCTTTGCTCGGTATATCCTGGGTCATTGACCTTTGCTCGTTATACCGTGAGTCAATGACCTTTGCTCGTTATACGCTGGGTTAATGACGTCTTTGTTCGTTATACCCTGGGTCAATGACATATTGTTTCGTTATACCTTGGGTCAATATCCTTTGATCATTATACCCTGGGTCAGTGACTTTTGCTCGTTATACCCTGGGTCAGTGACTTTTGCTCGTTATACTCTGGGTCAATGACACCTTTGTTCGTTATAGCTTGGGGCACTGACACCTTTGTAGTACCCTGGTACAATGACATCTTTGCTCATTATACCCTGTGTCATTGACGTATTTGTTCGTTATACCCTGGGTCATTGACCAACGTTATACCTTGCGTTTTCTCATTGTCGCCTCCGTTGATACGTAAATGCCTCCTCCCCCATGGCTCGATGAGAGTTGGGAACGGGGGGGATGGGCGCTTTCTTTGACTCTTTCTCGGAGTGTGGGAAAAGGCCTGACGAAGGAGCAGCTGAAGGTTTGGCCTATTATTCTGATCTTTCATCATCTCATTCCCATTGGCTCAGGTGTTAATTGGAAAACTGAAAAGTCCCCTATTAACACTTGGATCCATGAATGCACTATCGATTTCTTCAAGGATTTCGCCCTATTATGTTTGATCCTTCCAGATGTTATTTGGTCCGTGAGGAGCAAGTAGGGACCCCGTTTGGGGAATGGTCCCCGAAAAAACCGGTATTTAACTCTATCCGAATACTTTGGGAGTTTTATGTGTAGTGGGGGGGGGATATGTAGAAGTTTAATGTGAATGGTTTGAGAAATTGAGATACGAAGACGATCGGAGATTGGGAAATGTGTCCTTTAAGTCTTGCAAAGTGTGGAACGATCAAAGGATTTTGGACAGATTGATTTTTTGGTTTTGAGTGGTGGAACAAGTTCCAAGCTCGTTTTCTTGGTTCCTCCATGGGAATTACTCTATCGACCTTTATTGTCTTAAAGAGGAAATACCCAATTTGGAATTTCTCATCCATTTTTTAAAAGATGATGTTAAAACCAAAAGAAGAAAGTTCCTTATTATCTATTTAATCGGTAAATTGTGAAAGAACTTGTGAAATTGTCCGCTTGACAGAATTGGTAGAAATTGTAATAGGTCGAAGCTGTTAAGGGTAGCCCCTTCTTAGTTCCCTCGAGTTTCTTCTGGATCTTGCTCCAAAGTGTCGTCAATGTAGTGAAGTTCCATCGCCAGACAAGAATCAACTACGGTCTGTCATGAGTGAGACTCTTCCCTTCCCCCCTCATCTATCTAAATTTTTGCTGACTAATCCTTTTTAAAAGATTATTAAGCGATCAATATTTTTTTAAACTCTTTTTGTATAAACAATTTCTTGAAAGCCGTTTCAAAATGTTTTCTTTGCTATATCCTCCACAAAAAGAAAATAATTAAATCTCTATAGTTAATTCACTTCTAATACAATATCTTTGCCATCTTGTAAGAATTACAAGATAAATACTAAATAGGCTTTTACACACAAATGAGGATTAGAGTTGGAAAGCGAAAGAGTGTGGAAGGATAGAAAGTGTCTCTTTTCATTTCCTCGAATAAATGCAATATTTTTTTTACTTTTTTGAAGAAAATAATACCCATAATTACGTAACTTGATATTACAAACATAATTCTCATTCGTTAAAATCTTAACTACTCAAAGAACAAATGTCATCCAATGAAACTGTTCGTAGGATAAACTCGAATCTCCCCTAAAAAAAAGGTCGCCACGGTTCCGTGAAACCCATAGAATACTTATAATCTCGATAATGAGTATTATAAATCTTTCTAGAATGGCTTTGGTTGGGAATCTTAAATTTAGCGAAACTAGCAAGTTGAAAATATAGATCTTTCTAAGATTTTTTGTTTTAGTATAGATATTATTTTAGACGCAAGTTTGTAGCCATATCAAATTGTGACAGAAGCCAGACTCGATAACTTGTAGGCTTTACGATGGAATGCCTTGTTAGTAATCAAAACAAACATGGCCGCCATATAATATGTGAGAGTTCTCCATCTCTGCTCGAAGGATGACTAAGAAGTGCTAGAAAGGACAATCTCATTTGCTATTACCGAAGTATGTAGAGAAGAGCTGAACAACCATCCCTTTGACTGTTATTTCTGCATAGTAAATTTGGATACGTAGAGAGGAAAACAACCATATTTAACCATAGATTAATGGATGACAGTGCTAAGTGGGACTGAACTTGGTAATGGGAACAGGAGCTGCCTCGTATAGGCTTTTGATTAGCCTGCTGCACTCCTTTTCTTATGTTCTTCTGTTCATCACCCAGAAATTAACCATTTTATCTTTCAACATAGAAAAATAAACTACTGAATAAATTATTAAATAAACAAAAATTTACTAAGGGAAAGAACATGCTAATAATTATTATTATTACTATCCCAATCGCGCTCTACATCTCTAGTAAAATAATTGGAATATAATCGTTATTGCACATTATTTAATGACTCAATAACGTTAGATTGTTTCTGATAGATGAAATCGATTTTTTTTCAATTCAGGTATTTTTGTATAATTTAAAGCGAAAACCAACGAGGGCACCTGTCGCAGAAAGTGTGTAAAGAGAGAGATGCAAAGAAATTGAAGATAAAAGAAGTGATAAATATATGGAAGGTAAATAGCCGCGGGTCCTCCTGCAAGCATTAGGTGGAGAGGACACACAACTGCGAGCGCTGGGGTCAGGAGAGAGAGAGAGAGAGGGGGGGGGGGGAAGGCATGCTATTTTCTAATATCGGATGCAGAATAGTTTTCATGGTACGCGCCACATCCCCTGAGAGGAGGGTAGCAATAGAAGAGAACAATGAGGGTTGTAGAAGGGGAAAAGGGAGGGAAGAAAGCAAGCGTGTTAAGCCTCCCCCCCCCATACACACCCTAGAGGCAAAATGGTGCTGTTGACCACCCCGCCGCTTCGATCAGGCATGGGTGAATGAAGGCTGGTCGGCGACTAGCCTGCAAAATTATCCGCCGGTCAAGAATAATAGGCGAAAACGGGGTAAAATGAGGATGTAGAACCTGGCCCCATTAAGACAATCGGGGTCGGGAGGAGGCAGCTCCAGGTGCAAGCCCCTGCCCCCCTTCAGGGTCAAAATAAAAGCATGCAAAATACCCTGCAAAAATCAGATGAACTCTAATTAGACTTGGCCGAATTTGCCCCTGGAATCTTCCTACTCCGTTGGACTTTTTTCCTGTCGCTTTTCTTTTTTTTCTGCTTGGAATCGTGCCAAAGGGCGGCTCATTTGTTCAGAGAGAGACCCTCCCCCCATAGAGTCCTGTCTATCCTGGCATCACAACCCCCAGAATCTTAGAAAGGCAACGGAGGATTCCTCTTGGCGTTTCCTAGGAAACGGCCCTAAAATATTCCCGATTTGGTTGCGATAGGGAGGGGGCGTCTTTAATTGGTGTCGTATCGGGGAATCAGGTTAGATTTATCAGACATTCCGTTACGAATGGTTGGTTTCGTAACCTCAGGTGAGATGTTTCGTTAGATTGGGTCGGGTTTCATTTTTTTTTTATGAGTTTCGGCTTGGTTCATTTCTCTGGTGGGTGGGGGTGGGGGGATTTCACCGTATCCAGATCCTGGCAGATAAAAAGGGAGATTCAATGGGGCTGAGCTGTGATTTGTTTGTATGGATTATTTTGGGGGACGCCATTCAGTAGTAAAGCGCCCAAATCGCCCATTTTCAAGCTATCTTGGCGCCCCATTTGGTGTGGATTAGCTACACTTCATAACTGCGCACCCGTTTGTTTAGAACGAGTTTTTACCCGCCAATTTAAACGAACAGAAATTGATGTTTTTGCCCTCCAGCGAGATCGTGACTCATCCGTGCATGCGGCCTGTGTGTGTGTATGTACGCGTGTTTGCGCGCGAATGCGTGATGCGTGTGTATGTTTATATATGTTTATTTGTACCAATATCTGTTCATAAACAGTAGATGCCACTGTGTGTCTCGAGAAGTCTCCGTGATGACTCAGCGCGGAGACGGGTGGCTGCTGAGGTCGACAATTGATGAATGAAACCGAGAATGCCTGAATCGTGTGAAGACGCGAGGGGCGGGGGGGGGGGGGGGCTGTTGATGATATCGCCGCGACAGAAAACAAATAATGTGTATAAGAACGGGTGGCAAAATTCCGAGGGACCCGGAAAGTGAACACCCACCACCCATTGGATCTCGCGGAACAAGTGAGAATAGGACGTTGGGAGATGCCGAAAGGAGTGTCGAAGGATGTCCCTTTTCCGCTGTAGACCGTGAAATCACATCCGTCCAACCTCCAACTCCCACACAAGAATGAGGTCCAATTTCGTGGATTCTTCCCCCTGAAACCACGCGATTCTCTGTCGCTCAAGGCCTATTGACGGTCGGCTCATGTACGCGAGGTTTGCATCCCCGATGAGATCGACGCCCCCTTGTCCTTCCTGCGTTCGGTGCCATTTTCTCCCCCTGATAAAAGATAGATCGTTCATGGCACCGCCGTTGGTGAGGGAAGGCACTGTGCCCCCGTCTACTTTTTATTGGCTCTAGTTTAACGGGCCAATTGCCGCGAGTTGAGAAGAAGTCTTCAACCTCGACATCTCGCTCAAGGTCGGTTATAGAAGTAGCTGGTTCGACATATACACACATACAACCACTTGTATGAGGAAGACTTTAGGACCTTCCCATTTTATCGTTTGTTTCTCTGTGGAGCTCAACCCCACACTTCTAAGTGCCACTCCTCGGACGAACTTGAATGCATTCGAAGTTGTCACGGTATCTGAGGTTGGCGCTGGGTTGTGTCATAATGGTATTTTCATCCTCGATCTCTTATCATTCTTGTCCTCCCGAATAGGGTGCCATTGTGGTGTTTGTCCATCAATACCTTGTACAGTCCTGCGGTGTCCCATTCTGCACTTGCAGGGGGTCGCTCTGAGGCATTAAACACCTTCGTTTCTACCCTAGGACTGGAGCAGCTGGAGATTTTCGCCATTGCTGTCCTTCCTCGTAGTCCTGGTGCCAGAAGTTGGGAGTGGACACATCGCCACTCGTTAGGGGGTGGGCGTCCCTGTCCTTTATCCTATTGTAAACTTGCCCATCTCCCCCCAATGGGGTGTTAGTTTCTAGTTGGGTCAAAATGGAGCGGACACTGTCACTGAGAACCTTTGAGGCCGGAGGGGCACAGAACTAGGGGCTTTGGGGCTTGGATGGCACGCATCCTACAGATGTCAGCTGCAGCATGATTTCCATTGCATACCCTTGTAGGGGGTGAGTACGAGAGTGAGTATGAGATGGGGGTTGCAAAAGCGAACGAGGCCCTATGGACTTAGCTGGAGGAAGGGGGGGGGCTCCTTGGGGGGCAACCTCGAGGTGCTGAAAGTGACCTAGTTAAGTTTTTCGGGCCCCAGATGGGTCGGGAGGATCACCCGGGCGTTGACTTAAACTTAAAAAGCGAAAACCATCGAGAGAATCTCCCAGAAAGTTTGTAACCGAAGTGGTAAAGATGAAGTGAAATTGTGGCGAAGATAGACACCCGCACATCCACCTGCAGCTGTTGAACAGGGAAGGCACGCAATTATTCAGATGCAAGCTGCAGCACGGTTGCCCCTGACAACCAGACACCCTCTTGCTATACAGGAAGGGGGACCACCGGGGGTAAGGTTCTCCTTGATTGGGTGAAGGTGAGGGTGTTGAGTTGTAGAATCAGGGATGGCAGCCCCGAAGGGGGGTATTTCCCCCCAGCACAATGTTGATAAAGGGAGAAAATGATTATCTCCCCCCTCCCAATCCCCCTCTTGCCGTATTCCCCCTGCCGCCATCTCCTCATATTTCCTTATAATAAGAGAGAGAGAGAGATCGAGGGACAAAGAAAAAAGAGGAAAAGAAATAGAAAGATAGATATAAAGGGAAAAAAAGAAATAGAAAGATAAATATATGGAGAAAGAAAGGTCGAGAGAAAATAAAGAAACAAAGAGAGAATGTTCGTGTTTTCGGTAGTGACCAACCGTGAAAATATGCCCCCCCCCCATTTTTTTTTTTGTCGCGGAGACCTATCTTGGGTCCTCCTTGACCCCCCCCCCTTCTCATTGACACAAATGAGAAAAAATGGCGAAAGACTCCCTGAAAAAAACGTGATTTTATAAAGACGGGTTTGGAACGTGTTGTGAATATTCACCTAGTAGTGAATCGAGTGAATAAATTAGGTAGAGTGTAACCTGTGACCTGGGCGAGCTCACTCGCACATACAGACGACATGACTCTTACCCGCAGGAAAAAATAAAAGCTATGATTCCAAGCACTTTCGTCTCTATTTAAGAGGAGCTCGACTTTATCATATTATGATTTGCCTATTTTATGATTCGACTGTAATGGAGATGATTTCTTTCCTTAAATAGAGACAAAGTGCTTGGGATCATAGCTTTGCTTTCTGCGGGCATTCTTCACCCATAGTATTGGCGAATTTTGGTTTTCTCTCCATAGAAATGACGTTTACCACCAATTCTAAGATTCAAAATGCCTTAGTGACTTTGATTCTAAATCTCCCTTCATTAAGCTCTCCACTGAAACGCATAACTTCCAAATCTGAACCTAATATTCGAGCCATACTGGGCCCGAACAGTTCTCCCAAAATGTTTACAGTCCGCACACACTGGCTTGTATATTCTTGCCTTTTCGCGCCTATTTTATAAAGCCCGTACAACATCTGGGTGTCTCAGGCCTATTTTTAAAGCCTTTGCAACATAGAGGAGTCTCGGACCTATTCATATGGGTGTCAGGCATATTTTAAGGTCGTATATCTGGTGTATCGGTTCTATTTTTAAAGCCGGTGCAACATCTGAGCGTCTCTGACCTATTGTTTAAGCCCATACATATGAGTGTCAAGCCTATTCTAAAGCTTATAGAACAATTGGGTGTCGGGTCTATTTTAAGCCCGTATATCTGGGTGTCCCGGGCCTATTTTTTAAGCCCGTACATCTAGGTAGATCGGGCCTATTTTTCAGCCTATATAACATCTGGGTGTACAGGGGCTATTTTTAAGCACCATACAACAACTGGGTGTCTAAGGACTATTTTTAAAGTATGTAGAACATCTGGGTGCTCGAGCATATTTTTAGCCCATACCTCATATGGAAGAATCGGGCCTATTTTTTAATCCCGTACAAGATATAGGTGTCTCGGTCCTATATTTAAAACCCGGGCAACATCTGGGTGTCTCGGGCCTATGTTTAAGCCCATGCAACATCTGGGTGTATCAGGATTATTCTAAGCGCATAAAACATTTGGGTGTCTCGGGCTTATTTTTAAGCCCGTGCAGCATCAGATTCTGTCGGGCCTATATTTAAAGTCAGTGCAACATATGGATGTCTCGGACCTATTTTTGTAGGCCCAGAACACATCATGGTGGCTTATACCTATTTCTAAGCACGTACTCATATGTGTGTTCGGGCCTAATTTTAAGCCCGTACATCTTGGTGTCTCTGGCCTATTTTTTACACTCGTATAACATGTGGGTGTCTCAGGCCTATTTTTTAAGCACGTACAGCAGCATTTGGACGACCGCGAATGTTTTGGAGAATGAACTGCACAACATCGAATGGAGATGGAACAATTTGGATAATTTCAAGATGTTATTCTCGAAATTATTTCAGAGGCCAAAGGACATTTACACTCCCAAATCACTGGACCCCCCTCCCGTCCCCCTCGATAAAATTTCAAACATTCCTGTCTCCCTTTTCGAATGAGGATTTCCGCTTGATTCCCTACAGAATTTTATGTCCACGTTTCCTGACCTCCTCCAAAAATGACGAGGCATGAAATTACCACCTGTCAGGGAAATCATGTTTTTAGTTATATATATATATATATATATATATATATATATATATATATATATATATATATATATATATATATATATATATATATATATATATATATATATATGTTTTATTAAAGACCAGGTCTAGTTGAACCTTGATAAGCTTCTTTCTTTGCTTTTCTAATTTCCTTATTATTCTTTTTCCGTCTTGCGAAAGGTTATAGAAAAGTGTTCCGATATCCATGGTTTATTTTAACTAGCTGAGCTTTTGGTCACGTTTGACCATCTTCGCAGCGAATTAATTTTGCATTTTATATAAATGTAATTCCTTTAAATATTTAACCAGTGTAAAATTAATTCGCTCCGAAGATGGTCAAACGTGACCAAAAGCTCAGCTAGCTAAAATAAACCATGAATATCGGAACACTTTTCTATAACCTTTCGCAAGACGGAAAAAGAATAATAAGGAAATTAGAAAAGCAAAGAAAGAAGCTAATTAAGGTTCAACTAGACGTGGTCTTTAATAAAACATGCATAAAAGAAAAACTCCTACCTAACTATACAAATATAATATATATATATATATATATATATATATATATATATATATATATATATATTAGTGATGGAGTCGTTCCTTGGGAACCTTATTCGTAGCAGGAATATGAAGACATATGCGATGGTTTGGAACATTTATTTTTTTTCCAGACCATCATCATTTTGGGACCATCATCAGCGAATTCTAACTACCAAAAATTATTTTTATAAGAATAACTAAACACAGAAATCAAATTAGTGAAAATCTATTCATGATTCATATTTATTATTCATATTTGTTGCTCATGGGATTATTTAATCTTCTTTTTTTCTGTCTTATTAATCGATTTCTTCATGCCTACTTTCAACTTTATTGCTATAGTTTATAATTTTTTTTGTATTTCGATAGTCATTTAAGTCATGTTTATTATGCATATTTAAAAACTCGTGGGATTATTATTTAATTTAGTTATTTTTAAGATATTACATCAATTTCTTATTAATAGATTTTCACTAATTTGATTTCTGTGTTTAGTTATTCTTATAAAAATAATTTTTTGTATTTAGAATTCGCTTATGATGGTCATCGTCAATGACCGAAACGTCCGGAAAAAAAATAAATGTTCCAAACCATCGCATATGTCTTCATATTCCTGCTACGAATAAGGTTCCCAAGGAACGACTCCATCACTAATATATATATATATATATATATATATATATATATATATATATATATATATATATATATATATATATATATATATATATGAGGAATTAAACCACATTCTCAGTTGAAAAAGGGTGTGAGATACACCGAAACTGTTCTGAATTAAATTGTCTTCGGAGAATGTGGTTTAATTCCTCATCTTTTCTTGCGATATTGCATTAATTTTCATATATATATATATATATATATATATGCGGTTAAAAGGCTACTTTTGGCAAACGAAGTCTTCCTCAAAGTCCTCGGAAGGAGCTCTTCTCATATACACGAGAAGGTACCACTTAAAATAAGGCGTGGTAAAAATGGAGAATAATAAATTTTCCATTCTCTTCGAAAAGCAGGGGTGACACTTGAAAAAGCCAATCGAAAGATAGTTTTTTGGCTATGTGAGAGAACGCTTATTTTAAGTGTTACCTTCTCCTATTTGTGAGAAGAGCTCCTTCCGAGGGCTTTGAGGAAGACTGTTTGCCAAAAAGCCTTTATATATATATATATATATATATATATATATATATATATATATATATATATATATATATATATATATATATTAGCAATAATCATTCAGACACTTCGATGCCAGATAAATTACAAATAAAAATAAGCATGGTTATAAGTTGTACATATTAAGATGGTTGAAACTGCAAGTTACGTGCAAAAGAGTATTTTTATTCGAAAATTTATATTATTTTTATCTGAGATAACCAACTAATTTAGGGTAGTAACTTAGATAGTTCCATAAATTCTTTGCTCATTCAGTTATTATCTGTCAAGTTCCGAGCATCAAACATGCCTAGGGGACCCACTACACCTGCCTATATCTAGGAGCTAATTCGTTAAACGCCCCAAAAGTGTCGTACATAATATCACGTAACGATACCACTGGATCATGTATCAGTAGAATTTCTACTGGTAGGCCTAGGAAAACCACAGAGAAAGAGAGAGAGAGAGAGAGAGAGAGATGACCAAGCCATCGTCTGTATCTCCAAAAAACGACCGATAACAGACAGAAGCCAGGATTTCCCGAGAAGTAAATAAAAATATGGGCATTAGTACCTCGAAAAGACCTTTAAAATTGATCAGCCCTAAGAACAAGAAAGCTAGATTATCCTTCGCCACTAAGCGTATTCTTTGGACCGAAGACCAATGGTCCAAAGTACACTTCAGCAATGAATCGAAGTACAATTTGTTTGGTTCAGATCATAAGAGGTTCATCCGTCGAAGACCTGGCGATAGATTATCCGTGAACTGCTTGAAGAGCAGCGTCAAGTTGGTGGAGGAAGCGTTACGGTGTGGGCAATAATTTCGGCGGAAGGTACTGGCCCACTTGCACAGCAGATTGAATGCTCAAGTGTATAAAGAACTTATACAAACAAGCACTGTTGTGCCCCATTTGAGAACCGCTTCTGCCCAACCTGTCATTATTACTGCATTGTAATGCACCTCGCCACACGGCAAAGTTAGTGAAGAATTTCCAGGATCAAGAGGAAGTAAGTGTCATGGACTGGCCTGCCCAGTGCCCGGAGATCAATCCGATTGAGAAGTTGTGGAAGACGCTGGGAGAGAGAAGTAAAGAGAGAAAACCAAGCACCGTCAAAGAACTTTGGGAAATATTACAAAGAGGAATGGATAAAAATAACACCAGAAGAATGCCTTCAGGTAGTGCGCTCCTGTGGCAGAAGACATCAGTGTGTAAAGGTCTACATACCAAGTACTAATATATTTTAACAAACGAAAATTATTTGTTGAATAACTCATATTATTGTAGTTTCTCATATACGTCTGATGTGTTATCTGTCCGGATCATTTTGGCCATCATATATTTACACTAAAAATGCTCTCTTGCACATAACTTTGCAGTTTCATTCATCCTAATATATACAATGTACATTTACAACTTATAGCCATGCATATTTTATATCTGTAATTTATCATGCATTACTTACCATTATTTGGTTTGAAGTTACTGTAAATTTTGTGATAGAAACCTGTGTCCAAATCATTATGGCCGCTACTGTAGATATGTATACATAATTTAGCCTAGAATCCCATTTTTTCAAGTTGTTGTGGCTCCTTCCATCTCAAGAGAAGCAATGTGTAAGGCTCCCAGAAAATTTTCTACCCTTAGGGAAAAAGCCGTTTCTAAGCAAAAACCACAAAGAAAAACGGCCCTTGTGGCCACCATAATACATTAAAACTCACGAGTGATTGGATGGACCGGATAGTTAGGGAAGAAGCTGAGTTATCAATGGACGTCAACTGAAATAGTTCCACCAAGCGCCAAAGAGGGAGGTTGTGGTGTTGTGTGTGTGGGAGGGGGGGACAATTTTGGGAGACACTCTAATAGGACCTTTCAAGGTGGATGATGGCATCAAAACAGATTCGAAGGCGCAATGTGAGTTCTTGGAGTAAAGCCCCTACTTTGTTTCGAGCGACAACCAGTGAAGAGGAAATAACTTTTTTTCATGCAGGATAAGGCTCATAGTCATACCTCCAAATTCTCTAAGAGTCGAAAGGATTTGTCGAACACTAAATCATGGACTGGCTTCTCAACAGTTGCGACCTAAATCCAATCGAAAACTTGTGGAGGATCTTGAAGATAACGTTTTCGCAAATGACTCACAGAGAGTTCTTTCTGTGAATGACGCAATTTAATAATAAAAATTAACTATTGGAAACCATCCAAGATGGTGTAAAAGAATGTTTCCACTAATTGTACCAAAAGTTGGCCTTCATCAGTACACAACAGATTGTTCAAATTTCTTCAGAAGGGTTCCTTTGTCCAGTAGCTCTTTAACAGTTTTTTTATTTAAAATTGTTTCATCTAATTCCTTGCATTGTATTTCATACAATTAATCCTCTAACTTGTTATACTTTGTCATTATATTTGTTTATATTTTTAGGTTTAAAACTCTATGTATTTCTACTAATTACAAATCTGCAAATAATCTCTTCACGGTAAAATAGTCAATCATACAAGAAATTCTTATTTTCCTCTGACATTTAGATTCCATATATTCACATTACATCTTCTGCTCATGATTGTCTTATAACTATGAAGACAAAATGCAGGTAATTTAAGAAGAAATTTGCCTTTTTTTTAAGATTTTCATATAATTTCTAGACTTTATATTTATTTACCACACATCTTTCTACGTTGTTACATTGTCTTTGGCAATATCTTGTACAGATGCGCACGAAATACCAAGGTAGCTCAATCCTTATTTGGAGCTATGCATTCTTAGTGCAGTCCTATGGGGGCCGATTAGTTCCTCCGTTGGAACTTTGTTTTTATATTGTAGCACTTCTAGGTTTGCCCCTTCTGTTCTTCTAGCTTTAGGTGGTATCTTTTATATTTCTTATTAACTTGTAAACATTAGCTGGTCTTCTTCGGCGTCGTAAAAACGGGTGACTTCGAGCAGATGAGGTTCGACAGGCCTGACCGGCAGCTCATCTTGGAGAAAGAAAACTGATCACAAACTGTCTTGTCCAAAGTCCTCAACGACTGATCAAACATGGGATGCTCAAGATCCTAAAGGGATGTGAGGGCAGACAAGGTTGCAACGGCCTGATGTCACCGGTTGCCCTTGCTTGCTCTGCCACTGGATCAATAGCATCAGACCGCCAAGAGGGTGTGGAGGCCGTGCGTGCTGCGTGTCCTTTCCACCTTAAAAGATGACCCGAATAGACACAAGCTTCTCCTGATGCGATCATCGTGACAACGAACAACAGAGACCGAGAGCGTAGGCTTGCGAAAGCTGCCAACCCTGCGCTGCGGCAACAACTTCCCCCGGTACCATTTGCGGGGCTTGCGAGAAACGGTGGCGGTCGCGACTGGGCTCCTCAGCCACCTGAGGACCCACGGGTTCGATGTCCACCCAGAGGACGTCATCCTCGCTCGCAAGTGACAACCGACGACGAAACATTGACGAATCCAATTCTTAGCGGGAAATTGAGGAAAAATCCTATTTAGCATTCCTTTATTTTCTTTTAAACATACTTCTCTAATGACTTTGTTACTATTATTTAACGTCTAGCGTTAGGACTTTTAGCGCACGTTAGGATACGCCATACATGTCAAACGTCTGGACGGTACACTATCCTTAGACACGTTTTTAGTTTTCCTATTGTGATAAAATTAGTGCATTTTATTTATTGAAAGTTCCTTTGATCATAGATCCTAACATGCAGGTGAGTTTATGTGTAATGAATATCATTCGTAAAAGGAATTTATTAAACTTGGAATCAGGTAATTCTTTTCTGGCCCTATCTGTAAAGGGTAATGTCCAAAAATAGAAAACAAAATACCAAAAGCTACATTTTCTTGCAAATGTTTATTTTCTATGAAAATTGCACAGAATATTATTTCCAATGTGTCTCTAAGAGCGTCTAAATTTCATTTCAGAGAACAACGAAAAAAAAAATGCCCTCCTGATCATAAAATAATGTAACTATTTCCTAGACAATTAAACCATATATTAATATGAAGTATACTCTTGTTCTGAATGACGAAGCACATCTTCGGGGGCAGGACTTCAATTTGAGCTTTGTTTGGATTGATTTTATTCGATTTTTTTTGCCGATGTTTGCTAAAAGCTCATCAAAATTCGTCCGTTCCCGAGGCATAGCCTACATATCGAGTATTTCCTATAGATTTTCTATCGGGTTTGAATCAGAGCTCTGCGCGTGCCAGTTCATCACGCGGATATTTTCACCATTAAACAACGGTTTCATCGTCTTTGTTGTCCTGCATGAAAATAAGCTCAAGTACTCCCAATGTTCGGATAGAGGGGATTTAATATTCCTGAAACATTCTTGTATATTACATCGTTTACTTTGACGCATCAACGGAGCCTACAGTGATTGATAACATGCCTCATACCATAACGTCGCCATTTCCAAATTTAATCTTTTCCGTGCCTGTGGGACTCAAACTTTCACGTCTACGACGCCTTACATGCTGTTTCCTATTCGATCAGAACAAATTTAATTTCCTTCGTCATTGGAAAACACACTCGCTATTCAGCACTCCACAGGACATGCTCAGTAACCAAGGCCAGCCTAGCCGCTTTATTCTTTTTACTTATAGGTCGTTTCTTAGCATGGCTGCGTGCTTTGAGTCTCACCTCTCTCAAGTAGCGTGGGGGGCAGATTCAGGTTCACGTTCTCGAAATTTGACGTAAAATACCGACTGCTGCCTTGAATCGATTCTCCATTGACATCCGTTGCACCGTGCGATCTCTTGGGAGTAGTGTTTCGAAGTTCGACCCGTTTTCTTCGTCCACTTGCTTGACCAGTTATCCTCCTGAAGTTTTATTATGCGTGAAATTATAGTTTTTGACCGATTAAAATGCATATAAATGTCAGTTTCATTCTTTTACTCTTCCGTTTCGCTCTTGCTCACAATGACTGACAGGAATATGGTCAGCCCTCCAGGTTGCCTGGCAAAGAAGATGGGAGAAGGCCGATGCGAACTTAAAATTGTGCGCCATTGCGCCGCGACTGTTCCCAAGGACCTCCCCAATGCATACACCACTTTAAGTCACATTATGTCTTCTTCGAATTGGGTACACTTGAAGGACGCACCGCCCCCCTGCACTTTACTGCGACGACTGCGATGCTCCAGTAGACTGTACGACCCATTTTTGTTGAGTGTCGCAGTCTGAAGATCTTCACGCGCGTTACCTGTCCCGAAACCGGGACGACGGAGTAGCTACTTCTTGTCCTTTGTCCTCAGGATGAGTTCGTATAGACAGACTTCTGAACTGACTGACTTTTTGCAAGAGGCTAGCATCTTCCACTCTGGTGTCGAGTGCATACTCGGGGACCGAGGGTGTGGGGTCTCTGACCTGAGCAGTCTTTTTCTTTTTGTTCCTTTCCCTTTGATGTTCTTTTTTTACTCGTATCTTAATTGTCTTTTGCTTTTTTTGTGTGTATGGGGGGGGGGGGAATTGGCTGTTATTTGCTTTTGTCGTTTTTCTTTCTTCTTTATCTAATATTAGCTTATTTGTAGGCTATAATTAAATGATAGTGTTAGGTCGGTTATGCTCTTGATGACAGGCGCCCGATGAGACCTCTTTAAATAAAAAAGATCCTTCACTCTTGCCCTGGGCAACCTGCTCTCGGAGAGTTTCTTGACCTTAACTCGTCTCACTATCGGGATAAATAAATAATTGCATTAGTAGTGTCTACAATACACATGGTACAATGTTGTCATACATACGTCATAAATTTTCTGTGTAAATTGAAAGTTATCGTTCTCTAATTGCTGAGGTATTTTGGAAGCACTAGGCGGTTTCGCAGATGTCAGAATTACTTATCCTGTTGACTTTGAGGTCTTTCTAGGCTCCCTTGTCCGTTATCTTGTAGTACACCTCTCTCTTCAAACCCCCCTGATAAGATTCCTCACTGTGATCGGTATTTTAAGTTGGCGTGGGGGGGAGGAGGTCATATCACATTCCTTTCTTGTACAAAATTATGATGCTTTGCCATTCCAAAATGGATTTTGAGCACTCATGAGTTATAATAATCGTATCAAGATTATTTAGAAGCTGGTTGGAACATACAAGGCTTTCGAAAATTGTGATCACGATAACTGATAATTGGAAAAAAATATGTTTATGAAATTTGGTTAAAAGAAAATTTGATTAATCATCGGTTTAGGATATTAAGGATGGAAATATAGATATAAATTTTAGAAATTATTTTGCAGGAATTAAATGACAGATCATGTCCATAAGACAACACTAGTGTTTTAATGAATGTTGAAGATAAAACACATCTTTCGATTTTTCTGTCAAATTCTTAGTGTAGTCTTTAAAAATTATTTATAATCAATCATTTGTTACGATTTTGATAAGGATTGTGTTATTTCGAGTTTTATTGACAAATTTGAGGGGTCTAATATTTAGATATGAGAGTAAGTCATCTAACACAAAAATAAATGAGACTAGGGAAAGATTTTTAGATGGATAAAAATGAGACGCGATGAAACATTTAGATAAACGAGCGAATATACTGAACTCAAAGTTATTCAAAACAACTTACGATAGAACATACAATTCAAAATCTAGTAGTAAAACTATTGAAATCGAATCATTAAATCAAATGAAATATCACTTAATAATGGTAGACATCACTAGAGAACCTACAAGGGAAATAAAATCACAAGCAAAGATCATTGAAATAATTGAAAATTATATAAGGAACTATATAAATGTAACGGTCACAATATACTAGATGGCAAATTCTGAATAAATAAGGATGACCAGTCAAAAAAGGAAGAACATTTGCAGCACTTAGCAGCATGAAAAATGGTAAAACCCCGGTCAAGAATGGGGGCAGCAATCGAGCTTTTTAATTGCTCGAGTGAATGCCTCGTGGACTTCATTAAAAAAAGGGTGATAGGAAAGACTTAAAAAACTATAGACTAATCGGTTTCTTCCAAGCAAAATCTAAATTACTTATAAAATCATAACTAATAGACAAACACAAATACTCTACTATTATTAGCCACCGGAACAAGACATTTTACAAAATAAATCTCATATATAAACAAACATTCAATCGGCTGCAAATATATCAAGCTGTTGCTCTAGCATTATTTGTCGCGAGGGGCTTAACCGATCGACAGGGATCCTAAATTCCACTTAAGAAAGATCCAAGAACGGAAAAGATCAGAGTATATGGAACAGCAGATAAAAATGCATCACATACGCAAAGTTACTCATTATGATAATTTTATATGTTAAAGTAATGTGAATCTTAAGCATGTCAACGACTTGCTCTGGTAAATTATTCCATATCTTAGTAATTTTATAAGAGAAAATGTTCTGAGGGATCGCAGTGTTAAATCTTTTGTTAAGAAGTCATTCGGTTAACTCAAATAATAACTCATACTTTAAATTAGCAAAACCGTTTAGTAGTTTAAAAAGTTCGATGATATAACCGCATAAACGACGATTTTCCATTGAAAGCAAATCTCCCTCCATCTGGCTTCATGCGATTTTATTTTTAAGTTCAGGGATTAATTTCCTCGCTCTAGGTTAAAGGCGTTCTAGGGCGATCTTTGAGGCAGATGAGGAAACCCAAATTGAACCGCATATTCCGAGTGAAGTCTTACAAGCGCTTTAATGTAATAATCATATATCCAGATTTCCATAAATACAAAACCCTTAAGTCTGGGTTGTCTATTTTGGGAGGTGGTACATTTAGAATGTTCGGCAAGAGGTTACTTAAATGTGTATAGGTGAGAGTAGTGCGGGTGTGTTTTGTTATGTTGTAGTTTGAGGGGGTGGGCGTGGAAAGTTTATTGAGTGGAGGAATGTTTTGTTGTGAGTTGGTGGTTGGGGTGAGATTGGTTTAATGTTCTGTTGAAGTGTTGGGTTACTATCATGTTTAAATGTAATCCAATTGGCAAGATTTGGGATATGCGTGTGAGTGTGTGGCAAGGGAATGTTTCTTTACATTCTGTGATGATTTTAAGGGTTTGTTTTTGTAGTTTGAAGTTTGTGTGCATTGTTTTTGCATATGGAAGGGGACCAAGCTTGGGCTGTGTAAGTTATGGGAGTGCGGATGATTTTTTATTTATTTTTCTGTACAGTGCCGTCTAAAACTAGAGAACATACCAAAATCTATATATTTTTGAAAATACTTAATTTTATTCCATAACTAGGTCAACAGACCTAAGTCTCGTGCTCTCAATTATTTGGACTTATGACCATACATATGACCTTCAAAACTTTCAACAAAGTGTGGCAATCCGAAACATAGTTAATTTTCTTTTAATAATTCCCGTGTTAACCTTTGGAGGACCTTGACAATTATATCATCCAAAAGAGAATGCAAAACAAGACAAATGTTTTAAATTTCGGTAGAATCGACCGAATAGTTACGATGTTATTGCCCCCAAAATACTCATTGACAAGTAAAATGGTTAACCATCCGATCGACCGACCTACGGACCGACATAGTAACTTAGAGAGTCACGTGCACGCGACTAAGAAATTTGCTTCTGATACTGTCCAAGATTCTTTTCATAGAACAGCGAACAAAAATAACCCGTTATGACCAAAGTAATGGCCATTTGAAGAAAATATGCGTCCAAACTTGAGAACGATAATTATAAATAGATCCATATCCAGAAAACAAAATAATTGTTTCCTAAAAATTTGATCAAAATATTAGTAAAGAGTATGTAGGCCCTTGTTCTGAACCTGGGAGGCTCATATTCGCAGCCTTAGGGTCTCTTGTACCCGCGCCATGGATATTCTCCGTTCCGTGACGTTCAGCGCTTGGGGCGCTGATAGGGCTACTGCCCTACTTTTTTATCGATCCTTTGTTCGTTCGAAGCTCGACTACGGATGTGAGTTTTATGCATCCGCAGCCGAGCGTTTATTGCGGAAGGTGGATTCGATCCACCACACCGGCCTTCGCCTTGCGACCGGTGCCTTCCGCACTTCCCCCATTGAGAGCCTGTTGGTCGATTCTGGGGAGATGCCACTCGCTCTGCACCGCGTGCAGTGCATCACTTGCCTGTACGCGCGAGCCCGGCGCCTCCCTCAGTCGCCAACAGCTCTCACTGCATCCGCAGCTGATCTCGATGGTGCCTATGCCGTCGAGAGACGCCAGTCATACCCTAAGCCCTTTGGGTTTAGGGCCAGGAAACTCCTTCGAGAGGTAGATATAACTCTCGGGCCGGTGGCACCCCTGGTTCTGCCCAGGACGCCACCCTGGAGGGTACCACATTTGGCTATTTGTCGCCACGCCTCTGCTCCCAAAGCTTGTACGGTGCCGGGAGTATTGCGTTCGACCTTTTTGGAGCACACATCTTGTCACGCTGGAACCGTGCTAGTGTATACGGATGGCTCCAATTCCCAAAAGGGGGTCGGCTTCCACGCCGTATCCCCTCTGTTTGAAGTCAGCGGGGCTCTACCAGGCGTTGCGTCTGTCTTCACGGCCGAGCTGATGGCAATACACCTCTCGGTACGGGAGATTAGGCGACGTGCCCGGTTCGGAGACCGGATTGTGATCTATAGCGACTCACAAAGCGCCCTGAGTGCTCTCGGGGCATTGGAATCTCCGCATCCCCTGGTTCGCGATTTTCGTGACGCTACGGTTTTGGCGAGCCGGTTATATGTGGAGATTATCTTCTGCTGGGTTCCTGGACATGTAAGAATTGCGGGGGATGAGGGCGCCAAAGAGTCCGCGAGGACTCTGCGACTGGACCAGCGTTTCGCTCTTCCTCACACCGACTACATGGCAGGAATACGGGCAGCTCTTCGGACTGCTTGGCAAAGAAGATGGGAGACGGTCGAAGGGAACTTAAAGTTGCGTGCCAATGCACCGCGACTGTTCCCATGGCCCTATCCCCCAATGCCGCGACGGCTTCAGGTCGCTTTCTGTAGTCTCCGAATCGGACATACTCGTGTGACGCATCGCTATCTGATGGAGCGCTCGCCTGCGCCCTATTGCGACGACTGCGTGGTCCCCCAGACTGTTCGCCACATTCTTGTCGAATGTCCCAGTCTGGGTGATCTTCGCGCACGATACCTGTCCCGGTACTGGGATGGGCGGGGTCGCTACCGCCTGTCCCTTGTGCTCGGGACCAGTTCGTGCACATTGACTTGTGGACTTGTTGACTTTTGGGGGGAGGCCGGGCTTCTCCCATTTATTTAAGGTTCTTTTTGTTTTTCGTTTGTTATTGCTGTTTTTTAGGTTGCACTCTCCTGCACCGGGGTGAGGGGGACCTTCCCCCGCTGCCGGAGATTGCTTCCTGATTGTTAAGTTTTCCAATTTATATCATTGTTATGTTATCATATTTTTTTTTTTAAAGTAGCTTAGTTCTAGGTTGTCGTGTTTTTCGGCGACTTATGCCCAAGTGGGCAGTTGCCAGATGGGCTTTATAAAATTAAAAAAAAAAAATTGTTCCGAATGATCGGATTACATCTTCGGCCATAGGACTTCACCAATTTGACTGATTTTATTTTATTTTACTTCTAATCTTTGCCAGAAATTTCAAAAACGCTGCCCCCTCCAAATTTATTCGTCTCACTCGCGCATGTGAGATGCTTTACATGCTTCCTTCAATCAGATCTGAACATTAAATTTGCTTTCGTCGCTGAAAAACAAACTTTTCTGTACTCCATTAGACATGCTCAGTAGCGAAGAACAATTTATCAGTTTTACTCTTTTTTACTTGCGAGTGGTTTCATAGCAAGGGAGCGAGAGGCAAATTCAGGTTCCTGTTCTTTGCAAATTGAAGTGAAACACCGGCTGTTGTCTCATCGGTCCATTGGCACCCGTTGCATTGTGCGATCTTCATTGGGAGTTGGGGTTTTGACAACGACCCATTTTCGTCGTCAACTCGCAGTACCCAATATACTCATGGAGTTTTAATATGCATAAAATCACACCTTTTCACTGATTACAATGCCTCGAGATGTCATTCCTTCACCCCCCCACTGGACAACCTGCTCTTTGAAAGATTTCTCGACTTTAACTTCTCTCGCCAGCCTGATAAATGGGGAATGCCATCACTATCAGTCTGCAATACACGTGAGATAGTGTTGTCGTACATATTGCGATTTTTTAAAGCGTGAACTTAAAGCTATGTTATCGTTCTCTTGTTTGAGACGCATCCCTTCTTCTATAGTTTTGGATGTTATTGTATTGGGTTGATGAATAAGTTCTTTCGGTTTTATCAAATTTATTCATTACCATTAACAATTTTAGAAAAACTTAATTTTTAATTGATAACAATATGCAATTTAATCAATAATGTATTCTCCGTTGTTATTTACAACTTCCCAACGTTCAACTAGTTTTTCAATGCCTCTGCAATAAAAATCTCTGGATTTTGACTCGAAGAATTCGTCTAACCAGGTTCTTAATTCCACATCAGTATTGAACGAAACGCCGCGCAAATCGTTGGAAAGCGATTGGCACAGATGGAAATCTGATGGAGCCAAGTCTGGCGAATATGATGGATGCGGCAGGATTTCCCAATTAACCGTTTGGATGGCGTCCTTTGTCATATTGGCAATGTGAGGACGAGCATTGTCGTGTTGCAGAAGGACTACATAACGTCGATGAGGTCGCTTTTCACGAATACCTTCGGCGAGTCGATACATTTGTTGAACGTAGAGTTCTGCATTGACAATCTTGTTCGCAAGGAGCTCATAAAGAATGATGCCTCCACAATCCCACAACACACACAGCATCGTCTTTCGTGGATGAAGTCCTTGCTTTAATCGCGGAAGTAGTTTTTATTGGGGCTAAGCCATTGTTTTCGATGGTTCATGTTGATATAAACACACCACTTTTCGTCGCCAGTGATGATGCGGTGAAGAAATCTGTCCTTTTATCCACTAGTAGCCTTGTGACGATCAAGCAAACCTGCGGCAATCGTGGAGCGTTGAAGTTTGTTGCTTTCGCTCAAAGCGTGCGGAACCCATGCACCGAGTTTTTGAACTTTCCCCATCGAATGAAGGTGATTCACTACAGTTTTATGATCACACGCAAATTGTACAGCCAATTTTCTCTTGTCGATTGACGAGGATTTTCATGAAGAAGGTCGTTCAATTGATATTCATCCAACTTAATGGGGCGACCAGAACGTTCTTCGTCATTAAGATTGGAATGACCATTTTTGAAACGTGAAAACCACCATTGAGCTGTCCTTTCTGATAAAGCATTTTCTCCGTACACGGCACAAATATCGCGACGAGCTTTGGCTGCGTTTGCATTGTTTCCGTCTCGATTGAAAATAAATAACAACAACAAGTGTCGAAAATGCGCCTTTCTTTCAACTTGCCTTTCCATTTTGAGGGTACAGAACAAAAATTAAATTAACACAACTTTTAAATAAACCGCAATGACTTATTACTCAACTTCAAGACGTAGCCTAAGCAAAAACCTAATAGTCTACGCTGTTAAGAGACGTAGCCTAACCTTTGCAAATTTTGCTCTCATTATTTATTATTGTTTCTTAATTTGTGCACAAATCACGTCAACAAAACTTAAATCAACACAACATTAAAAAAAACGCAAGAACTTATTCCTCAACCTAATATAATGTGATTAGTGACTCCTGTTTCTTTCTAACTTTGTTGGATATGGAAAGCAATGTCCATGTGTGTTGAGTGTAATTTCCAGGAGGAGTGTGAGAGTTTAAAGTTAGGACTTGTTTATTTAGAGTGATTTAGGGCTTATTTTTTCAGTGGTGTTATTCTGGTGTGAATAATCACTGATGATTTGATGGCGGAGGCTGTCATTTCGGGTAAGCCTTTGTTCTATTGTTTATGTATTGAGGTGTTGGTGTGGTTAATGTATAGCAAAATTTGACACCAACAATGCTTTCAATTTGTCTCGGAGGTTTTTCCATCTTCAAAAGGTATTTACATGTGTTTGTATCTATATGCAGTTAATTGTTTACATTTATTAATGTTACACCTGGAAGAGCGATATGCCCTACCTACCCCATTGCCCCCTCTGGTGAGTTAGGAGCACCCTCCTTACCCAATGGCCCGTGAGGAGGGAAGATGTAGCATGGGTGCCCCTTCCCCACGCTACAAGTGCAACCGGGAGGAACGCCACACTCCTGGCCCCAGTGCCTGCAGTTTTGCGCTCTCCCGGCCCCACTGCATGCAGGATAACCTGCAGCTATATTTTCCTCCACTATTTTCACTTCGTCTTTTTTTTTTACACGTCTCTATTTAGAAACTTTCTAAGGGGGTCATCTACTCTTTGGTAGCTATTAACAACCTTGATAATAATATTAATTAATAATAATCTAATAATGATGATAATAATACGAGTAACCACTATATACTATTTTCTACGTGACGCAGCCGCCTTCCTCCCTATTGAGTTTTAAATTCAAGTTTTAAAAAAATCTCTTCTCATTGGTCGAATCTAACTTAAAAGTTGCCAATTATTGTTTTTGTACCCACTTTTAAAAATCATGTTAGTCGATTTTGTATTTATGATTTCCATTATAATTTTGCTATTATTATTGTCATTACTGCTCATTACTTGTGACTTGAGTATTGCCGCTTCCATCTTCCTCCGTTGGATTAACTTTGACATAAATCGTCCCTCAGTATTGTTCAACTTAGCAGTTAGCTGCGTTCTACGCTCATAAGTGTTATTAATTAATTACTTAAGAAGATATTCTTTCTATTAAATCCCCTTTGAAAACCGGGGAGGGGGGAAGGTTCTCTTACTCGTCGAGCCCTAGGCCCCCACACCGTCTCTTCAGTCGGGTTACCTCCCTGGTTACACTTTCACACAAAGTTAGGGCGGCACGGACCAATGCCACTAAAACTAGTCCTACCAGAGTTCATCACAGGTTAGGAGGTTCCAATGCCTCCCATTTCAACCCTTCCTATACATCTATCACAAACAACATCATCCACTTCCTCCCCGGTTAGCCTATTTGTCTCTCAAACATTAATTAATACCCCTCTTTCCCACATTATATATGCCAATCACGTTAGTTACACCCACTCGTTGTACACCTTAAGCTGGCTTCCATCCCACTGGATGGTACTTTTCCAGACCCACATCACTGCCAATATATATAAGAATATATTCTAAAGTACTTTTATTTATGGTAACCAGTTGACTCCCTCTTTCATTTTATTCATTCTCATATCGCTCTTCTTCCATTCGGTCCTCGGGCTAAGGTCGCATTCATGCGCCTCTTATCCCCCTCTTTTGTATCGCGCGCACACGCCTCTATATCGCATGCACACGCCTCTATATTGCGTGCACATGCTTCTATATCGTCTGCACACGGCTCTATATTGCGTATCCACGCCTCTACATTGCGTGCATACGACTCTATATCGCATGCGCATGCCTCTATATCGTGTTCGCACACCTCTATATTGCGTGTACACGACTATATCGCGTGCACACGCCTCTATATTGCGTGCACACGCAAATAGGAATTTATGCGAAACCTGAATGAATATTTTGTTGGTGTGGGTTGGTTCGACTCGGCCACCGCCGCCCAAAATAACCACCGATACCTGGCAGCTTCCTGAAATCTGCGGGAGATGGGGTGGCACTGTGCCTTATGCCAAATATCTTGGCAACAATAGACCTCAATGTGGTGTGGTGCTGGGGGTTCAGGAAACGCCATGCTGTTGTTGACACGTATGTAACAAAGCCTTATATCAAGTGAATTGTGTGAGTGTGACACGTGCATTTGAATTTGGCCCCGTTAGATGACGTAACGCTGAAAAGGTGGGATTGAGAGTGGCATTGGCACTGGTGGCACAGTGATACACCTTGCGTTCGTCACGCTATCGGTGTCCCCTCCCATGATGGGCCCCGGTGTGGATTTGAGAACGGACGCCTGGGACCGCCAGATCCTTCCAACCGGAGAGAAAGGGGCGCCCCCCCCCACGCTGTTCTTGAAATAGGAGGGGCAGGAAGGAGGGGGATGGGGCATTGCCCTCTGTTTACAGAGTGGATAAACAATGGAGAGCGGAGGGGGGGATGCCTCGCCCATAAACAAACCTAAACAAGAAAGCGAATTTGGTGTCGTGTCAGACACACACACACACACACACACACATGCGATAACCCAGGGGGTGGTGAGGGTGCCAAGGGCGGACAGGGGGAAATAAAAAAAACGACAGCGGGGAGGGGAGTTCGAACTTCCCTTAGAGATGGTCCGTGTGTTTATTCCATGCTAATTTTCGCGCTGGGCCTCTGCCCTTCTTAATGGGCGTCTGGATGGGATCAGTGATTAACCTCACCCACAACCCGCTCCCGACCCCCTCGAGGGAATGTTGCACATGTGGCGGGGGGCTGGGGGATTGGGAGCAGGAGTTACCCTATTCGCACTGTCTGAAGCTTCTCTCAGTGGGGACGAGTATACAGTGGGATCCGCCCCAAATCCCTCCTCCCCCGTCCAACAGGATCCGACCCTAATTCCCCCTCCCCCGTCTAACGACAAACCATACCCAATTTCGGTTGACTTCATGGTGGTTCCGGTTACTTCCACCCAATTTCACTTCCCCTAACTTCACTACTTGTTTTGCGGACCTTTTTTCATGCATTTCTGACTGAAATGCCCCTGTTAGTTTTCCCTTTATTTTCCCATAGAAAAAAAATGCCCTTGCATGGGGTAACGAGCTTTCCGCTCGACATGTCAGTACCCCGGTTGCGAGGGGTGTCGCGGGCGCAAGCATGAGGTTATATTGTGTGGAGGTGTTCCTTTATCTGAGGCTTAGGCCCGCAAGCAGATGGGGGTGCGTATTCGGTTGTGTTCAAGTTTGTGATCTACCCTCAAGTTTCTGGTTGCGTGTTTTAAGTTAGGTTAAGGGAACAATTAAACGTCTCAAAACCATCTTACCAACCACAACCTAAATATAACCTAGCCCACACGTAGTCAGAAACATGACGGTAATCCGTCATAACCATAAACTTGACTGTAGACCGCAACGTTAAACAGAAACTTGACGGTAATCCGCAAAGTTATCAAGAACCTTGGTGGTAGACCGCAATCATAACCATAAACTTGACCGTAAACCGCAACGTTAAAAAGAAACTTGACGGTAATCCGCAAAGTTATTAAGAACCTTGCTGATAGACCGACCGCAAGTCTAACCAGAAACTTGACCGTAGATCGCAAAGTTAAAAAAAAAATAAAAATAGATTAATTAACCTAACCATAAAACTGGTGGTAGAACGCAAACTTGATCATAAACCGTATACATAACCAAAACATAACGATAGACCCACATCTAACTTCAAGGTAGATCATACTCCTAACCTGACGGCAGACTGCAAACTTACACAGAAACCTGACAGCATACCAAAAACAACAGAACATTGAGGCTAGCTTAGCTTAGCTTAGGGAAGTCCATCGAGGTGGATTATGACGGATGTCCTCAGGGCGGTCTCCGACCTTGATCAGGGTCGGTTTGCTGAGGCTAGACAGCGAACTTAACCAACAACGTAAAGATTGATAACAAACACAAAGGGGCATAAGCCTGAAGGTACTCGTAGGTTAAATATTTGACCATAAATTACAAACTTAACCAGAAATTTGACGGTAGATCAGTAGCTAAGCCAGAACTTAACGGTACTTATCCAGAAACAACTATTGACTCCAAACCTAAACAGAAACCTGACGTTAGACCGCAAACATAACCAGAATCTTCACGGTAGACCGCAAACTTAAAAGAAACTTAAGCGTATACCTCAAAGTTAACCAGAAATCTGACGATAGACCACAAAATTAGACAAAATCTTAGACATACCACTAACAACCAGATACATGACAGTCGATCACAAGACTTACCAGAAACTTGGTGCTACACCAGAAATTTGACGGTAAACCGCAAACATAAGCCTAAAACTGAAGGTAGACCAGAAACAACCATAAACTTGAGGGTAGACCGCAAACCTAACAAGAAACCTAAGAGTAGAATGCCTACTAAACCAGCACTGCATATTCTTTATGTGCCTCCAAATGGGTCCAAGGTCACACTTGAGAATCCCTTCATCGTTTTCCTTTGGTATGGACTTCGCTCAGTTCTCCCTCGTCGACAGTTGATAAGGTTGGTTACCGCAGTCTCGGTCATTCTCGAACCACAATAGCAGTTTTTGTCATACCAAACCTTCTTTACACAAGTTCTCTTCTCCTTTCTGACTCTCTTTCCCCGCCTGCCCAAAATGGTGGGCACTGGCGAGAACGAGACTTCTTCACGAATTAACAGTCCCTTATTCCTTGGATGATCGCTCCACCAATGGCGATTACAGGCCGCCTTTCCCATCGATAGGAAGTAATTAATGATTTCAGTTGTTACGCCCCGATGGAAAAAAGTACCCCTCTAGAATGGATGGTGATAAGGGGTAATCAAAAGGAAGTCGACCGTGCTTGTGTATCCCTGACATCGCGAAAAATGGCAAACCAGCCGTAATTATAAGGGTGTGGGGGTACAAATGGCAACACGTGAAAATAAAGGTAACCAAGTGAAGGATCTGACGACGGATTTCCCTTAAGAGGAGGAGACCACTGGTCCCATTTCTGCCTTTTTTCAAAGAATAGGTTGATAAGATTCGGGTAAGCGAAAAAGTGTGGGGGATACATACCTTGAATGAGGTATTGGTGACCGAGGAGTCGCGTAACTCTCCTGGATTTGGTCCCTCACCCAAAATTCTCTTGCTCAAAGTCCTCCCAAACTCGAACTAACCTGTGCCATTCTCTTCCACAGCTGAGGTACCTGATGCAGTATGGGTATCTACCTATGTCCAGTCTCGAGACGGGTAACCTCCGCACCGAGAAGCAGGTCCGAAAGGCGATCAAAACTCTCCAGGTGAGTCCCCGGTTGTTGAGCGGGAGTGACCTTCCACTGCCAGACCCAAGCATTTATCACGGATCCCGATTAGGTTCCCATTTTTTTATTATAAACTGGAAGAAATGGGCGGGAGGGGGTCGAGAGATATTACAAGGAGTGTGAGGGAGTTTATGATTGAGCTTTAACAAAAAAAATCTGGCATAGACAAATTGGATATTACCAAGTTCTTGGATCTGGAAGGCAATGATAGGACCAGGGCTCATCACTTGAAAGTTAAAAAACAACTGTGTAGTTCAGATTTGAGAAAATATTTTTTCACTAATAGAATAGTAGACTTCTGGGATAAAATGACTCAGGGGGTTGTGTGTAATGTTTAAATGTGTTGAATGGCATGTTAGATAAGTGGATGAGCAAAGAAGATTATGGGGGTGAGTCTCATGTTGGGGTAAATGTACCTATTTTAATATTGATGCATATATTGTAGCTGCATGCTCTAGTTTTTGATGGTGATGCTTTAGAAGCAATATTCTGGATACAGTCTTTGGAGATTTGGGCTGATTCCTGCAGAACCGTTTGATTGACTCGGATGACCTCTGATAGGCCCTTGTGGCTTTTTTTATCCGTTAAATTATGTTACATTTTGGTGGAGAACTTTAGGAACCTGGGTTCTTCCTCCCAGTATTCAAAGACGGGGCCAGAAGAGACTAAATAGAAAGAAATATTCTCCCTCGTTCTCTATTGAGACGAGGCGATGCCTTTACACACTTCTTTTCCCGGACTTGTCCCTCGCGAACTACATAAAATACCTCCTGTCTTAGGGACATGGCGACCCACCCAGGAACCTTGATGGTCCCCCCCTACCTTGATAGGTAGGGGAGGAGGTCGTTATGTAGTGCCCCCACAAAGATTTCCTAATACGCTCTCTTCGCCGCCTAAACATGTACCATTGTTTCTTATATCTTTATCATCGTCGATTTCCTATAACCACTATTCATACCTATCTTCTACCCCCCCCCCACTCCCACCTTTCATCCTCATGCCTACATATCTTCTTTCATCCTTCCCTTTTTAATGCGTGCCATTTTGACACCTTTACCGCTTTCGTCCTTTTTCGGAAGTGAGATCACGCTTATTCTTTTTTGAGCACCCATCCCCTATGTCGGGGCTTATTCTTGGAGTCCTACAATACGCCCCCATCCCCGTTTTTAGGGTTGACGATATGGGCTATTATAATTTACTTTCTTAATTAACGAACAATTTCTTTGTGAATAGAAGAACTTGAACGAAGGAGAGAGAACAAAGACCTTGTTGAATAAATGCGGAAAGGGGCCAAAGACGTTGCTCCTCATTTTTGGCCGAAGCGTTATTGATCCCCCGACCGATAATTCCGAGGCCCCAGAGGATCTCGATCGACCGCTCAGGGAGTTCGAGGAGGGGCAAATAAGTCCTGGAGACGAAGCCCCGTTAGTGAGAAGTGGTGGATATGGAGCAACGGAAGATGTCGGTACGATGGAGTTAGTGAAGATGTCTGTAAGATGGAACAAGTGAAGATGTCTGTAAGATGAAGCAAGTGAAGATGTCGGTACGATGGAGCAAGTGAAGATTTCTGTAAGATGGATGAAGTGAAGATGTCGGTACGATAGAGCACGTGAAGATGTCTGTAAAATGAAGCAAGTAAAGATGTCGATACGATAGAGGAAGTCAATATGTCTGTAAGATAGATGATGTGAAAATGTCGATACGATGGAGGAAATGAAGATATCTGTAAGAACACCACCCAAGTAGTCCAAGGACGAAATCACTAAGGGTTCATGAATCCGGCATGGTGCGCAATCCCCCTCCTCAATCGACAATTGATACAAACCTCGTATGTGCATTGCAATCTAATTTCCTTTTCCGGTGAAGTCGTCGGAAATGGGTGGGGGCGAAGGCTATGAATTTGCGGAGAATCCCGGAAATCACTGCCACTGACGATTTGTTGGTTTTATTTGAGTGACGAAAACTCTAATTTTGAAGTAAAATGAAATGGAAAGAAAGACAAAGTTAAAATGTCGAGGTTACTACTGTCCTGTGAGGGTGATGGGAGAAGTGCCCCTGAGATAATTTATATAACGGGTTATTATCACATATTTCGGTAAGGTGGTGTCTCTATTTCCCTCAGCTTTCCATATAATGTCAGGTCAAGGACAGAGATAACATTAAGAAAAGTAAAAAATATACACTACTCAAAATTCAAATTGGAAATGTTACTGATTTAATTTCGTTTTCTATAACAGAATAGACTTTAGAAAATGGAGTTAAGGGTATATTTATTCATTTAAAAAGGATTTTGCCTTTTTTTTTATAATTGAAGATTTAAGTTGTATTTTTCCAGGTAATTGTTAAGATTACCGGCCACTGATTTTTTTTTTGGGGGGGGGGGCTACTTTTTTGTTCTACCTAGAGGAGAATAAAAAGTAACCTTTTTGAGGCACTTTCGAACTGTTAATATTCCTAATTCGAAAGTACAACATGAGATTTGAATGCAAAAGTCGAATACTAAATGTGGCTATGTCTAGAGTTTTTAGATCTCTAGTTTCGTTTCGTTTTTTTACGTCGAGGATAAAAATTATTTTTTTTTTAGCATTTTCTAAATGGGGGCTTTGCCCTCCTCCCCCCTCGATTTTTTTTAGGGGTGGGGTTGAACTCCTGCACACCCCGCCAATTAAAAGAAATAGTAATATTCCTAATTCGAAAGCCAAACATGAGATTTCAAAACATATAAATTATTTACCTCAAACCGGTGGCTATAATTTTGCGACGACGACCCAGAATGTGTGGAACCTCTTTTATGCAGGGATATTTTTTTAGGAAAAGAGAGGTTGCGATACCCGTCCATATGGGCCTCTCTCCGTCCATAGTGGGGCACACGGTCTCTCGTATCCCTCCAGACTCTCTCGATATTTTGAGTGCTGGCTCCAGTCTCGGTAACAAAATATTTACGGCAACGGAAAAAAAACCCCATCTTTAGTAACTGTCGATTCAAATTTACAAGTAGGGCACTCGGTCTTGCTTTTAAGTAACTGATGGCTAGCTAAAAAATCGTTGGTTTTCTCGGGAACAGTGAAAATCACACCTAGATGGTGGAACGATCATGAACATACACTGCACAAACTAGCTATTTCGATAAAACTGATGCGTAACGCTTGCGCGCGATTATTTATACGAGGCACAATTAATAGTTTGCATAAAAGCAAAAAAAATAAATAAATAAAGAAGCACAAAATGTCTATATATATATATATATATATATATATATATATATATATATATATATATATATAAAGCTTTTTTATATACTTCGTTTCGGCGAACACAATTCCTTGCCAAGAGGAAAAGGTTATTTATTTATTAGAAAAAAAAGAACATTACGTCAAAAGACAAAGTAGTGGCAGGCGTAGAGCATTTAGACTAGATCAATAATAAACTTCACAAAAAAAAGAAAATACCAAAAAAGCATACTTTTTCACATCTTTACAAACACGAAGGAAAGCTTAGGAAAAATAAACGGTTATAATTGGTTAATGACAGTGTATAATACAGTTCGCTGAATGGCCAGTCGGATAGCTGAAGCAAACAAAATAATAAAATAGCAAAAAAAAAATCGCGTCCTAAATCAGGGGCCGCGAATCTTAACAATGACCCTTTTCTCCAGCTATGAACACGTGGAACTTTGACAAATGTAAATTTTCATAAAGTTTTAAGATATATAATACTTGAAAAGGAGCATTTCTCCCTATTAAGGACAAATAACTTGGTACTTGAAATCTCGAGAATAATTTTTCCTCTAATTCAAATCGAAATATCAATGAGTGCGTATCATTAAACAGTTTGTAAGGATAGTTCTCTTAAGAAAATGGTGAAGCCACAGTGAGTAGACATGTGTGGAAGACATATAAGCCGCAAATTCTCATGCAAGCATTAGGGCCGGAAGGGAACACACACCTCCAAATGTTAGCCGCAGGAAGGTTGGCAATGCTACACCTTAAAACTCATTAAGAGTGTCTTAGAGTCGAGATCTAAAGTAGAGCTTGGGATCCAAACCTTCGCTAAAATGAAGAAGTTCCGTTTCCACTCGGTTTGGTTGCAGTAAACAGGTTTTTAATTTTGTAAAAGAAAATGGTTTTGTTGTGCTTCTAATAAAGAGCATTTTGTGAAACCTCACCAAGCTTCTACACTGAATATTCTTGCCCGAAAGTATGAATTTGACCTTCCTGTGAGTGAAGAGAAGATTAAGATAATAAGAATACTAAATACCCTTGTGTATCGAAGGATATTTTTACACTCGAGGCCCTCATCTTTGGAGTCAAAGAGTCGAAGGGTCACTTAAGACCTTCCTTGGCCAATTACTGACATGTAGGGTTTTCTTTCAGAGGTACGGCAACATCCCGCAGACAGGGAAGATGGATGCAGCGACGCGGGCCCTGATGAAGCGGCCTCGCTGTTCCCTTCCGGACGTACCCCCCGACGACATTGCCCCCGATGGTCGCGGTTGGCAGAATAAACTCCTAAGACGCCGACGGAAGAAGAGATTTGTGAAGCAAGGCGCCTCTTGGAAAAAGTTTGACCTTAGCTGGGGGTAAGTACCCCCTTTTACAGAATGCTCATTACAACATGGTTGGTATGGTCGCTCTCGTTTGTCCCTTCTACCCGGGACGGGCTCGAGTTTACTCCTAACTGCAACTTACTGTTTTTTTTTTTAAGAAGTTGGCCTCCATTTTATTTAACTTTCTTGGTACTCTGGTTTTGGGGGCAGGCAGGCCTACCTCCGACGCCAGAGCGTGCTTTCCTCTGCCTTTCTTGTTTATATTGTCTTGTTTTTTTTGTTCTTTTTATAATATAGCCAAATTATTAGGCTAACTTGACTCCGGCTTCTTATGTCCATGCAAGCAGTCGCCAGCATATCTGGTTAGGTTTTTGAATGGGTAAAGGAAAAGCTGAGGAATAGATTGAATGGTCTTAAAAGATATGAATCAAACTTATAAATAGTCAGGAATAATATATCTGTGAGCAGTTGTAAAGTCACTCAAGTATTATCGTTACGATTGTACATTTTCTGAAGATGAATAAAAATCAATTTTCGAATATTATGAATGGCCAACGCTTGGATTTTCTTGAGAAGGAAAGGAACTTAGCCGAAGAATATGTCATGACTAAACTGTATGTCGTAGGTTAAGTATGAGCTCCCTGGCCTTCCTTGCTTCCCTGGATGCGGAGGAATGCCCCTTTTTGGCGTGGGTCACAACAAAATTATATACGAGTGCTTATTCTACCTTTGGCTGATTTCAGTCAAATGGCTATGTGGTGCTGGGAATCTAACAGGGAAAATAAAAATATTATTTACTACTATACAAACAATAAAATTTAATAACAAAGGAGACACTATGGGAAATACACCAGACTAATTGGAAAGCAAAATTGATTTAAATGGATGCTTTGGCACGCCCCGCGAGCATGCACAAACGACTAACGGAAAGAAAACGGGAGGAGGCGATCATGGATGAATCTTCGAGGTTGAATGGCGTCGCGCCTCTTCGAAGTTGATAGAGAGAAAACGTAATTGTCTTACAATTTTCGTGGTGAACCTCGAGGGTTTGGATCGAGGGAGTATTCTCGCTGGAAGGAACTGAGCTGGTTATTGCAGAAGGACGAGTCTTCACGCTGCTTGACTGTCGTTAATTCTGAATGAATGTTTCTTACCTGCGATCCCTTGGGGTGCGGGAGTCGCTTGAGAATTTGCGCGTCGTGTCCTTGGCGGATTCTGGCGAATACTTGAGAATACTGATTTTTTCATCCCCGTACTGGGAATTATATATGGGGGCGCCGGAATCGATTTCGCTGGCCGACAGAAGCGGGTCCCACTCCATCTGAAGGGGCGCTGCGGACGTGAACTTCGCACTCTCGCTAATCTTTTCCCGGGCTCCAGTTTGGCCCCTCCCAGCTCGACGTTTCGCCCCGGAAGTATACCTAAAGACGCCGATTGGAGGTCTTCTCGTCTGTGAGATACTCCCTAGGCCTTTGCGTCCGCGTGACTCTCTTACTCTCTTTCTTTGACACTGTACAGTACCCTAGTTACACCACATGCAGAATATTGTATTCAGGCAGCTGTCACTCATTTCATATTTAAAGTATGAAGCAAGGTTAGGAAGATTTTGGTGTATTCTTTCAACAATGATTGCTATAAGGGGAATCGAACACATGCCTGCACTAAACACATCATCTCTTCTCTTAGGGGCCTGTGGCCCCACCCAGGGGGCGTGGTTGGGGTTCGCTCATCTCGCAAAAGAAAGTTAAGGGGGGACAAATAAAGTATGATAAGTCTTCAAGATACTGACTAGATAGGCTCATTTGAAATAGGTCTTTTTTTAACTTGAGATAAATTCATGCTAGCTTGTTGAATAATATAAAAAGAGTTATTAGTATGTATAAGGATTTATTTTGATTTATTCTGAAAATTTGAAAACCAAAGATTCAAATTAAATATTTTGAAAAGAGGTTCACAGAGAAAAGGTAAATGAAAGCATGTCGAAGGTACATTGCCAATGCGATCAAAGGAAGAGACTGCTTGATGCATTAGAGACTGTGAAAGTGAAACACTACTGAACGTGCCCCTTTTCCGATTTAAGGCAAGTTCCCTTAAGGGGGCGTTAGGGATAAACGAGTAATCTAAAGGTTAAATATTTTTTTATATATCTTAATGTATAAAATAGAACTAGAATTAGGAATTTGTATAACTTTTATATGGTTTAATGAGGGCAATGACTTGACCCATACCATCTTTTTTTTAAAAAAATAATATAGTTAAAATGTGTATATGTGTATATATATATATATATATATATATATATATATATATATATATATATATATATATATATATATATATATATATATATATATATATATATATATATATATATATATATATATATATATATGTGGATTAAAGCCAGAACCAGTATTCGGAACATATATAATTTGGAACGTTTCGAACATTAGATATGTTCATCTTCAGCCTATAATGGAGTAAAACAATATGAAAGCAAACAAGTTTAGAATGCATAGAGATATATGTATTAATGAATGGTAATAAGTTGAATTTGAGAGAAAATAATGCGACAATGTAATAATGAATATTAGAGTTTAGTAAAACTTTCAAGAAAAAAATGCAAAAATTACCTAGAGAGGACAATGCGAACTTACAAAGAAAAGCACTGCAAAATTATAAAACAAACTGAGAAAACAAGCAAAAATTGAAATGAAATAAATGAATGAAGACTTACCAACTTGAGAGAAGGACAGGAATCGAATGATTTAATATGTGGGAAATTTGAACTGAGCTAAACATGGTAGCTGTTTAAAATAACCGAAATATGGTTAACCAACTAATAAAACATTATAATTATCGGGTGATTGAGTGAGTTGTTATGACATTGTACGTAAAAATGAATTAAAAAAAAAACTAAAATTAAGATATTTGAATTAATAGATGTAAAGTGGTGTGGACAACTGACTCGAATTTAAATAGAGATTCCAAAATGCTGAGATCTACGGATTGATCCGCAGAACCCCAAACTTTAAAATTTGAGGGCGCTAAATAATGAGTTACAGTTATTCGAATGATTCCTTATTGCAACGAATTACGGTTTAACAATGGGCGTGTCTGTGTAGTGGAAAACCCCCCTATGTTTGCCAATCCTCAGCTTCAATTGTAGCGTAGTTTTACCTACGTAGCGAGTTTGGCAACTCGCACACATAAATTGATAAACAAGTGACGACCTGAGTGGCAAGGGTAGCTTTTCCTTATGAGACAAGTAGGTTTTAACAGAGATGGTGTTAATTGGTATACAGTAAAGTTTACACTGGAGCACTAAACTAATAACTCTTCCATTTATGGACATTGAGATTACCCGGTCAGAAAACAAAATTTCCACTTCAGTATATAGAAAACCCACATCCACTCTGCTTGGCACTAATTATTTCTCGAATTTACCAAACTGCTTCAAACTATCATCTGTAAGCTGCAGATAAACTGTGCTTTCAGAATATGCTCTGACTGGAACAATTTTCATAAAGAGATGTCTTATCTCAAACGATTTGGTAAATTTAATTTATTCCCAGCATCATTACTCGAAAAATTGATTAAAAGTTTCCTAAATAAAATACACGTGATTCCTCTTGCCAAATCTAATGTATCGAAACAGAAAATATATCTCAAAATACCCTACATAGGTTCGCTGACCAACAAACTCATCTTAGACTTACAACAATTATTAACTAAAGTTTATCCCCAAATCAAATTCTACTGTATCCCAATTAATACTATCTCTCTTAAAACCTACTTGTCTCATAAGGAGAAACTACCCTTGCCACTCAGGTCGTCACTTGTTTATCAATTTATGTGTGCGAGTTGCCAAACTCGCTACGTAGGTAAAACTACGCTACAATTGAAGCTGAGGATTGGCAAACATAGGGGGGTTTTCCACTACACAGACACGCCCATTGTTAAACCGTAATTCGTTGCAATAAGGAATCATTCGAATAACTGTAACTCATTATTTAGCTCCCTCAAATTTTAAAGTTTGGGGTTCTGCGGATCAATCCGTAGATCTCAGCATTTTGGAATCTCTATTTAAATTCGAGTCAGTCGTCCACACCACTTTACATCTATTAATTCAAATATCTTAATTTTAGTTTTATTTTTAATTCATTTTTACGTACAATGTCATAACAACTCACTCAATCACCCGATAATTATAATGTTCTATTAGTTGGTTAACCATATTTCAGTTATTTTAAAAAACTACCAAGTTTAGCTCAGTTGAAATTTCCCACATATTAAATCATTCGATTCCTGTCCTTCTCTCAAGTTGGTAGGTCTTCATTCATTTATTTCATTTTATTTTTTTGCTTGTTTTCTCAGTTTATTTTATAATTTTGCAGTGTTTTTCTTTGTAAGTTCGCATTGTCCTCTCTAGATAATTTTTGCATTGTTTTCTTGAAAGTTTTACTAAACTCTAATATTCATTATTACATTGTCGCATTATTTTTTCTCAAATTCAACTTATTATCGGTCATTAATGCATATACGAGGGACTATAAATAAGTTTTGCAATTCGGATATAAGGAAACGATATATGAAGAAAACTATTTTATTATTTTTCAATATAACTACCCTCGACTTCAATGCACTTGCGCCACTTGTCCCTGAGGTTTCAAATTCCCGACAACCAGAAATCTCCCGACTGCTGTTCAATCCACTCCTGGACGGTGAGCTGGACATCTTCATCGTCTCCAAACCGGCGTCCACGCAGTGCAGCCTTGAGCTGGCGGAATAAAAAGTAGTCGCTAGGGGCCAGATCTGGACTGTAGGGGGGATGGTTGAGCTCCTCGAATCCGCACTCGCGCAGGGCAGCTTGTGCAACTCTGGCCTTGTGGACAGGGGCATTGTCGTGGACGAGCAGGACACCGCGTGTCAACTTGCCGCGCTACTTTTGACGGATGCAATTCTTCAACCCAGCCAGTTCCTCGGCATAATATTGGCCTGTGATGGTCCTTCCACGAAACGCATAGTCCACCATCAATACTCCCTCAGAATCCCAGAAGATGGTGGCCATGATCTTCCCGGCTGAGGGTTGGATCCGGAACTTGACGGGGATCGGAGAGCCCCTGTACTTCCAGGCCATGCTTTCGAGCTTGGTCTTGGGATCCCAGTGATGGACCCACGTTTCATCACCTGTCACTATACGTGACTCGAATCCCCCCGGGTATTGGTTGTACATGAGCAGCAGCAGCTCCGAACTTTGACGACGTTGAAGTCGATCATGGGGCGTGAGGTTTCTAGGGACCCAACGGGCAGAGACCTTAGTCATGGCCAAATTGTCGTGGATGATGTTGATAACACTTCCATGTGATATTCCAAGTTCTCGCTCGATTTCTTCGACCTTCACCCGTCGATTTTCGAAGATCATCCTCTCCACACGGGCCACATTGTCCTCGTTGGTCACGTCTGACGGGCGTCCTGGACGGGGGTCATCTTCAAGGGACTCACGACCATGGCGGAACTCCCCATTCCAGCGAGCAATAGTTGCATAGGAAGGGGCGGTGTCGGTGTACACTGCAACCATGCGTTCATGGATCTCTTTTGCATTCTTGCCTTCCTTGGTCAAAAGTTTGATCACTGCGCGGTGCTCAACCTTCTCCATTGTTGAAAAATTTGTGACTGGCGATCTGCGATCAGCTACTGCTTCTTAAATAGACGAGGCAGGAGCGTGCGACTGCAGGTCCTGACTTGTCATAACTTGTCCTAACACCCCCACAAAGCCATCCCCCTTCTTCTAAGCTTGCTTGCTTTCATATTGTTTTACTCCATTATAGGCTGAAGATGAATATAGCTAATGTTCGAAACGTTCCAAATTATATATGTTCCGAATACTGGTTCTGGCTTTAACATACATACTAAAATCTAGGTTTCAGAAGGATGTTCCAATTTCTACATTTATACATATATGTATATGCATGTACTATTGAAGTCCACAGAGCTGTGGCCGCGTTATTAATTTTAACTTCTATTTTCTTAATATTTCTTACAAGTTTTTTAATGGGGTCTTTGAGGCGGAAAAAAACATCCGTGAATGACATTCTTTATTCCTAGACGACTTTCGACCGTGTTAGGTCATCTTCAGGGAATGAACAGAAATGGAATTATTCTTATTCTTATTAAATCAAAGTGGGGGTGCATGTGAGGGGAGGACGATAGGGTGTGTGGAGAGATAGAGAAAATAGACAAGTGGAGAAGAGAGAAAGAAGTGTGGTAGAGGTGCAAAGAGATGCCTAGGGTCTGGTGATCAGACTTATCACTTTTATTATTTTCTTGGATGCGTGTATTCATTGTTGTTGTATTAGATTTTTTGTAATAATTATAAAAATTATAATTATTATGGCGTTCAAGCCCTTTGTCTTAGCAGCTTTAGTTTTGGGGGGGTTTATGTTGTGCATTGCTTACTTTGTATATGTTTTAACTACGTTTAAGTGCGTGCTTATTGTTTTGTTTTATTGTGTGTGTGTGTTATTAGTATTTTTTGTTTCTTCTTTTGATGTTTTTTTCTTCTGATGTTCTCGTCGTAATCGGGGGGTTTTTCTTCATCTTGGTAGGGGTAGTCTTGTTCGGTAGGTTGTTGTAGTAATTCGAGTTCTTTTGTTCTTATTTTTGTCTTCACAGGTATTTTTCATCTCATTTTATGCATAGAACGGTACTTCGTCTCCGCCAGCCACTCGGTTGGCGGAGCTGGGGAATCTGGGGCGACAATCAGCTTTTCATCTAGGTGATTTTATCACTCAGTTCACGATTGACCAGAACCTGCATTTTCCGGGTCCGTTCTTCTATGACTTTGTTAATGGGAATTATCCCCGCCTCTCTGTGCAGGTCTTCTTGCCGTCTTCTTTCATGCCTGCGTGTACCCGTGATTAGGTACATGCATTTATTTTGCACTACTTGAAGACGCCTCTTTTGTGTTTTTGAGACACATGAGAGGGTGGAGGCGGGGTAAAGCAACGTAGATCTTACAAGGGCATTGTAGACCTTCTTCTTGTTGCTTTCACGTAGATTTCTGAATCTATATAGAGTTCTGACAGCGGACGAGGCTCGAGAAATTCTTTCTTCGACGTGCTTTTTGTACCCCGTAGAGGTGATTTTCATACCGAGTACATTGCATTCATTGGTGTAGGGGTATCGTGTATCCCCCACACGCACGTCTGCCCTTGAGGTGCGTCCGATGGGGACCACCTTGAATTTCTCTTGGTTTTTCTTATTTTCCACTGAGCCTCGTAGTTGTTAAGGTTCGCGATTTCCATCGCTGTCATGCGAGCTTGCCACGGCGCATTCCTCCATTGAGATACGATTATCTGGCTGAAATCATCGGCGTATTGAATATTGAGGGAAGAGGGGTACACAGGGTCTGGGACGTCTGCGGTGTATATCGATTAAAGGGTGGGGGATAGACACCCTCCCTGTGGGAGGCCCGCAGTGAGCGGAAACTTTGGTCCGTCCGTGCACCCTAGACTGACATACGCTGCTCTCTCCATGACATAGTCACAGAGAGTTCTTTCTAAGTTTTCACTTAGACCCAGCCGTAAGATCTTATACTGCATGCCCCGCTGCCAGACCTTATCAAGCGCCTTTGATACATCCCGAGAAACGATATCCACATAACTCCTGTCCCTTTTGGCTTGGAAAAGCTTTTCCGTTATGACATTGATTGCCATTTCCGTACTTCGCTTCTTTCTAAACCCGAATTGACAAGGGTTGTAGAGGAAGTTTTCTTCCAGGTGAGACACCAGTCTCCCGTTGAGGATCTTCTCAAAGAGTTTCCCGCCAAATTCTAGGAGTGAAATTGGGCGGTAGCTCTCTCTCAACGTAGGGTCCTTTCCGTGCTTGGGCAAGAAGATCATTTTTGCCGTCTTGTAAGCTTCTGGAAAGTACCCTGTATTCAGACATGCGTTGAAAATTCGTCTCATTCCTTCGATGATGTTGGCTGGTGCCTTTTCGAAGTTAAGCTTCGTAAGCCCCGATTGGCCTGGGGCTTTTTGTCGGAATGAGTGGAGTGCGCGAAGGACCTCTTCTTCGGTGATCTCGGCGTCTCCGTCACGCAGTCTATCCACCTGGTGATGAGGATGCGTTCGATGTATTTCCGTGTTAAGCTCGTCTACGATGTTGTTTTCGAACTCTATATCAAAATCTTCGTTTTCATCTTCCGATATGCTGAAGATTTTTTCCCAATAACGCCGGAATATCACTTCGATGTTATTTTCTGCAGTTTCCATGGATCCATCTTCTTTTTGGATTTCCATTTTCTTCTTTTTTCCAGATGATCCTCTGAGACTTTTGACTTTCTTCCAAAAGTCCTTAGGGGATGAATCTTGATCGAGGCTCTCGATCGCATCGTCCCATTGTCTCTGTTGTTGTTCGAGGATCAACTGGTTGAGCTCTTCCTTGATCTCTCTACTTCGTTGTAGCGAGTCAAATGTTGCATTTTTTATATTTAACTCGTACATAACTCTCAATTCTCTGTATAGGTCTTTCATGTACCCAGTCCACCTGTATGAGGAGATGGTTTTATACTGGGTTTTGGGGATGCAAGCCCTATCTGCAATAATTAGATGTTCATTGAGGTCGTCGAGTGCCTCGTCTATCTCCTCGAGAATTTCCTCGTCCAGATCTGGTGGGCGATAGGCCTCGAGGAGATCAGCGTACCGTGCCCAGTCGGCTCTCCTGTAGTCTTTTCTGGCTGGAGCTGGGACTTGTATAGGGTTCCTATTGATGGTAAGTAGGATCCCTATATGATCACTACATGGTACCTGGACCGGTTCCATGTAGTAATTGAACGGCAGCTGACGATTAGCCAGACAAATGTCTGGCTTTGTGGCACTTCTTCCTCGAATATAGGTTGGGAAGTCCGGGCCTATTCTATGGACCATGTTTTGGTCCATCATAGTATCCAGGCACCTTCCGATTCCGTTCAAGGTCCTGTACCCAGACTCCCGACATCTGGTATTAAGGTCCCCCATTAATATGGTGGGGGTCCTTCTGCCAAATAGGCCAGAGAGAGAATGAATTGGTAAATATTCTCGTCTCGGCGGCTGATACCCGGTGGCGATGACCAGCTTTCCTATATCGAATTCGACCTCTATTGTAAGATAGGATTCTTCCAAGTTTCTTATGGGTTTATACTTGATCCCTCTTTTGATGGCGATGGCGGCACCGTCGTACCGCTCTTGAGAGTAATTCGTGACTAACATGTCGTAGTTCCCGATCTTCATTTCGGAACTACGAGGGTCAATCCCATGTTCAGAAATCAAGATGACATCTGCATCTATTTCCCTGAACACGTTTCCGTAGAGAGTTCTTTTTGTTGTCCAGCCATTCGTGTTAATTTCCATGATTCTTAGTGAGTTCCGCTCCATTGTGAGATGAGTTACCTGTGTTTTTTCTTAGTCTTCTTACTCTTGGGGGCCTGGGGGGCGGGTCTGGAGTGCCTAGGCTTTTCCTTCTTCGGGGGAGGACTAGGAGTCTTAATGGAATTATTTAAAAATGGCTACATTATATATAGTCTTTCTTCATGAACATAAGTATTACACAAATTGGCCAATCATGGCGCGGGAAATTTTTAAGGGCAAACTAAGCGCTACATGAAACATAAAATTGGAAGGCTCAGACTGTCTATCAATTTGATATTGATAATATCAATATCAAATTGATATTAATAATGCTAAAATAGTTTATAAGTCTCACAATTATATACATCGACGCTTAATTGAATTGACACTTATAAAAGAAATTCCTAACTTTAATACTTTCGACGGCCAATTCAATACTAATACCTTAATAAGCAAGAAATTCATACTTCCGTTTCTCAAAAGTGCCGACACATTCTCGCATAATACACCTTAGCGCCACTGATTTGTGTGCTTGTACGTTAGGCATCTTCTGTATCTCACTTGTTCATTAACGAATGACGGATGACGGATCTCCGTCGATACCTGGTTTCGCATATCAAATTAGTCCTATCACTCTGGTTTTATCCATATATATATATATATATATATATATATATATATATATATATATATATATATATATATATATATATATATATATATATATATATATATATATACTCAATACAAAAAAAAAACTCAAAGAAAGCCAGAGCTACCCTTTCACCAGGGATCTGTCTTTCATTCTATTTTCATTTCACTTTCCTATTATTTCCCTAAATTTCCCCACTATTTTCTCCTACTAAATACCTCTACTATTATATTTCTCACTGTACAATGTCTGACTATTTGTCGCTCCGATCTAGTTCTCTGGCAAAGGAGGCAAAGGAAAATGAAAGTTTGAGAATGTGCTTCTTTTAACGGCGGTCAACTCGGAGACCCTGAGATGTCGGGAGTATGTTTTTCGGCTGAAGTTGCACGTTTCTTGCCGGTTTCTTTATTTGAATAATGACGGCTTCGGCCATCCGCAATCTTCTGTGGTTTTGGAGTCTCGGGATGATGGAGGTGTCCTTATTCATCTTTTCACGGGTTAGGGTAGTGCTATGAGAGTGGGCGTGTTTTTTAATCGCGCCATCTTGAATGTCAGCTGTCAGTCGCCTTAACAGGGTTGTGGAGGTTACGCCGATGTACTTTGAATTGCGGTGTTCGCAGTCACCGACTTTGCACAAATATTCGTACACGACGTTATTCTCCTGGAGTTCGTTCGTCAAAGGGAGACAGCTGTTCTTCACGATGCAACTACTTGTTTTCTTGGTCTTGTATATAATCAAATTTATATCCTTATTAGAGTTAGTTGGGATCACATTACGATGGAGAATGCCTTTGAGAGCCCTTTCGTCTTCACGATAGCCGGTGTTCATATTGGCTTTGTAATAAAGGTCGATATTATTATTCTTCGGAGTAGAGCGGACGCCATGACCAGCAGCCAAGTTCATTTTCTCTTCTATGGTGGCGTCGATGGATTCTTGTGGGTAGCTGTTGGTAACGAGAACTCGGGGAAACCCTCTTAAGTTCGAAATCAACAGCCGTCCACGATGATGAATGGGAAATTGCCCTATTAACTAAGGCATTGATGACTGATTTTTTGTAGCGTTCAGGACACTCAGAATAACTGCTTAAACAGAAGCCCAAGTTCGTGGCCTTAACGTACACTTGGGTCACAAATTTGGACTCCTAGGCACTTATGAGGATATCAAGAAAGGGAAAGGATCCTTCATCTTCCGTTTCGTGGGTGAAATTCAGACACGAGTTGTTCTTCAATGTTTCAACTAGGCCGTTCACTTGTTCGAGGTTATCCGTATTCAAAATTATGTCATCAATATAACGTGCATAATGGGAGGCTTGGGGGATATATTGCTTTTGAAAATCTTGTTCTCAACTGAGCCCATGTAAAAGTGACAAAGAGGACGCCATCGATTTGCGCGTACATTTTCCCATCGGGACCATAGAACGGGGCTTCTTTTGTGCATGTTTGGAGGAGCTGTCGCAATATGTCTTCGTGAATGGTGAGAGGTGTGGAGACTTCAGTATGGTAAATGGCATTGGTTATCAATTCGATGGTTTCATCAATGGGAAACATTTGTGAATAGAGATTATACGTCTATAGAAGCTAGTACAGCTGCCGGTTAAGAAGTTTGAAGGATATCTAGAAGAGTTGAAGAGGAGGACAGCCTGTATTCTGATGGGGTATAGGGCGCGATGATCGAGTTGAGAAATTTTGCCAGGTGATAAGTCACGCTTGGTGTTTGACTTATGATGGGACGAAGGGGATTTTCAGGTTTATGCGTTTTTACATTACCGAACTACCATTTGACCAGGGATCTATTTATCCCTGCTCTCGCGTACTATTTTTACTATACTGTCTACTTTTCCTGGAGATACCCTTCCACCAGGGAAAAATACCCCTTCAAACTTATACTAAACTTACCTTTACTATCTTTTTCAAAACCCTTTCACCACTATACTCTTACTTTTGCTCTACTAATCTATACTTCCTAACTTGTTATGTCCAATGTCCAACGGGGTCTTGAACAAATTGCAATAGCCGCATGAATTTTATGATCCTCAGTTTGAATATTGGATTAGGGATTGCTTTGGAGGATCGCTCTTAAATCTCTCTTGGAGCCATTCGATAACAAATCCATAGAAATAACGGAGGCATTCAAAAGTGCGACCCCTCCTTCTTCCTTTGCCAAGTTGAGTGGAAACATTACTTCCGATTGCAGGGAAGTTGATATATATATATATATATATATATATATATATATATATATATATATATATATCGGGTGTGATTAGTAACAGGTTGGATACTGACTCGGGTTCATTTTAGGGCCGTTATTATACGCTGTAGCAACCCGTAGTTCGGATCCACGTCATTAAATTGTAGATCCACACTGATTAATAAAAGATTGGTGGCAAAAACTTCTAAAATATTATTTATTTTTATGCTGCTGTCCACAGGGGCGTCATGCAAGCCAAAATTCTGCGGGGGCACCATAGAAAAAGGGAGGGGGTGGTGACTTTTTGTGGTATGATCAATTGCAAATTCGAAGAACACTTTTGATTCATACTATAAAATGATCCTGACAACATTGTATTACTATTAAAAATAATAGTAATAAAAGAAAAAATATATATTTAAAAGTCCAGATACAAAAATCTGAGGGGGCACGTGCCCCCTCAGATTCTATTGGCATGACGCTTATGGCTGTCAATAAGCTGACAATCATTGAACCAGTCGGAAATTTCTAAATAATATGTGGTTTACTTTAACTAGGCGGTGAAGAAAAGAAAACTATGCTTTTAAACTATTTAAATTTTACTAAACATTTGTTTTAGTAATATCATTTATAATAGTACTTGAAAAAGTTAGTTATTTACGAATATTTATTTTTTACACTCGCCAGATCATATGAGAATTATTATTATTTAGTCCATGTAGGAAATCGTTTTCTTTCTTAGTTTTCTATATCAATCTATGGATAGCTAAATTAATAAAATCAGCAAAATTCTCCAAATAACTTTAGAAAATAAAACATAATTTCTATCATATAAAAGTTTATTGGTATATTTTTCAGCTTTTATTTACTTAATATGAGAGAGGGAGATTCACACGGCGGAACTGGTGGCCATTTTCCTCATACAGTATATTATACTCTATAAGAAAAATAGCCCCCTGTTTGTTACCCCCCATCTTTCAGACCATATATACAAACACTGTAACATGAGTTAAGTATAGACATAACATAATCCAACGGATGAAAAAAGTCGCAAGAACAATCAAAGGTAATCCGAATCAACACCCGTCCCATAAACTATCCACAAGATTGCGTCCAAAACTGTTTAAGAAAGCATATATGCTTATTTTGTTTGTATATTCATAAATCTCTTTAAGTCGGGAAAAAGCAAATAAGTGAGGAAAGATTGAGAAAAACATTGGAACGAAAATAGACAATCTAAATAACGAAAAATACCGGGGAAAAATCTTGGAAAAAATGCGTTTTTCGATACCACAAAAATAATAGTAAATAAAATTAAATAAAATGTTAATTAATGCCTTATCATCCTAATCGAGGGCATAATTTTAGGATTCTTCCTTAATTAACCGGTGAAAATTCTTGATAATCTAGGAGAAGGATACCTTTTACAGTTTTCTAACCACGTGTCTTTAAAAAGTGAAATACTTCCATAAGTTTTTACGGAAAATACTTTTTTTATAATTATTTTCATTTTGGACTTGACGGGCGTTGTTTATTTGAACTCCTTTGTAGGTTCGAACGAAGCTCATTCACATCCTGACATTTAAGATAGCAAAGCGTCGCAACTCGGCAAACACGTCGAGCTATAGCTTAGATAGAAGATAGCTCGAGACATTTTAATGAGCTGGCCAGAAGCCACGCATTTCGTTTTTGCTGATTGACTCAAAGCTTTTTCGGGGGGGAGGGGGTCGTTTTGTTTTTTTCGATTCGTTTAAATTTTCATTTGTAAAATGACCCTCGATTCTGCTGAAATATAATTAAAAAAATCGTTCAGCGTGAGTAATTTGTGCTCTGATAATACAAAGTGGTTGTGAAATCTCCAAATATGGTTGAATACGAAAAAACTTCGTTACTCTCCATTTTCTGTGTTATTTTCACCAAATTGAAGGAAAATACACATAATCGAGTAGCCTTGTCCATTTGCTCATTAATACTCATTAAATATCTTCCTTATATCACCATATACATGTTCTTTAGCTTAAGTCTGTCATCGAGTAATATAGCCGCTATTTCTTTCAAAGATAGTCTACACTGATATTATCTAATCCTGAAAAAAAAACAAGCTAAATAGAGTACCACCTAGGTTAGTCAGTTTAACTACGATATACAGAGCAGTAGTATACGGAATTATAACAATATTTAACTACCTTAACAATGCATCGGGTTTTCTCCTGGGGGATGCTGAGCCCCCGACGTAAAGCGAGAGATGGTATCCAACAGCCAAATCTTACAGCCCTAAAGAGAGAAATGCTTCAATTTGCTATTTTGACATTGACCTTTGCCGTCGTAGTACAGGAGGGTTTTAACATTGACCTTTGCCGTCGTAGTACAGGAGGGTTTTAACATTGACCTTTGCCGTCGTAATATAGGAGCGTTTTGACATTGACCTTTGCCGTCGTAGTACAGGAGGGTTTTAACATTGACCTTTGCCGTCGTAGTACAGGAGGGTTTTAACATTGACCTTTGTCGTCATAGTACAGGAGGGTTTTAACATTGACCTTTGCCGTCGTAGTACAGGAGGGTTTTAACATTGACCCTTGCCCTCGTAGTACAGGAGGGTTTTGACATTGACCTTTGCTGTCGTAAAGGTCAGTCTTCGACTGACCTTCGAACAGGTAGCACGTGTTTCGTAGAGCTCTCAGAATATTTTGATTATTTGATATACTTTGGTGTGTGACATAAACATAAATATTAAGTTATAAGATCATATATTTGGTTAATATAACAAAGTTAAATTGTGGTTATTTTGTATAAATTGTGGTTATTTTGTTTTGGTGAGAAAGTGACTTTTGTTTACTTCGGGGCCATCTTGATTAGCAGTTTTTAAACTTGCGCGCACAAATTGGGGTCAAATTCTTGTTGTTTGTAAGTTTTTGTTTCTATTATTGTTCTTGTTTAAGTATGGCTGACTGTTTGGATGTAGAGAGTATGCCTTTTGAAAGTAGTGTGTATGTAGTGTGCGATGTCTGTGGTGTAGAGAGGAGAGTGAATGTGTCTGAGTGCCGTGTATGTGCTTTGACTGAGGAGGTGAGTCGATTACGTGCGGAATGCTTGAGACTGAACGATTTAGTGTCTGAAGTGAGAAGAGATGCAAGTGTACGTTTGAAGAGTCAGATTGGGACCAGGAGGGAGGAAGTTAGGCCTAGAACAGGGACTGGAGAGAAAGCAGTAAGTGAAGTAAGTGATGATGAGTGGTGGGTGAAAGTGAACAGAATAGATAAGTTAGGACAGGTTAGGTGTGTGAATGAGAGGGACATGGAACCTGTTAGGCTAACTAACAGATTTGATGCCCTGAGAGAGGAAGAATTTGAAAGAGATTTGTCTGGTGTGGCCGTGCCTGAAAGTAGAATAGGAGGTCGAGTGAGTGAGAGCAGGAGGGAGGGTAATACTAGGCCTAGAGAGAATAGGAGAATGACTGAGGTGATTGTGATGGGTGACTCTCAGATTAGGTATTTAGATAGGAAGTTGAATGAAAGTAAATGGAAGGGAGTGAGAGTTTGTCTGCCGGGTGCTGGTGTAAATGATGTGTGTGAGAGGTATGATAGGTTGGTGTCTGGGTGTGAGAGGGAAGCAGTTGTGATTACACATGTCGGAGTAAACGATGTAAAGAAGGTGGGTACTTGTGAGTTACGACAGCGGTATAAAAGGCTGATTGAAAGGATGTGTGAAAGTAGAGTAAAAGGCGTTGTTTCAGGTGTGCTTCCCAGAATGGATGTGGGGATGGAATGGTTGTCTCGTGCAATGGGGTTGAATGAATATGTGAAAGGTTTGTGCGAGGAGTCAGGATTGGTATTTGTAGATGTTTGGAGTGGGTTTTATGGGAATAAGGGTTTGTATGCGATGGATGGACTCCATCTGAGCCGAGATGGGGTTGAGGTTTTGTGGCGGGAATTAGATAGTGTTATTAGGTCTTTAGAGGCGGGAAACTAGGTTTTGATAGTGGTCAGGGAAATTTAATGGCTCAAAGTGAGGCAGGGAAAGGAAGCAAACACAGATTTGTAGAAGGTAGGCAGGCTAATGGAAGTGCTTTAGGGTTAAACTACTTGAGTAGTGATAGTGGTCAGGGAAATACAAGAGTACAGGGTCGGGGAAAGAGAGAAAGGAGATGCAGAGGAGATAGGCCCTCAGGTGCTTCAGGGATAGGTGGGCTGAGTTGTCTTTACACAAATGCTCGTAGTCTTAGAAATAAGAGGGATGAATTATTTAGTTATATCATTCATGAAGATATAGATATAATATGTATAGTTGAATCATGGGTTAATGAAAATATATTTAATGATAATGTCAGTGAATTTGAACTAGAGGGTTATACTATGTACATTAGTCAAAGGAGAGATAGGACTGGTGGTGGGTTGATTATTTATATCAGAAATAGCATTTTTTCAAATCTAAATAACTCTATAAAGCAAGGAGAAGGTGAATCATTATGGATAGATATTAAGGTTGGTAAAAATAGGAAAATACACTTGGGAGCTTTTTATAGACCACCAGGACAGACTGATTGTATCGATGAGTTAATGATTAGGGAAATAAGTAAAGGATGCAAAGAAGATACAGTTATTCTTGGTGACTTTAATTTAACTTCTGTAGACTGGGAAAATATGATAGGAAGAGATAGAGCAAGTTGTAAGTTTATGGAGTGTTTTGAGGATAACTTTTTGATCCAATTTGTTAATAAGCCAACAAGGGGTGCCAATATATTAGATCTAATTCTTTCAAATGATGATCACTTAGTTCAAGGATTGAGTGTAGGGGAATCATTGGGAAACAGTGATCATCAGATGGTTCGGTTTAATTTGCAAATAGTTAAGGGTAGAACAACGACAAACTCCACGAAAATTCCAAATTTTTATAGGGGAGATTACGATAAATTACGCAGCATGCTAAATCAGATTAGGTGGGATATAGAATTCCATGGAAAGAATACTTATGAGATGTGGGATATTTTTAAGACTATATTAAACATGGTTCAGGAACAGTGTATTCCGATGAAGTCTATTAGGAAGAAATGTAGGAAACCATTATGGTGGAACCAAGAAATAGCTAATAAAGTTTCAGAGAAAAAAAGGGCATACCAGAGATTACAAAGTGAGAGTAGTTTAGATAATTTAAACCATTATAGGTCAACCAGAAATGAACTAAATAAGATTATTAAGAAGACCAAAAGGACAGCAGAAATTAATTTAGCTAAAAATAATAATAAAGATCCTAAAAAATTCTTTAGCTATTATAGAATCAATAATCAATCTAACAGTGATAAAATAGGGCCTATTAAATATGAAGGGGTTTTGAAAGAATCTGATGAGGAAATAGTAGAGGTCCTTAATGATCATTTTGCTTCAGTATTCACAGAAGAGAAACCAGTTAGATTAATTGATGATAATTCTAGGTCAAGGGAAGTAGTGATAAATTCTATTAATATAGACAGAGAAGAAATTAAAGGGCTTATAATTCAGTTAAATACTAGTAAGGCATCTGGCCCTGACAACATTCATTCTAGGATTCTCAAAGAAGGTGTAGAAAGTATTGCAGTAGCTCTCGAGAAGATATTTATTAGATCACTAGAGTCTGGAGAAATACCAAATGATTGGAAATTGGCAAATGTAGTGCCAATTTTTAAAAAGGGAAGCAAAGAGGACCCAAATAACTTTAGACCAGTAAGCTTAACTTCTATAGTCTGTAAAATTCTTGAGAAGATGGTTAAGAAGGGAATTTCTGATCATCTAGAGAGTAGCAGGTTAATTAATGATGCTCAGCATGGTTTTAGAAAAGATAGATCGTGTTTAACTAATTTACTGGATTTTATGGATTATGTAACTAAAGAATTAGATAGGGGTGAGAAAGTTGATGTGATCTACTTAGATTTCAGCAAAGCTTTTGATAAGGTTCCACATAGAAGACTAGTTCATAAATTAAAGCTGCATGGGATATGTGGGAACGTTTTAAATTGGATAACTGAATGGCTGAAAAATAGGAAACAGAGAGTTGTACTGAATGGAGTGAGGTCAGAGTGGAGGAATGTTATTAGTGGCGTACCTCAGGGATCAGTTTTAGGCCCTTTATTATTTATAATCTATGTAAATGATCTTGGGCAAGGTGTAAATAGTAAAGTGTCAATTTTTGCTGATGACACTAAATTGGCAGCTGTAGTCAAAGAGGTTGAGGGTAGCTTTAAAGTGCAGGGTGACTTAGATAAGCTGTTAGCTTGGGCTCAGAAGTGGCAGATGACTTTTAACCTTAATAAATGCAAAGTTATTAACATGGGGAGAGATAATAGGGAATTTAGCTATGAGATGGATGGATATTGGCTTAATTCAGTTGAAGATGAGAAAGACTTAGGAGTGGTAGTAGATAGGTCACTGAAATTTTCAAAGCAGTGTATTGAGGCAAAAAATAGAGCAAATAGGGTGCTAGGTTACATTAAAAGAAATGTTAGCTACAAGAGTAAGGAGGTCATCCTTAAACTATACAACTCTTATGTCAGGCCACATTTAGAGTACTGTATACAGGCATGGTCACCACATTTTAGACATGATATAAACTTATTAGAGTCAGTACAAAGGAGGGCAACAAAAATAATACCATCCCTGAAGCACCTTGAATATGAAGATAGACTGAGGGTATTAAATATGTTTTCATTTGAAAGAAGGTGTGTGAGGGGAGATATGATTGAGCTTTTTAAAATCTTTTCTGGGATGGATAAATTAGATTTCAGCAAGTTATTTGAGTTAGAAGGTAGTAATAGAACTAGAGGCCACCACTTAAAGATTAAAAAACAGAGGTGCAGACTGGATGTTAGAAAATATTTTTTCACTAACAGAGTGGTGGATTATTGGAATAGTTTGCCACCTGAGACTGTAGACAGCCCAAACTTGAATGTTTTCAAGCGCAGATTGGATGATTATATGGGGATGGAGGGTTAATTTCTTACTTTTTAGTATGTGGATATGTTTCTTGACTCATTCCTGTGGATGCAGTTTCTTTTTATTGTATATTTTGGGGGATTTTGATTTTGTTTTTGACAGACTCCTATGGAGGCTTTAAATTATATATTGTAGATGCATGGTTGGACATTCCTATGGATTGTTAAATTGTATATTGTAGCTGCATGACCTGACAAAATCCTATGGATGCATTATATGGGTGGGATTTGATGGATACGGATGACCTTTGATAGGCCCTTGTGGCTTTTGTCATCCGTTAAATTATGTTATGTTATGTTATGTTATGTAGTATAGGAGCGTTTTGACATTGACCTTTGCCGTCGTAGTACAGGAGGGTTTTAACTCTGCGGAACCACGCTATAGGTTACAATTGTTTAGATATTTGAAGAATGAGTTTTAGATCTTTTCTCTGGATCCGCGACAATATTTCGGAGCATGTCAACAACGGGTAACGCATTCAGGGGTGGCTATTCTTGACAAGGAAATTTAGGTGGGGGGGGGAGGAGTATCTGTTCTTTACATACAGGGCAATTTGGAGGTCGTTATTCTTATTAGTTATTCGTTAGTAAGTGGGTATATGGCAGTAGTTCAACACAGAGACCAAGAAACACTGGCAAGCCTACAGAAATCTGGCTACTAATCCAAATTACTAGCACAGAACCGTCAACCAATCTTTGTACTTGGTTAATCTACAGACAGGCGTTCGTACACAACATATTGAATCGTATTGGGAGGACATGAGACATAAATTAACAACATGCGAAGATGCAAACGCGAAATTCTTCTGTTATTTACAACACTTTCTATGGATGGGAAGAAATAAAGTAAATAGACTTCTAGACCGCAATTGACATTCAATTTTCTTTTTAGTAAATTAGGATTCCATTCCTTTCCATTAAAGTGAAATTCGCCTAGGCTTATTTTTTCCTTAAATCACGCCTTAAAAATACATCTATTATATATCACGGTGTCATGTGATTTTCGATTATATATATATATATATATATATATATATATATATATATATATATATATATTAATGACATGGTAAAATTGTGTTTTTATCCTTGACATGATCCAATATATCTATAATCTATATCCTGTCAATAATGAATGGGCTCATCATGTCTGTAGATAATATTCAAAGTTTGTCTATCGAAAATAGGAATCTTTTATCTGGTAATGGCCTCTTTGCTTATATAAATTATATTTCTGTTTATAATACCAAGCATCATTTAGCCTTATCATGGATTCCTGACCTTTCTTTGAGCTTTGGAGCTATTAAAAATTACTATATTCTTTTCACCCTCTGTAGAATCCAACCAAAATCCTCCAATTCCATAGAAACACTTTCATTTGTTCCCCCTACATGTATCAAAAAAGCCATTTCCCCCGATGGTTAAGAACGAATTAAAAGAAACTCCTATTTGTGTAACGTAGAAAATATACTGGGCCACCAATTTATTAAAATTCCTCTCCATTTACTAACATTCCTCTCTGCTCTTCACTTAATATGGATATATAAATATATATATATATATATATATATATATATATATATATATATATATATATATCTATCTATCTATCTATCTATATATATATATATATATATATATATATATATATATATATATATATATATATATATATATATATATATAAAGAGAGAGAGAGAGAGCTGTGAACTAACTAAGTATAATTACTTAAGTAATGTACACAAGTAACTTTGTTGTTTGGTTTGTTTTTCTTCCCAAAAAATACTCATGCCTCCGAGTACTTCCACTTCTACTTGCGTATTTTTTCTTATGTAACTTTTACTTCATTACATTCGCAAACCATAGAAGTATTCGTTACTTCCCAGTTAATTTTGGTCAATCACAAGCGTGTACTCTGGTTTGAACCAATCATAAGCGCTTGTTTATGTTTGGACCAATCATTTGCATCCTTTCATACCCGTTAAACAATTCGTTTGTCTCTCCCGATTTCCCGCCTGAGAGAGGGCGTCAGTTTATTAATTATTCCTCCGTTCTTATCAATAGAAGGATATTTACAGCTTGATTGTTAAGTCCAGTTTAACTGAATTCCAATTTATTGGGGTGATGGGTATTTAGTTACTATTTGCCGCTACTTTTTTAATTTTACTACCTGAGTACTTCATGAATAAGATACTTATTACTTTTAGTTAAGTACATTTAAGTTTGGGTAGTTTTACCTGTACTTCAGCTAACATGTCAGGGTAACAATACTTTTACTTAAGAATCAAAGCAGGGTACTTTTTACAATATATATATATATATATATATATATATATATATATATATATATATATATATATATATATATATATATATATATATATATATATATATATATATATAAGTAAAAGAACTCGATGGCGAATTATGGTATATGATAGTGAAACCACTGTATATGAGCCAAAAGCTTAATTTACGAGACGAGTTACGGTATGTACTTTATCATACCCTCTTCAGTTGTATACTGAGAATGCGATTTATACAAAAGTCTATAAATAGCGTACAGATCACAAAAAACCCCGCAAAAAAACACAAACCGGGGAAAAAATGGTAATTAATAAGGGGGTGAGTCTAAGATCGTTGAGTACACTGTTTACGATGAGGTTACGGGAATGGAGGCTGCATTTCAATTGCCCATCTAACAAATTAAAATTGGGAATTTCTCCTATTAATATAGATTCTACTATTTTTCTTTTACGGAAATCTTTACAATTATATATGATTTGTGCCCTTTGAATGGTCAATTTGATGGTTGAAATTGCTAATATGATTAAAAATACTAGCTGTGGTACTGCCTCGACAGACATCACCTCTATGTTGATAAGTTCGTTTTGTTAAGGTTCTCCTGGTCTCTCCTATGTAAAATGAGGGACAGTTTGTAGAGCCACACGGGATTAAATATACACCTGCTTCAAAGGGCTGATCCACGGGCTTGGTCGAAAGGAAAGATTTAAGGATAGAAAAAGGGTATTTAAATGTGGTTAGGCCTGGGGAAATAACTTTGTTCACCCCTTTGAGGAGGAAAAAAAAAGGAGGGATAGACACTTCGTATTACTAAATTTGTTTTTATCCTTGGGACGGTAATTGCTCAAACGATCCAACTCAGACCTTCTTCATCGTTTTAAACCTACCAACCCATCACCTTCCCGTATGTATGGTCTGGCTTCACAATTATTTATAAATCTATTATATGTAAAATGGCTAAAATGTAAAAGAAATAAAAAAAAAGAAGTTTTTTTTGCTCAAATGTGCATTTCACATTTGTTTTAGCATACGGCCGTAATATTTATTTCTGAACTTCACTATTTTGTTTTTTGATTTTATAAAAGAATGATTAGAAAAAACTTTTAGAAAAAACTAGTCATAACCAAACTAAGATGAAATTATTATTCAAATACTACTGAAACTAGTCAACTTTTGGCTTATATACAGTGGTTTCACTATCATATACCATAATTCGCCATTGAGTTCTTTTACTTATATATATATATATATATATATATATATATATATATATATACATAGAAGATAAAAAAGTTGCCAAAGGAAATTAATTAAGGCAAAATATACAATGGTCTTCAACAAAATTTGCATTCAAGAAAGACTGCTACCCAACTACACACACACACACATATATATATATATATATATATATATATATATATATATATATATATATATATATATATATATATATGTCGTAGAATGACTCCCGACGATACTATATATAACACTATTCGTTGAGGGAACTTCCTTAATTATCTTTAGAGTGCGTTTTACTGTCTGGCGGCCGATATTATATATCTTCAAAAATGCTTAAGAAGTGGAACCGAGCTCAAGGATAATAATATTGCTATCATTAATAAAATAGAGTTTTATTAATAATAACTTTAAACAATACAAAAACGGAAAATATTGACAAACAGAATGGAAAGGGTCGTGGAGACTCGGGCTAATCCAAGGATTTAAGGGATCAAAAAAGGTAAAACAAATATGGAGTTAAAGAGATGGGATGGTTCGATAAACCATTTAAAGCACAGGATAGAATTGACAAATAAGGGATCAATACTCAAAAGGTGACGCTTGGCTTACGTAACTTCATTAGGGTGCAGTGGAAGGTACTTGAAGGAATATTCGGTCCGCTGGCGAGTTCCAGCCGAAGGGGGGGGATAAAAGGATCCTGACGAGGCGTCTTGGAAAGGAGAACCGTTACTCGACGAACGGCTCGACGAACAATGGCTGTTCTACTTTGTTCTCTTCTGAACAAAGGGGGGATGAGAACCGTCTCTTGTCTACGGGCTCAAGAACAATGGCTGTTCTAATGTTGTTCTCCTTTGAACAACAGGGGGGGGATGAGAACCGTTTCTTGGCGAAGGGCTCAAAACGAACAATGGCTGTTCTAATGTTGTTCTCCCTTGAACAACAGGGGGGGGGGGGAGAGAACCGTTTCTTGGCGAAGGGCTCAAAACGAACAATGGCTGTTCTAATGTTGTTCTCCTTGAACAACAGGGGGGGGGGGGGATGCCTTGGGGACTTGGCGTCACTAAAGGCTCGAACCTTTGGCACTCAAGGAATATTGTCCTCCTTCTGGACAAGTGATGGTGAATCTCGAGTTCGAGGTCCCTTGGCGCACAAAGGGAGAGAGGGTCGTGGTGATGTTTCGCGACGAAAATCTGGATCTCCAATCTGATCTTAGTGGTAAAGTTTCCATATAAATAGCCAGGACATCTCCTTGGCGTGGGGGAGAATGGAGTGAAAGCTTGGAGGGAACGCACAGCTGGGCCGGAGAAAAATGCCTTATCTGTCCATAAGCCTAACTCGATCTGGCGAGGTCGGCGTATGGGGGCGAACGGGGGGGACGATGACCTCCTTGTTTAAACATTGACGTCCGGTAGCTGTTGATAAGACTCCAAGCCTCGAATCGAAGATGCACGTGGGCCTCCTCGAGGTTTTAACTAATATGGGATAGGAGTTGAATTTAACACAGATTCAACTCGTTCTATCACAATATATATATATATATATATATATATATATATATATATATATATATATATATATATATATATATATACAGAAAAAAACATAATAGCGTTAATTTATTTTGCGATATACAAAAACGCACTTTAATAGAATCATTTTATTACATTGCAGGACTAGTTTCGGTATCTACTACCACCTTCAACTGTACAATGAGAAGAAGGAACACAAATACTTTATGTATAAGAGCTGATGGGAAAAGGATCACAGGGAAGGAAATGGGAACAATGAAAGGTATAGATTAAGGAACAGGTAAATTTGTGACGATTTTCGAAGCAAGTTTTGGGCCGAGAGAATTTTGGATAACTTTGTTAAATTTAAATGAACCCTCAGACATATTTAATTTTGAATTTGTTTGATCAATTTTGACTCAATTATACGTAATATGTAATAATGATCAGACTTATACACTAGTTTGGCATTATTAAAATCAATTTGGTGATCACAATTACTCGCGTAACGGTTGAACACACTAGAAGGTAAACTTCCTCTTCTTAATTGCCCGAGGGCTGCATACATATATACATTTATTAAAGTTCCCAGTTTCCCCTACCTAAGATTTCTTGCAATTATTACATGGAATAAGGTACACTCCAGAGTGTTGGTTACATGGTTTGTTCTTGTTATAGCCTATATTAATAATGCTGTTTGTGGCGAGGTACTTTAGTTTGAAAAGTTGTGGGGCAAAGGTTTTGGTGGAAGCGTTATTGGTGTTATTAGAACAATAATAAATCCGTCTCGCTCTGGAGTGATATGATTCACCCTCACACCTTCTTTCAGGTCATCTTCATGGTTTCTTTACCTATAAATGGGCCAGTTTGGCATTTTCCTTTCTCCATCTTTTGTCGTTTCTTGCGATATATTTTGCCCATTTTCGCCAGAACTTTTGTTATTTTTACTATCTCTGTCACTTGTCTTTTCTTACCTATATATTTGTTTGTGGTCTTTGTGAGTTATAGCTAACATGTAGCCTTTCATGGGGTCCTTGTGAGTTATAACCATGTAACCTTTCATGATGGACATGAATTATAGCTAACACGTAACCTTTCATGTTTTTCTCACTTGTCATTAGTTTTCGCGTGTTTAATGTCCCAATTTAAATTCCATAAATTAAAATTAAGATGCATTAATTAGATATTTTACGTCTAAGAGATTAAGGAATTCCTCTACTGAAAATTGAGCTCAACTTTTCTTCCACTTCGCAGCCTAATTTTTTGCTCTTTTAATTATATCCTTTTCCTTGCTTTAATCAGGAGCCTCAAGGCCATGAATGGTCTTTTGCAGTCTCCTTCTTTTCTTATGTTCTTATGTTATGTTCTTATTATTGCATCCGCCCTTAAATCTGATCGTAAATTCTAATTGATCTACTCCAATATTTTTTATTATTGTTTTTGTCTTTAAAAAGTTCCATTATAGCCCAACTGAAAGATTGTGTATTGTAATGGTTCTGTTATTATTAACTAATTGTTCTAGAGTCGACGCAAATAATATTCTGTAAACAGAAAAAACGTGACTTGAAAATTTCCAATTCGGATTACTTTTGTTTGTAAAATCTAAATAAGGATGTTGCATAGCTCTTTTGTAGGAGACTTACTATAGGTTAATTCCCTGTTTCTGTATGGATATTTAGAACGTAATCAATATTTACTGACTCGAACGTATCATATTCTACGAATACCATATTATAGAGGTATGTTATAGTTATTTGCTTTCTCCAATACTAGTTTGAACAAGCTTTCATACTTGATAGTTTTTTTGTAATATCAGTTTACATAAAGCCAACCATTTCTCGATTCGGTTCTTGAAAATTTTAAGTTTTTTTACTCTTTGCCCGAGACAAATTTAATCCGTACCCTTTTGCAACGGCTTTATAAAATGGGTATATTCACTTTAGCAGCTGTGCTACTCTAGGAATTTAACAAGCATAGAGATTACTTTCGTTAGAATGTCTCCTCCCATAGTGGGGTTTTGCGTGCTCTCTGACCTTATTTGCTTCGCATAAGGTCATATTTTTAGTCGCGTGCACGTGACTCATGTTACTATGGGGTCGGTCGGTCGATCGGACGGTTACAGTTTTACCTTTCAATGAGTTTTTTGGCAATAACATCATAACTATTCGGCCGATTCTAACATTTGAAACCCTTATGTTGTTTTACATTCTCTTTTCGGGTGATATAATTGCCAAGGTCCTCTCAAGGTTAGTTCGGGAATTATTAAAAGAAAACTAACTATGGGTCGGATTGCCCCACCCGTTGAAAGTTTTGTAGGTCATAAGTCAAAATAATTGAGAGCACGCGACTTAGCTCTGTTGACCTTATTTTGTAAGTATCATTGGAATAGGAAAATATTTTCCTGTAAAGGACACAACCCTCATTTCTCTGGCGCCAGTTTCCGAACCGTTAATCTCCTCGCGAAGATAGATAAATCGGTTTGTCCGGGATCATGTCTATTAACTGTAAATCTCTTAAGATGGCTCGTTCTTAGAGCTTTAGGGGAGTTAGGGGCTGAGGGAGGAAGCCAATGCCCCTAAATACTACATGGTATCTGGTTGCCGTCGGCATCTCTTCTCGATGGGCATCAAGAGCGGCTGTGGTGGTGTACCACATCCTCGGTCATTGTTGAGCCCGGATGAGGAGCGAGAGTTCTCCCTCCCCCGTATCTTCCCCCTTTCCCCTATTTTCCCCCTCCCTCTATCTTCTCCCTTCCCCCTATCTTCCCCCTTCCCCCACATCAAGTTCCTCGCTCAAATTATTCGCAATAAAGGAGCAAAATGGGATGGCGGAAGATAAAGCCGCATTCATTGAACCGTTGTAAGAAAATATGGCCACGATCGCCCCCACCCCCTCATTCCCTCTGCCTCCTTAGGCCCTTAGTCAAACCACGGCAGCGACCAACCCACAAGAGGGGTGCGCTCCATCTTAGCCATACCCACTAGCGGGAAAGATGAAATTGTCGGGAATCAACACTGAGGTGCTTTCATGGCCGTCCCTTGGGGAAAGAAGGGCGCGGGATTGAGGAGGGGGGGACCCCTCAGCTCGTCCCCAGTATTTAACTCAGGCCCTAATTCCTCTCTCTCTCATTGAGACATTGGTTTCTTTGGCACTCTAGGTAGGTCTTCGGTGCCTATAGATCCACCCATAATAATAATAAGAATGAGAATAATAATTAAAATTTAATAATAATAATCCACAGAGATTACATCTCTCTCCTCCACCTTACCTAGAATTCGCCATGAAAAGTTCATAAAGGGGGCGGTTCCATATGGAGTGCCACTTGGCACCTAAACGTGGTCGAAGCCAATGGATGGATAGCTTGTGCCCGGTCGAATCTGAGCTTCCACGCAATGAAGAAGAAGAGTGGGTGGGGGGGGGGGGGCTTTGTCACCCCTACCTTAATCGGGGCCTGACAGAGGACTCTTCGTTGTGGAACGGGACAAGAGAGTTGTGTGCCCTTCGCTCCCCAAGTACCTCAATTAATTACTTCTTATGACTCCTTTACTCCGTACCTTCCCAACATTTCTACTTCTTCTCCGCCGCCAGGGGGCTTTAGGGTAACCATGCTACAGGTCACTCCTAAATGAATGCGTGCCCTCCATACCCAACAGTCAAAAGAAAGTTTGCCCTAATTATTGGCATCACGAATCTCTCCTCCCTACCTCTCAAAATGTCATCGTTGTTTTTCGTTATTTCCTTATAATTCTCTCTTCATATTCTTTCCTTTTTGACAAAAATGTCCTCGTTGGTTGTGTTGTATTCTTTTTCTGGTTTCTGTGGGTCTGGTGAGGGCGAGGGGAAAATGAAAGTGTCGAGAGCTGGAAAGATTCCCCTAGGGATCCCTTTTCACCATCGCTCTCTGGAGTTTTGTTTTGAGAACGCCTGTTCGAGGAGTGCCCTCGCCCTGTCTCGCAACAGAGTCTCGGTGTCCGCCACCCCAGCCGCTTTAAGGACAAGGGTTCGATTTCATCCCTTAAGAGAGGGGTACAATGAGGGGGGGGGGGGCGTGGAACTATGACGATGTGACCTTTCAACGCGAAATGCCACCCCACCCCCCCAGGTATTGAAGGGCGCGGGGGGCAGGGGTCTTGGTCTGTGATGGAGACAGTGCTCCTCTTTCTCTCTCTCTCTCTCACACACACACACACACACACACGCCGGCGCGCGCGCGCACTACTTTGCTGAAGCAGGAACCCGAACAAATCGGAATTAACGAACGGGTTTCTTTGGGCTGTAATTTAATACATTTATCTCTCTTAAGTGCCTAGGGCGTGAGTAAGGGCGTGAGGGTGGCCAACAAAGGAGTGCCAGTCTGCCTTCAAGAAGACCGCTGTTTGCCTCGCGTGGAGGCGGCATTGTACTGTTGTTTCCATGGCCTCCGCGCCCCGCCTTCCCTACATCCCAAGGCTTATTCAAACGCCCATCCTACCGCCTTTTCTGCCCTCCCTTTGTTCCTCCCAAGCTAGACGACGGAGGCGAGTTTTACTCATCCGCAACCGAGCGTGAATTGAGTGAGGTGGATTCGATCCACCACACCGGTCTCCGTCTGGCGACTGCTGCCTTACGCGCAAACCCAGCGACTCTCATTTCAGCCGTGGTCAATCTTGACGGTGTCTAGTTTGCCCCGAGATGCCAATCATATCCTAGAATTTCGGGTTTAGTTTATAGCAACTCTATCGAGAGATCGATGTATCTCTCTGGCCGATGGCGCCTCCGATTAGGACTACGACGCCTCTCTAGAGTTTACTCCGTTCGAACCATTGTCGCACGTCACTGTTCCCAAAAGTTATACAACACCCTTGAGTATTGCGTTTGAACTTTTTGAGGCACACGCTGTGTCACACAGCTGTGTCAGTGTACAAGGATGGCTCCAAATCCGAAGAAGGAGTCGGCCTTCTCCCCTTTGTTTGAAGCCGGCGGGGCTCAATCGGGCGCTGCGTCTGTCTTCTCGACCGAGCTGGGTACATATTCACCGCTCGGTGCGGCAGATTACGCATCGTGTCTGGTTCGGAAACCAGATTCTGATATATAGCGTCTTACAGATCGCCCCGAGTACCCTCGAGGCATTGGAATTACTACACTCTCTGCCTCGCAGTATCAGTGATGCCACTGCTGCCGCGAGCCGGTATGATATCGAGATTGTCTGCTGCTGGTTTCCTGGACCACTCTGGCTATATGGCGGGAATCAGATCAGCCCTTCGGGCTGCATGGCAAAGAAGATGAGAGACGGCCGACGGGAACCTAAATTTGCGTGCCATTGTACCTCTATTCTTTCTGTGGACCAACCTCTATTGCCGCGACGACATCAGGTCGTTTTCTGTTGCCTCCGAATCAGACACACTTGCGGGACGCGGCACTATCTAATGGCGCCCCCCTCCCTCCACCTTCATACGAAGACTTCTTTGTCCCTCAGACTGTCCGGTACATTCTTGTCGATGGCCCAGTCTGGGGGATTTTCGCGAATAGTCTCTCTAGGAACCGGGACAAGTGGGGTCGCTACCGGTTTTGCCTTGTATTCGGGGCTGGTTCGTGCACACCTAATTGCCCCCCCCCCCTCCTGCAGGGCACCCACCAGGCGCTATATCCCGCATGTGTGTGTAAGAGGTGGGGTCAACTCCATTCAAATGGAGGTACACGAGGAAAGTGGGGGATGGCGTCCCTGAGCGACACATTCTTCTCGCTTGCACCCATTAACACAATGCTCACCCTCGGTTGGATTGCACAGATTTCCTCTTTCTGCCTCTATTGTGGGTGATAAGGAGGTTGTGAAGAGTTACGCGCCCTGCTCGTTCCGAGCGCCCCGAGTAGTCTCCTCCCTAGACTACTCTGAGGTACTCATCTTCCGCACAATTTAACTTCTTACAAACCATTACTAAATAGTGTGGGGGCGGGGGGGTCGCTTCTTAGTTTTAACAAATAATAATGTTGGCAAGGGTAAATGGTGGCCTCTTCCCTCGCGCATGGGTGCCTGGAACCCTCTAATAGAAATGGGCCCCCACAATTGAACGCGCGCGCGCAACAGCAGCCTACCATCATGCCATCATTTGGGCTAAATTGGCCGCTTCCGCCCCGAGCGCCGGAGAGGGGCTCCTTCGCGGAATCTGGTCCCCCTCTGTAACCCCCCCACCATTGGCTTCCCCCCATTCCACCACCGGGTACATCGAGGGGATGTGAGTCATTTCCCGAGGCGTCTGTTTGGAAGGGGTGGGGTGGGGGGACGCCCGAGCTGATGCATCGCTACGTTATTGACGTGACAATCGAGGGCAAAAAGGACCTGGTTAGTATATCCTCGACCCCCCCCCTTCTCCCGCCGCAGGGTGAATCAACTCGTACCCGCGAGAGACAGTCGCCCTTTGTATCACTCTTCCTAGGGTCTTGAATGCCCCTCCTATACCCCATTCGGCGCAGTGAGATTTCATATTGCATGCCCCCCCCCCCTATACCTCCGTCTCCTTTTCATCAGTCGTATTTTGGTCTGTCGGTCCTCACCGTCACTTTGGTTCTCCGAATGAATACGCCTTCATTGGATTACACGTTTCTTTTCATTCCCAAGTTCTTAACGTCGCTTTTCTATGTGACACCCAGTTGGCCTCAGCGACTCTTCCCAATGGGAGAAGAAACCCGCAGCTCTTCCTGGGGCTCTGTTCTCCTTTTAATTATTAAAAATGTTCGAAAACTATCGAGGGCATCACCACCAGTAAGCTCATACCCAAAACGCAAGCCCCCTTGGTGCTGGAATTGAGAACGGGGCTGTTGGTCGCGAGTGGAGTCCCACAGGGCTCCGTTTTGGGTCAGCACAAGTTTATAATCTACTTAAAGCCTCATCTACCTTATTAGGTGACTATAAGGGTTCCCTACTTGCTAATTGGTATCAAAACACAGTAGTACCTCTCTTCATGGATCACGCATCCCCAGTTACCCCAGTTAGGACCGGTCCCTGGTGACCACGGTCTTGTCAGCGATTGTTCTGATGTTTATGTGAATTTCATTACAAGGTCGGGGCCTTCGTCCATGATTTAAGGAGGAGGGGGGGCTTATTTTACTCACCTTATTAGATTCTGGGTCAACCTGCACCGGATAAGGGATGGTCGAAAACATGACAGGTCTTTTATCTCGGACAAATTAAATGAGGCGCATCCTCTGCTGAAATCCTCATTCCGACTCTTAAGACAAGAGGATAAAGTAGTCCTTTTCCTTAGAGAAAGATTATGTCATTGTTTTGGTAGTGGCCCTCGTTTACTGATCGCTTAAAATGACTATATTCTATTCGCAATTATTTGCCTCTTGACAATCCTGACCTTCCACCAAACCCCACGCCATAAAAACTCACCCCCCGCCATAAGAAGGTACTGAGCTGCTTCACCGTAGACCATTCTAGAATAACTCAGAAACCTTAGGTTGAACGACACCTCCCCTCCCTCTCCACTTCCTGGCGTACCGTACATAGTCGTCGATTAGCCCCTTTACCCTCCAGCCCCCTCTATCGTCGCATTTTCCCCTCTTATGCGGATCTATTCAGAACAGTTACCTCTGATCCTCGCTGAAGGTCACCAGTGAGCCCCAGTTCTCAATGGATAATTTTTTCTCCCCTTCCGCTGTGAAACGCACTAGCGTCTTGCAACGGGGCTTAGACTCCCCCCATAGAAAATAGTGTACCAAGGTTTTCCATTTGGAGTCCCATATATTTGAAGTTTATAGTCTCAAGTATGTGATTCAGTTTTAGGCCCTAACTTTAGAATAGGTAGACATCGTTCGGTTGGAAAGAGAGACAAGTAGGTTCACGAAACTGGTCCATTCGATTTGGCCGGGGACTAACAGACAACTGCAAGAGCTCAGATTCTTCTCAATATAGACCCATAGAAAGTGACCAATAGCCACAATATTGGAGACAAAGTAAATTTGATGTCTTGCCGTAGACTATTGGTTTCCTCGCCGTCGGTGAGCCTTGCTTTTTCCATCCATTTAATTAGCCTCCTGGAACCTCCTGTTTAGAGATTCGATATACCCTTCCTTTGAGTAGGTGATGTGAACTCTGGCTTAGTGGTTTGAACGGTGCGCCTGAAAAGTGACGATGACAGGTTCAAATTCCAACCAGGTTATTGACGGTTATAGTTTTATTTAAATTATTTTCACGGTTATTCTGAATTCTTTGCATTATTTTCACGTGTTATCTCAATCTTCCTTGTTTTTGTTTTAAGTTTAAACGGCGCTAGACTACATGCACTTTGCTTAAAAGCGATCTCGAGGCATCGTTGTTTTTGTTTTTTTGTACTTTATCATGCATTTTTGTAGAGTTTTGTTGGATTCCGGGTTTTTTTTCAGTTACTAACCCATTATTTTTTAGGCAATTTATACTCATACAGGAGAACGCCAGGATGGCCCATTTATAGAAAAAAAAACACTCGAGCTTGACAGAGTGTATAGTGAAAGGATGGGAAAGAGCAGACAACTGCTAAATTGGATTTGTTTGTGTGTGTGTGTGTGTGTTTTTTTTGGGGGGGGGTCTTCTCAGAGGAGTCTTAGATTTTAACGTGGAACTGTAACCCCTAGTCAATGTAATCAATATCTGACAACCGTCATACCGTTGCCCGAAATCGAGACTCCTTCCGGCCACTGCCTCCCCCCATCCCAGGTGGCGCAACTTCGCTCGACTGAGGAGGAGGGGGGAGGGCAGAATAAAAAAATATGAAAATATAAATGAGTGGTAAAAAAAAAGAATAATAAAAAAAGACCATTAATGAGCATCTCGAATTGTAGATGATGTCGCTTCCTTCTTTAAACGGGTGATGATCTAAGATTGAGTTGTTGTTGTTTTTTTTTGGGGGGGGGTCATTCCTTAGGATTGAGTTGTTTAAATACATAATAATAATAATTGTTAATAAGATTAAAATAAAAGATAATGTAAAAATGCTTCTTAGAATTGAACTTGGTTAATATAATATTGGTTAGGTTAGGTTATTTGAACCTAACCTAAGGGAGAGGATCGCTTCAGTTTGATTGGATTTGAAAATTTCTGACATAATATATTTCTTTTCTACCCTTTGGATTAATATTTTCCTATTTTTGGTAGTTTAATTATGTTTGTTGAATTGTTTGTTTATTTTTTTGTTCTTTAATAACTTATTTTTCACGGGTCCTCTTCTAGGATTGAAATTTTTTGGTGCTCATTAATTATAATTAATGGGTCTTCTCGGGGGTCATTGTCTAGGATTGATCCAAAACAACGAGCTTATTTTCCGCCAGTAAGTGTTTGCCAAGATGTTTATAAAGTGGTAAAGTTAATGGAAGTAAAAATGTATTTTAAAAAAAGGCGTAGATGTGAACTGCTAAATATAATAATCGGGAATTACAAAAATAAGTAGTACTCAAAAAGAGTTGAATTACACCGAAGTGGTACCGTGGTCGGAAAGCTCTAATATACTTGGTATGAGAAAAGGCATAATGGACATGGAAGTTCTACCCTCCTCCCCTTGCAATATGTGGGCACAGAAAAGCGAAAAAACTACCTTGGCTACCCTGGGCATTTTGAGGAAAACTACCTTGGACATTTTTAGGAAAACTACCTTGGCTACCCTGGGCATTTTGAGGAAAACTACCTTGGCTACCCTGGGCATTTTGCGGAAAACTACCTTGGCTACCCTGGGCATTTTGAGGAAAACTACCTTGGCTACCCTGGGCATTTTTAGGAAAACTACCTTGGCTACCCTGGGCATTTTGAGGAAAACTACTTTGGCTACCCTGGGCATTTTGAGGAAAACTACCTTGGCTACTCTGGGTATTTTGAGGAAAACTACCTTGGGTACCTTGGGCATTTTGAGGAAAGCTACCTTGGCTACCATGGGCATTTTGAGGAAAACTACCTTGGGTACCCTGGGCATTTTGAGGAAAACTACTTTGGCTACCCTGGGCATTTTGAGGAAAACTACCTTGGGTACCCTGGGCATTTTGAGGAAAACTACCTTGGCTACCCTAGGCATTTTGAGGAAAACTACCTTGGCTACTCTGGGCATTTTGAGGAAAACTACCTTGGCTACCCTGGGCATTTTGATGAGGAAAGTACGCCCTAAAGATTGAACAAAAAAGGCACAGTTGTATTAACTCAGGAATTAGCCAACTAATTTACTAACGATTGTAAATTTATTTGGCTAAAAAATATATTCTCACTTTAATATTTAAACTTTCAATACTTTTCCACTTACTTCCTCAGCAGGTATTCCGTTCCAATATTGTACTCTCCTTAGGTGAAAAAGATCACCAGACCTAAGTCGCGTGTTCTCAATTAGTCTGACTTATGACCTTATGACCACATGACCTTACGACCTTCAAAACTTTCAACAAGTGGGGTAATCCGACCCATAGTTAGTTTTCTTTTAATAATTCTAACTTTGGGAGGACTTTAGCATTATATATTTAGAAAGAGAATGTAAAACAACACAAGAGCTTCAAATTTCATTAGAATCGGACGAATAGTCACAATGTTATTGCCAAACACCTCATTGAAAAGTAAAATGGTTACCATCTGACCGACGACATACTAACTTATACTAAAAAGTCCGTTGCCAAATGAGTCTGAATCCGCGGTGGTTCCGGGTGTTATTCTGACTTGGGGTAAACGAATTCCTGTGATCGGTTTGCTCTTAATTCGTTATTTAACTTCTCTATTAGGAAACCGCATAGTCCCCAAATCTCTGCCATGAAGAGACCCATTTCTCGGAGATAAGAAGCCCGATTGTTCCCCTCGTTGATCAAGGGGAGTCGTTTAGTAGCGCGGACTTGCAGTTTCCAACTCAACCTCCTTATTTTGGAAGTTAAAGTGCAACCTAACTGTCTCTGTGATTTGTTCACAACTACAACAACTGCACCGTACTACTTGGAGAACATGCCTTTGCCTATCAGTCTTTCCAAGTATCAGGTTGGAACTTATTACTTTGGAAATATTTAATCCTAAACATAACTTACATTGCTTCCTAGAACCTCGTTTTATCTGTCAGCAACCTTATAAGTGACACGCTTAAAAAAAAGGTTTTGATACAAAATATAAATCCAACTCGTTTTCTGGATGTCAACCTAAGACCATCCAAATGGTTCTTTAATCCCTTAAACAATACGTTTGACCAAACGCCTATATTATGTAGTTCAGCTCAAATCTTATCCCCGTCTTCCTCCGACGTTACTCCCTAACCCACTTTGGTGTGGTCCGCAAACATAAGCGATTCTGCTCACCAATAACCGAGGGCCGAGCACTGAGCCTTGCGGAACATCATTAGCGACCGATAACCGCCTAGGGACTGGTGTACTTTGGCTATAAACAACCATCGGGGTACTTTATCGAACGTCCTTGGGAATTCACGTAAATTATGTCCATTCCTTGGATAAGGAACTACTGGCTCATTATTTCATGGAATAACTAAGGTACTTTCACTACACACGAGTGCTTCTGATGAACCCATTGTTGTAAGTCTTTGTCAAGCTGTTCCACTCCAAGTGTTCCATAATTTCATTCGTTATAGTCACCTCCAGTAATTTACTGCACATGGTAGCCATTCTTATTGACATGTAGTTGCCTATTTAGCTTATGTCTCCTTTCATGTGGATTGAAGTTACGTCAACTGATCACGAGTACAACGATATTTACTTCATCATCTCCATAAGTGCTCTAAGTGGATTTTGCCGCTGTACTTGCATTGCCACCTTTATAAAACTCATAGAGTAAAACATTTATTGCGTTTATTATGTTTGTATGGGGATGTCGAGTGTGTTTGAAAGTTTTAATGTTTCTGCGCGGGGTACTGTACACTGATTTTTGTGTGTGCGCTGTAGACGTATGGTGAAAAGCCCCCTACCCGGTCACTGATTTACCATATGAATTACGACTCAGGATGAACGATGAATGGCTGAGTAGAGATCTGGATGGATTCTCCGAGGGGGAAAAATCATGGAGGACTTAATGATGGATGAAGGCCGAATCAACGGCCTCCATCCGGTCGGTGCCGCCTCATCACGGCTTGGTTACCAGAGTTACGTCCAGCGTACAAACCAACTCTTGAACTTACCACCATTCTACATTACAAAGAAGACAGGCCCCCTGCGTGGGTGTTATAGTATGAATTTAAAGAGACATAGGCATCCTTCTAATGAACAAGATCCCATAGTACACTTTCTTGTGACTTGCTGTTCCTTTTGGGTGATGAACTAAAATCAGTAGGATTCGAAGCGGTGCCATTCTAGGGGGTTCTCGCGTGATCAGTGCCGTGAAACGCAACCCTGGCGCGCCCCTGCGAGTATTGCGGTCATCTTGCGGCTGCGCTGCGGTCTCGCTCTGCGGCTCAGATGGTCGCCGACGGCGTGGTGTCAGTTGTCCTGTCACGAGCCTCGTCATCTCGCCGGCCCTGTATCGCGTGTGTGTGCTATTCAGCATCTCTACACTTCCTGATGTACATGTACTTATGTGAATAGTGTGTGTATGTCTATGGCTGTGTGAGTGAGGTACTGAGGTATGTGTGCGCCCTTGCAAAGGGGATTCTAATTTCGGACTTTTGAGTGAATTAGTCTGCATGACAGTGTATGTCTCATCATAACAGCGTATGTACGAGTGCATTCCCATGTATGTTCCAGCCCACTTTGTGTATTTATCTCTGCGTTTCAGTCCATACGTTCATTAGTATCTATGTATACATATGGATGTAGTTTCATGTGTGTATCGGTGTTACAGTGTGTTTGCGTTAGACCAAACTGTGAAGTGTATTTTCGAGATCAGTGTTGGTTGACAGCAGGGAACTCTCAAAACTAGTACCCCGCATACTCATCCACCGCAGCCCCCCCTTCCCCTCCCTCCTTGATATCCCCCTCTTTGGTCGGATTAGTTTGGGATAAAAAATAAGTTTTGAATAAGGAGGAAAAGGAAATTGGGCTAATTGAACAATAGGGAGGGGGTCTCCAGGCGACATGAAAAAATAGACCAAACGAGGGAATAAGACATCAATAGAATAAGGATGAGAACATCATTAACTAATCTCGTCCACCCTGTTCTTGAAACCTCATGAGCCAATTTGAAAAATCACCCCATAAACGAACAAACACCGAGATACGAACTTGGCCGCCTGGGAGGATCGAAGCAAAAGCTCGCTCACTAACGAGGAGTGAGAACCTTCAAGGGCGAATCCATGCGTTCGTGCGTTTGAGTCCTATATATACAAATTTGTTCGTTCTTGGAGACTGAAATATCCATTCATCTCCTCTTTTTTTCCTCTCTTTCTTCTCCCTTCCATTGGTCACTTAGACTATGCCCATCCTCGCGTGGGTACACGCCGTGATATTTATTTTGATCTCTGATCCGCCGGCGGCATTTGGCACTGGTGAAACGGGGTAAAATCGTGGGTTGGGGTCGCGCGCGCAGATTATCCCTGTGCGCGGAAATCCGCGGCACGAGACACGCATCACACACAGGCCGCGGATTAATTGCCCGCTCGCGACCGCCATTTGCATTCTTGGATCAATCGTCTTTTGAAAGCCAGGATTTCCGCAGAGGCGACTAAACCAAACGCTCATCTTCCCCCGTCGTGTATCCTGTCCGGTTGCACGTGTACTCCATGTATAAAATACACATACACACTCTTTGTAGTGCATACACATAACTATCTAAAAGTTTTTCAACAATTATTAATTGGGATTATTTTTTCAGCCAATTTAGAACGTAATGGCAGCGAGGCCGTATCACCCAGAAAGATAGGATAGTTCTGGAAGGAAAATGGTCAAAGTAGACAAATGTATGGGAGATAGATACTCCTAGATCCTCATACAGGCATTGGGGCCGTTAAGGCATAGTGTGGGGGACGGGAGGGTGGGTATAGAGGGGTATTCTTTTGCCCAGCAGCTTTATCCCACTAAAATTTAGAAAGTAAAAGCGAGAAAAGGAATCAGAAAACGACGATTAACGAAAAAACAAATACTTTATTAACGACAACAAACGAGGACATCCGTAGTGTAAACCAAATGAGACAAAGAACGGAGAGAAATGGAAATATTTTTTGATATTTTATGTACCGTTGTGCAATTTATATGGTTGGCCAGAAAGTCCCGACTCTCTTAGGAAACGGAAGCTTGTTTACAGTGTTTGGATTCAAAGCTGACTGGTGTCTGGGGCAGATTCGGATGATGGCTGATCGCTGGAAGAAGATAGTAGAGAATGATGGACTTTATTTTAAAGAATAAAGGTTGGTGTTGCTCCATCAAATTTTGTTCTTTTCCTTCCGCTTTCTAAGTGAGTCAATACTTTCAGTCATTCAAGAAGACTGCGAGTCTCTCCAGCCTGTCGAGTCCGTTCCCATCCCATATCGCAACACTTACTCGTAACTTAACCTTCGCTCGACTTTTGCGACTTCCACCTGAGTGTCAACTCTAACCATTGCCATCGCATTGTCCATTTCATTATATTTATCCTTTCTTTCATTCTCTCTATTCTTCTCGCTCTCTTCCCATGACAAGCAGGGGATTTGCCTCCGTTATGGAACGGGGCCTACTTCAACAGTTGCCTGCCACCCTCAAGTCCCTAGCACCCAAAACAGTCCCCTCGTTTGATTATTCGACCGTATACCTTTTAGACAATTTTACCTCCCCATTCACTCCTTTCTTTAGCAACTTCTCAAAATAATTCCTGGTAGGGATGGTCTCATTCTTTTCACTAAAAAAAAAAATAATACAAATAAGTCTAAAAACAAGGGCCAATTTTCGTGTCCATACCGATTTGAAAGTGCCAACGAGCCTCTTGAAATGCATTTCCTTTGCGGCTGAGTTATTTAGGGAGCAGGCAAGGATATTTGAGGAGCAAGCAAGAGTATTTGGGGAGCAGACAACGGTATTTGGGGAGCAGACAAGGGTATTTGGGGAGCAGGCAAGGGACAAAGTGTATTTGGGGAGCAAACAAGGGACAAGAGTGTTTGGGAAGCAGGCAAGGGAATTTGGGGAGGAGAAGAGGGTAATTTGGGGAAGCAAACAAGGGACAAGGATATTTGGGGGGCAGGTAAGGGTATTTGGGGAGCAAACAAGCGACAAAAGCCATGCGGCATTATTCCACGCTTCGCTTTCCGTTAAGTCGTGGTAGAGCGCTATTTTTTAACTTAAATTTAAAGCGGAAACCAACGAAGGCATCTTCCACAGAAAGCTTGCAAGGAGAGATCTGTAAAGAAGGTGAAGTGAAATTATTTTGAAGATATATAATCGCAATTCTTCCTCCGGGCATTGGGGCCGAGAGTGCACGCAATCTACCAGATGTCATCTGCAGCATGGCTACCCATACTACACCCGGCGTCAATCTGCGGGCCAAAATGACGTCAAATATACAATTAACGTTTAAGTGAAGAAGGGCGAGAACCGTAATGATGAAAGCACTCATTTCTCTGCCTACAGTATTTTTGTTAACGTATATGGTGTAGTACATACACATGTGGGAGTTGAAAACTTGCGTAACCGACATTTCCCGCGCATTTTAGGCCGCCTTCGAAAGGGAAGACCGTTGCAGCGCGATCTCACCCGTTGTTAACATTGCGCTCTGTTATTCCTCGCACCATTATGACTCAGCCCCTCTTCCTACCCCCTCCCCCCGTGCCCACCCACAGAAAAGAGGGTACCCTCATTTGCAGAAGGCTCACGCCCCATTCCCTCAGAGAAGCGGTTTCACAGACTCGTGAAGAACAATGCTGTTGTTTTCACCTTTCATGGGGGAAGGTTTAGGACACTAGCGTCTCCACTATCTCTTTAAGCTATGTACATTCAACACAATTTTTTACCTTCCCCTTTAATTCGACCCGTTTTTACAAACTTTTTTCAATAAACTTTACGATAAGACGCCATCGTTTGAATATTTTTAATTTGTAACTTCAAGCAGCCGAGACGCGAGGGTGGGGCGCCCTAGAGCGGGAATACAAGGAAACCCGCTCGACTCGACATGAGCATCTCCTGGTAATCGGGGTTGGGGTCGGTCGAGGTTCAGCGCAGCAGAGCTCAGAATTCTCGGTTTTAATTCATAGAACAAAAACTACTATTTAATTAGTAAAGACACAACTGATCATTGTTACTTATTGTTTGCCAAACAATTGAACATATTGGTTTCCATTTGTTAAAATTTCTACATATTGCTTCCCATTTGTTACGATTTTTGCACATTGTTGCTTTCCATTAATTACCATTTTTACCCAGTGTTGCTTCCCATTTCTTACTATTTTTACATATCGTTGATTCCCATTTCTTACCATTTTTACATAGCGTTGCTTCCCATTTGTTACCACTTTTAGACATTGTTGCTTCTCATGCGTTACCATTTTCAGACATTGTTGCTTCCCATCGGTTACCATTTTACACATTGTTGCTTCCCAGTTACCATTTTTACATATTGTTGCTTCCCAGTTACCATTTTTACATATTGTTGCTTCCCATATGTTACCATTTTTACATATTGTTTCTTCCTATTTGTTACTATTTTTACTTACTGTTTTCCATTTATTACCATTTTTACACATTGTTGCTTCCCATTTATTACCATTTTTACACATTGTTGCTTCCCATTTCTTACCCTTTTTACACATTGTTGCTTCCCATTTCTTACCCTTTTTACACATTGTTGCTTATCATTTTTACGCATAGTTGCTTCTCATTTCTTACCATTTTTACACATTGTTTCTTCTCATTTCTTAATATTTTTTGTACACATTGTTGCTTCTCATTTCTTAAATTTTTTACACATTGTTGCTTCCCATTTCTTACCATTTTTACACATTGTTGCTCCCATTTTTACATATTGTTGCTTCCCATTTGTTTCCATTTTTACACATTGTTGCTTCTCATTTTTTACCATTTTTACATATTGTTTCTTCATATTTATTACCATTTATACTTACTGTTTTCCATTTATTACCATTTTACATATCGTTGCTTCCATCTGTTACAATTTTTACTGATTGCTTCCCATTTCTTACCATTTTTACACACAGTTCCTTCCCATTTTTTACATATTGTGCCTTTCCATTTTTACTTAGTGCTTGTCACTTGTTAACATTTTTACATATCGCTTCCCTTTTCTTTTCTTTTTTTTAATACTGAATAGACGAACGAGCAAGAGATACACCAATCAAGCTTGAAAAGGGGGGGTGGGAAAACAAGAAAGATAGAAAAACAAGAAAAGGGTGTTAATGGACTTATCTCCGCCAGTTCCTTGCTCGAAAGCATAACCAAACCTACACTACGAACCTCGAGCGCCATAGCCTAACCTTAGCCCAACCTCAACCTTGCGATAGCCTCTAACTCCTAATTCGCTACCGGGCCTGTTCTAAAAAAAAAAAAAAAAGGCAGCAATCTTACGGCGAAGTTTGAGTGAGTCCAATTTTGTAGTGAGAAAAGGGTTTTGATGAGACTGTAGTCCTTTGATTCAACTCTATCAAGGAGAGAAGTGAAATATGAGCCACATCAGATGGCGAACATTATTCCATACAAGGAAAAATAAGTCTCACATAGTTTCGAGAAGCTGCTCATCTAAACATCTAAACAGTTTACCCAGCTTTTTTACAGTAAGACTTCGCTATATATATATATATATATATATATATATATATATATATATATATATATATATATATATATATATATATATATATATATATATATACTAAATACAACAAAAAAAACGCAAAGAAAGCCAGAGCTACCCTTTCACCAGGGGATTGTCTTTCATTCTATTTTCATTTCACTTTCCTAGTATTTCCCTAATTTTCCCCACTATTTTCTCCTACTAAACACCTCTACTACTCTATTCCTCACTTATATATGTCCACTGTCCAAAAGGCCTGCAATAGGATCTTTCCTAGTCATTTTGCTTCTATTTTTTTAAGCTTAAATATGTAGTAGACAGAATTAAGCGTTTGAATTTCATTTGAATTGCTTTTTAGTTTGTTGCTCGTAATCTTTTCCTGTATTTATTTTTCACATGAGCAACCCTTTGTTTGGAATCATTACAATTTGATTGAGGAGTTGCATATTTGTATCTCTTAGAAAACCTTTGCAGCGTTCAACCCAAAGCTCTATATACCCCAAACTCTATCTACCCAAATATATATCAACCCCAAGTTCCAGCTTATCAACGCTCTATCTGCCCAAAGCTCTAGCAACTCTAGGCTCTATTAACCCAACGTTCTATCTATCCAAAGCTCTAGCAAACCAAAGCTATATCTACCCAACGCTACATCTACCCAAAGCTCCATCCACCCAAAGCTCTATTTAAATTTCAGGTCATTCTAGGTTCGGGTTCTCTTGAATAGTGATCCTTCTCCGATGTTTTTATTCATCTCTTCCTCCTTTTCTTATTCTTCTATATCTCTTTCTCATTCGTTTTTTTTCTCTTATGGCCTACTCTTGATTGACCTGGAGGGTTGTTGCTCGTCTGCAGTGCTATAGTTCTTATTCTTCCATTAGCAGAGGCAGAACCAATCTTGCAATAATTTCGAAAAATACAATGAATCGAATGCAAACAAAAAAAAGGAGGAAACAAGGTCTGCTGACCAAAGTCGCGTGCTCTCACTTATTGTGATTTATGACCTTACCACTTTGAAAACTTTCAATAATTCCCGGACTAACCTTGGGAGGACCTTAGCAATTAAATATCATTCGAAAGAGAATGTAAAACAACATAAGGGTTTCAAATTTTGTTAGAATCGGCCGAATAGTTACGATGTTATTACAAAAACAAAATAAAAGCAAAACGGGGACCGACCGACCGACGGACCTAGTGAGATGTAGAGTCGCCCAAGGGCGGTTACAAAGAATGGGGTACGGGGGAAAACTCCTGAACCCTTCAAGACAGGGGACGGAGAAGCGCCCTCTCCAAAGGTGGAGCTGCCGGAGGGTGGCTCCGGGAGTTCTTCCCTCCATTACTCCCATGGGTTGACCACTTCTCTGCCGCCGTTCTCGGCTCCCCGGGGCTGTACTGCTGCGGCCCGCAGTGCGCCCAGTCATTCCCAAGTAGATATCACACATCGACCCCACCTGGATGCAATCCTGGACGGGGGACCACCCCACTTGGATATATCCTGTGGAAGGTTAGGTTAGGTTAAGTTGTAATTAAACTCCCACTTCCTAGTTGTTGCCGGATCGGTAGCACAAGGGGGGGGGGGTTATAGAATTTCCATAGCATGCAACAACCTCACTCCACTCTCACTTGGTCATCCAGGACAGCCTCCAGAAGGCGCGGCCCCACTTGATTGGGGTAAAATTGGTGGGGGACCTACAACATAGGCTGTAGGATCTAAGCTTCTCCCTTAATCTCCCAAGAGGTCATAGGGAGCAGAGGTCATCTGTTTCTGGGGTGCTATTAACAAGGTCAACAGACCGAAGTCGCGTGCTCTCAATTATTCTGACTTATGACCTTAAAAACTTTCAAAAACTCATTGAAAATTAAAATGGTTAACCATCCGACCGTCTGACCTACGGACCAACATAGTAACTTGAGTCGCGTGCACGCGACTAAAAACAACAACAGCAAAACATGCCTTCCGGAGTCAAAACGAGCTAACCAATTAAAAAAAAAAGACAAAATAAATATTTCAAACATTTAAAAAAAATCGAACGACCTTTGAAAGTGTTGTGAAACTCGCTTCTCTGAATTGTGCAACATAAAATCAACGAAAAGGGAAAGATTGCAGACAGTGAATGAAGAAATGAGTTTTTTCTTCTCAACTTTAAGTCCCAATATTAAAGAATTATGTTATAATGATCAAGCTCATTAAGCTTTTCAAGGTAAGATTTATTTATTTTCAAATTTATGTCTTATTTCGGTTAAATTCGGTTTAAATGTCAGCTTTGGTTAATTTTGAAGTGCTTTCCACGTAATTATGTAGTTATACGTGAATGATTTTATATCGTGGGTGCCACGACCGCTTCTAGATAGCAATTAGGGTGCCACTATCATAAAAAGGTTGAAAACCACTGGCTTAATCTAAAGACTATGTTTCATGCCTAAATGAACCTAATACAAGCCTAAACTAATTAACATGTAGATTCCAAATGCCTAAAAAAACGAGAACCCCCTTAAGGTCACCTGATACCTGCTCTCAATTAACTCAGTTTGGAAAAATTAAGCGACCGAAAAAACATTAGCCAAATCTTAGCAGGTCGATTCTTATTTAAAAAAAGAGGGTGATTTGGATCTATCTGACGGGTAGCGATCAGGTTTTTTTTGTGTGTGTGTGTCTGTTTTAGGTTGTTTTTTTTTTAAATTGGTTAGCTCGTTTTGACTCCGGGAGGCATGTTTTGCTGTTGTTGTTTTTAGTCGCGTGCACGCAAGTTAGGAGAGGGGAGACTATGTAAAAAAAGGGGGGGGATTAGATTTGGAGTAGGATCCAGATCCGGAGAACGCAGCCCCCCCCCCAGGTGTTTTTAAAGTAGCGCCTCAATGCCCTCCAAGAGGGTATCGAAACCGGTTCTTGGGGGCATCCAAAAAGGTCTCCTGGGCCGGTTGCGCCCTAGAATTGAGGCTTGGCTTTGGTTGCTTCGAAAAAAAGAGGAGCACAACGCCCATGCAGCTCACAGTCGACAAAATCATGCTGAATGAGCACAAATAGTGTTGAATAACAATCTTGTAATGTGTAAAAATGTACAATAATGTAATAAGTACACTGTAATGTGTACTGCTTTATTTTTTTACTGAAACTAAAAATAAAAAGAGACCATAGAATTGAAAATTGGTAGTAGAAGGGGTATCAGGTTGACTTGGAGCTTAAAACCATTAAGAACCACTGACTTAGTCGCTTTCTTTAACATGGTAGGGCAGGTCGTTTTCCGCCATTGGCATAGTAGGTATGGCGCTCTCTGCGTGTTTTCTAGTCGTGACGTTTATTCATTCGGTGAGTTCCTCTCGGCTGGGGCCCAACTACAACCCTTTTATTCATCTCCAAATGTAGAATCGAGCAGCCGCTCCATTCCTCCCTTGGTTCCCTCAAGAACGCGTCAAGACTCCTTTGTGGGCGCTTGACACGCGATCTGAGAGAACCTAACGCTTTTAAATGCATTTTATTATTATTATTATTGCTTTTGGTGCTAAATTCTAGGAATCGTCCGAGGACGAATCCGTGTCTCATGGTTATTTAGCGCTAGGCGAGGGTCCAACGTGTCTAAAGAGCAACATAGGAATTTATTACTAGTTAAAAATTACAGACTTGTTTTGGTTTGGGAAACCTTACTTGATCTTCCAACCTTGAATAATTGTGATATTTTATCCTTACAGGTGAGTTTTGCCTATGCCTGAGTAATAAGGGGAAAATAGAGTTAGGGCATTGACTGCTGACTCGTCGCTAGGGTTTAGGAATTAACAAGATATTTGGCTGTAACATGATGATACGGACATGACCCTCAGTTTTTGACTGCTACTTGATGATACCGACATGGCCCTCAGTTTTTGACCCCGACTTGATGATACGGACATGACCCTCAGTTTTTGACTGCTACTTGATGATACCAACATGGCCCTCAGTCTTTGACCCCGACTTGATGATACGGACATGATCCTCAGTTTTTGACCCCGACTTGATGATACGGACATGACCCTCAGTTTTTGACTGCTACTTGATGATACCGACATGGCCCTCAGTTTTTGACCCCGACTTGATGATACGGACATGACCCTCAGTTTTTGACTGCTACTTGATGATACCGACATGGCCCTCAGTCTTTGACCCCGACTTGATGATACGGACATGACCCTCAGTTTTTGACTGCTACTTGATGATACCGACATGGCCCTCAGTCTTTGACCCCGACTTGATGATACGGACATGACCCTCAGTTTTTGACTGCTACTTGATGATACCGACATGGCCCTCAGTCTTTGACCCCGACTTGATGATACGGACATGACCCTCAGTTTTTGACTGCTACTTGATGATACCGACATGGCCCTCAGTCTTTGACCCCGACTTGATGATACGGACATGACCCTCAGTTTTTGACTGCTACTTGATGATACCGACATGGCCCTCAGTCTTTGACCCCGACTTGATGATACGGACATGACCCTCAGTTTTTGACTGCTACTTGATGATACCGACATGGCCCTCAGTCTTTGACCCCGACTTGATGATACGGACATGACCCTCAGTTTTTGACTGCTACTTGATGATACCGACATGGCCCTCAGTTTTTGACCCCGACTTGATGATACGGACATGACCCTCAGTTTTTGACTGCTACTTGATGATACCGACATGGCCCTCAGTCTTTGACCCCGACTTGATGATACGGACATGACCCTCAGTTTTTGACTGCTACTTGATGATACCGACATGGCCCTCAGTCTTTGACCCCGACTTGATGATACGGACATGACCCTCAGTTTTTGACTGCTACTTGATGATACCGACATGGCCCTCAGTCTTTGACCCCGACTTGATGATACGGACATGACCCTCAGTTTTTGACTGCTACTTGATGATACCGACATGGCCCTCAGTCTTTGACCCCGACTTGATGATACGGACATGACCCTCAGTTTTTGACTGCTACTTGATGATACCGACATGGCCCTCAGTTTTTGACCCCGACTTGATGATACGGACATGACCCTCAGTTTTTGACTGCTACTTGATGATACCGACATGGCCCTCAGTCTTTGACCCCGATTTGATGATACGGACATGACCCTCAGTTTTTGACTGCTACTTGATGATACCGACATGGCCCTCAGTCTTTGACCCCGACTTGATGATACGGACATGACCCTCAGTTTTTGACTGCTACTTGATGATACCGACATGGCCCTCAGTCTTTGACCCCGACTTGATGATACGGACATGACCCTCAGTTTTTGACTGCTACTTGATGATACCGACATGGCCCTCAGTCTTTGACCCCGACTTGATGATACGGACATGACCCTCAGTTTTTGACTGCTGCTTGATGATATTTATTTATTTTAAGGATTCATAGCCCCTTTTTGCCCTATAGGCTCATCTGGCTTAAGTTGGTAATAAAAACAGATACAAATACGAACTGCCGGCAAAAGAGTCAGTCAAATAATGTATGAGGATGGTAGCTCTGGCGATGAGTGTTGTGGTCATTTTAGCGAAGAGTGCTTGATGACACAGGTTCAAACCCAACTCCTTTATTCATTTTCATATAACGGTTAAAATAGTTTGCCCTATTGTCCGTTTCTATAATTCTCCCATTTTCTTTCTTAACCTTTTTAATGGTGCACGTAATTAATTTCCTTAGCGTTTTTCCAGGTTGTGTTACCAGTTTTCATTTCTTTGGGTCTTTAAATACATCAATGTCAAATAATGTGGACATAAATATTATCAGTTCAATTAAAAGATTAAAAACAAAATAAAAGGGCACTAACATGCGATTGGGTAAAGTCCATGTAAAATACGGATGTACAAGGTTCCGAAAAAACTAAGGAGAGTAAAATATGATTAAAATGTAGGGCAGTAGGAAGTAACTAAGGTATTAAATTTTGGAGGAAAGGCCAGCATCTTCCAGGAATCTTACTAAGTTGGGCACAACATGAGGCGGGGAATCTCCGAGAATAGAAGCAAAGTTGGGTCGAGGACCGAACTACTTGTTTCGATGGGCAGAATATTGCCAGCAGCTGAGTAAGATGTGTTGCCTTGAGATGCGAGAATGACACGTCTGGTAAGATGGTGGTTCCTCGCTAGCCATTAAGTGTCCGTGGTTGAGGCGACAGTGGCCGATTCGCAGGCGGCATAGCATGACTTCATGCCGACTGGTGAGAGAGTAGGATAATGGCCACGGGGAAGCATTTTTCTTAAGTTGGAGTGAGTCAGGGTGTCCATGAGAGTCCCAATATCGCTCCAGGGTTGGCAAAAAACCCAAATTTGGAAAAAGCCCAATAAAACCCCGGTTTTATTCTGTTTTTTTTTTTCAAAAAACAAACACTAAAAGCATTGGAATAACATAGAAAAAGAATAGCTATCTCTATTTTTATATTAATAATTACTTAGTTTAATAATTATATTATAGTAAGAACAGATCACTGATCGAGAATTGTGGGTACCCATGATAGCCATAACCTGTGGAAGGAGAGATGAATTATTATGAATCAGTATCAGAGAAATAGCCTTAATTTGATACATATTTGTTGAAATTATAACATAAATATGCATTTTTAATAAAATAATGATAAGTAGCATTCATTTCTTGAAAAAAAGTGTAATTTTGAAAAAAAAACCCTCGAGTGTTCAAATTTCACTTGAAAAAGCCCCACAAAAAACCGGGAATAAACCCCGGGGTGTTTAGGGCTGTTTTTTTTTTATTTGCCAACCATGTATCGCTCCCATTCTTCTCTGACCAATTTACTACGGATGAGAGGGATGTAGTCTCGGTGAAAAATCGGCGGTTCAGGTGTTACGGTGCAGTATGGTGGGCGGCCTTCTTAGTTTCTAGGTCGGCCGTTTCATTTCCCTGGATGTTTGAGTGTCCAGGCAGCCAGCAAAATGATATGGAGTAAGAGCGTCCAGTCAAGAGGTGTATGGTTTCCAGTATATCCATGGCTACAGGGTGTCGAGGGAACAATTACTGAAGGGAAGTCAGCGCACTCATAGAGTCCGAAAATATGGTATATAACCCTGGGGAATGGAGACCGAGGGCGCGCACGGATATTTTGATGGCTACGAGTACTGCTGAGAAGACAGATGTTGTAGGGTGTAGAGTGGAGGGTAAGGTATGAGAGGGAAGGACCGCGGCACTTCCAGTCCGTGCATCAGTTTTCGACCCGTCGGTATAAATAGGTGTTTCACCGTGGTGTGTGGCTGCATGCTCTTAGAACATGGCGCGTTGAGCTGCGGTTGGTATCTCATCCTTGGGGCCTCTCAGGAAAGGTTCACAAAACTGAGCACTCCTGCGAGTCCACGGGGCTAGCGTAGGTGCTCTTTCTAGAGCAACAGAGAGGTGTCTAAGCTCGAGTTTTTCTAAAACTGTGCTATACGTAGGGTGTATGAATAGAAGGTACGAAGGCGAATCTCTGGTGGAGGGGTCGTGGAGCAGAAAATTCGAGCGAGTTTAGAGCGCATACGGAAGGATCTGATGTAGAATTGGAGGAAATATTCATCACGGCGAGATGAGAGGAGGAGGAATCCTGTTTCAGCATAGGGAGAAATCACAGGGGAAGACTTAAATGCTCCTGTAGCAAGGCGGAGGCCTCTGTGATGTAGCAAGTTCAGTTTATTCAGCATGATTTTGGAATTTGAGCCATACAGGTGGCAGCTGTAATCAAGCTTTGACAGAAGTGATCTGTGGATCTCGAGGAGGGTGCCGTGGTCGACAACTCCCCAGTGTAGCTTCGATAAAGAGGCCATAAGGGCAAGTACGGAGGCACATCTTCTCATAAGGTCTTCAATATGATATCGCCAGGAATTTAGCATGATCATAGGAATCGAGTTGTGTCTGGTAGAAATAACGGGCGTTGTGTTAGGGAGGGAGATGGGGAATCCGGTCGATGAGGCATGACCCACTATTGAGTCGACCGCTCGCTGGAGCATGGTGGTGGCCATCACCGCGGACGAGCTCGTCACCCAGATGGCAATATCGTCTACATAAAGGGAGCATCGCACAGGCGCTAATATATGTTTTTAGAAAGAATTGATCGCAATTATACAAAGAGTAGTGCTAAGCACGCTTCCTTGGGGGACACGCTCATATTGTACGAGCTTCGAAGAGCGAGCGCCTCGAAGATCGACACAGAAAGAGCGGTATTTTAAGAAGTTACGTATAAACAATGCCAAGCGTCCGCAAACTCTCATGTCGTATAGCTGTTGTAGAATCAAGCGCCGCCAGACGGTATCATGTGCCTTCTCTAAGTCAAAGAAGATTGCGGTGACGAAGTTTCTTCTAGTGACAGCAAGGCCAATATCGCAGTCAAGTAGAGTAAGAGGGTCCAGTGTGGAGCGATCTGATCGAAACCCAAATTAGGATGGAGAGAGAAGCTCCTGTTCTTCAAGCTACCACATGAGGCTGGCGTTCACCATGCGGTCGAGCAACTTGCATAGGCACGAGGTAAGGGCAATTGGCCGGTAATTTGTTTGATTGGAAGGGTCTTTTCCTGGTTTGGGGAAAGGTAGGATAGTGCTGTGGCGCCATCCTTGGAGAATAGTTCCCGAGAGGAAAATATGATAAAAAATTGTTAAGAGCCACTGAAGGGCATATGCATGGGCGTGTTGGATGAGTGTGTATGATATTAAGTCATCTGAAGGAGTGGAGTTCTTACACGATAAGAGTGCCTCCTTTTGTCCTTTCATCGAGAAGGGTTCGTTGTAGCACAATTTTCTGGACGTTTCAAACATTACTGGTTGCGATTCAATTAGCGCTTTATGTCGGTTGAATTCAGGGAGGAGGGATCCATGGGTGATTGAGCTGAGCGTGTTCGCAATTAGCTGTGCAACGTCCTGTGAAGCACTGACTAGGTTACCATTATGACAGGGGATGGGAAGGTGTCGTGAGGAGCCGCGGATTCACGTATTCTTCACCAGACCTTGGCTAGAGGGGTGCGGGATGAGATGGAGGATGTATATTGAATCCAGGAGTGACGTTTTGCCTGGCGGAAGGTCCGGCGGGCAAGTGCGCATTGTCTTTTATAGTTAATGTAAGAAGACTTGCGGGGATTACCTTGAAAGGTGCGATGGAGCCTATTTCGTTCGCGCTTAGCGGTGCTACACTTTTTGTTCCATCAGGCGACCGATGGTTTGAGTCAAGCGTTGCGGAGAAGAACATGTTTGTGGGCCGTTGCTGAAAAAAGCTCCCACAAACTATTTTAAGCGGAATGTATCGTCTGTTGTTTCATTAGACACAGTTATGAAAGAGGACGAGGTTATAAAAGCTTCCCAGTCAGCTTTCTGGTAAGCCCAATACGGTCTTGGGGAGATGGGAGAGAGGAGGAGTAGAGATCTAGGAGCAGGGGGGTAATGATCACTTCCACACAGATGATCAAATACTCTGAAGAAGTGATCGGGCGGGAAGTCAGTTGAGCACAGACAGAGATCTATGTATGTAAAGGAGTCTGCCTAGGGATGATAATGGTTTGGGGATTCGTCGTTGAGGACTTGTAGGTCTTGTTGTAAGACTACGTTTAGTACAACATGTCCTTTGCTGTTGTTTATGACATCGTACCAGTACTAGTTATGAGCATTAAAGTCTCCAGTTAAAAGGAATGGTTTCGGGAGTTGAGAGACAAGTTCATTCAGGAAGGCAAAGGTGATTGGCTTGGAAGGTATATTGAACACACAATTAAGAGCGTAGATCGATGAAGGTGAACAGCGAGGGCGTTAAGGTTTGTGCGGAGGGGGATGGTGGTAAACGGTATATCCGTGCGGACTATGAGGAGGTTACCATAAAATTGGGGTTGTAGAAGGCTGACCTGGGTGTAGCCGACAGGAGAAAAGTAAGAGGGGTCTAGGAGCTTTGTTTCATTGAGGCAAATCATTTCAGGGAAAAACTGTTTTAAGATGTCCTGCAGCGAGCCATAATTGGCACGGAGTCCGCGGATATTCCATGTAAGACAGAAGGTTGAAGACGTTGGAACGTTAAAGGTTGAGTTAGGCAAAGGGGCGGGAGTGTGATTCATCCGTTTTGCTCCAGGCGTGCTTAGAGAGGGGGCAGTACATTATCTGTGGGTACATCAGGAGCTTGGGTTAAAGAGTTTGGTGGCGATTGGTGGGTAGTTTTCTTGGTGGTCGGAGAAGAATCTGGAGAGGAGGATGTGGTGTTGTAGGATGCTCTATTGGCAGCTGTATTACCCGGAGGCAGATCATAATCTTTAATCAGGGAGATGCGGTTAGGTAGGGCGAGGGGCATAAAACAAGGTGATGAGTCGACCAGGCGATCACATGATTGACTAGGGTCAGTAGTTGGGGCGGTCTCGGTAGTTTTATTTAAGCATGGTGACATCCAAGTGTTTTCGTTATCGGTACAGTGAGGGGGATCCGGTGTACCGATTCTATGTAGTTTAGCGAGCGAGGTCTACAAGATCTCTTTCGTCGGGTGAAGGTATTTTCTCGGATAGTCCTGCTTTGCGAGGGGCCATACGAGGTATATGATTTAATGTCGTAAAGCCACGTTTCTTCTGAGGAGCTCATTGCTCCAGGCGAGGGTGGGGCGTCATCCTCGAATCGGGTTGCGTTTGTCGTTGCAGGGGCTTAAAGACGAAGAGTCGGAGAGAGAAGGTAGAGATCGCTTACCACCTCCACCTCCCTAACGGTTGGTCCGCGGGGGACTAAGGGATTCATTGTCGGGGGCGACATTGGGTAGTGATAACCGGCGGTGAAGGGAACAGGGCAGCGGCTTACTTGGGGTAAGAACAGCTTCCACATCCATCGGGCCCTTAGTTGAGGCAAGCACCTGGGTAGGTAGATGATCTATAAGTTCGTCAACGTTCAGGATCGTTGATGATTTAGTTGTAGGTGGTACAAGAATGAGTTCATGATTTGATACATATAATGGGGAGGGAGGTGATTGAGTTCGGTCTCTGCCTCTTGGATGGTTCTTCCTGCGATTTGGGTGAGACTTGTATTTTTTAGATAGCTGAACGACATGTACTACGGGCGAGAGCGGCACTCTTCGACGGGAAGAGCTGGTTTGTGTTTCATCAATATCGAGAGGTAATATTGATCCTTCTATTGCGTCACTTTATTGCGAAGGTGTAGCTGGCTGTGTTCGCAAAGGTTCCTTTGTGCGTTGCTTCAAGGGAGGGGTGTCGTTGGAGATAGAGAGGCTGGTGTCCGGTGGTCGGTTCTGAGCGCCGATTTGCTAGACGTGGATAGAGTGCTATGAATGCTAGGAGCACCACTCGTCACAGCGGAAAAGGTGGGTATTGACAGTGTGATGCCTTCTTCACGCATGTCTAATTTTGGTTGACGTCTAGAGATACCGCATCGTAGGGATCGAACGCGGATCTCCTGATGATAGAGGTAATGAGGGCACTTCTTTTGGTGGGCATGATATGGGCCGCCACAGTTGAGGCAATGCGTCTCTTCTGTGCAATCTGCGGCCTTGTATCTCAATTGTCCACATCGAAAGCACGGATTCCCGGTGCTCTTAGAATATTTTGCGGAGTGAGCCAATATGCTACAGTTACGGCACTGGAGTGGGATGGGACGTTCTTCTTGAACTCGTATATGTGTTCCTGCAAATTTTATAAATATTGGCAGTGTTTTTTGTTTTAGAGTTATCTTAGCAACCCTAAATGGAGTGGGAGGACGAGAAGCTAGCTTTTTAAAAATACTATCTGACTCAACATTATGTTGTTGGTCGGCGAAGACTTTTTTGATGACGGAAGCGACGAATTCGTCTGTGGCGTCAGGTCCTGGGAAGAAGTCATCCACTAGGACCGTGCAGATCCTGACATGAAATTCGTTCTTATCACTGGTAGAGATTTTTAGGGGACCGAAAGATTGCAGGCTAAGTAGGCGTTGGGAGAATGACTCAGTGGTAGCTCGGACTATTATCTCCGAGCGTGAGTCAGTAATTGAGAAGTCATGGGCGGATTTTGAGAACATTTCTTTTAAGGGGTGGTACGTATGTCAGCCACAGACCATTTGTTCTTCTAGAACACGTAAAGATATATAGTGAGACTAAGCAGAGGGAACTAAGATACTATGTAGGTTTGTCGTCGGTTTTCAGCGAAGGTTGAGGTGCTGTTGAGCACTAGAAGGTTGGTTGATATTGCGAGGGGGCGACCTCGAAGTGGTTGCTGCGACGATTTCCGTTTTGGGGCGAGATAGAGGCTGTCGCGTAGGCCTCGAACTCGCCTGTTCCGAAGAGAAGTCCATGATCGTATCCAGTGCGGGAGCAAGGGTCGGATGATCAAGAGGTTTTTTAAAGTTTTTATTGATGGGCATGGGGACCCTGTTATTATCGCGGGACGCAAATGCTAATCAACCCCCGCATTAACCCGTTCTGCGAGGGGTGACATTTGAGGTCACACCTCCAGCCCAGTGGCCAGGTAGCCCATAAGCATGGCCGTCCACCTTGGATTCGGCGTAAAATTAATAGTCTGCGAGGAAGATGAAGGTAGGGTTGAAGCAGGTTGTTAAAAACCCACTACCCCAAACCGAAGCTCAGGGGAGAGGGTATCTACCCTGTGAAATTAGAGGCCGACCAGAGAAGGTTGTAGGAGAGGTTGTAGGGGAAGAAGACAGGGTGTCAGAAAAAAAGGAAAGGAGGCCAAGCTGGGACCGGACGGTGCGCTGAGTCCCGTCAGCACGACGGCCAGGAAGGCAAATCGCCGTGCCCATTATGGGGCTACTGACATGACCCTCAGTCTTTGACCTCGATTTGAAGATACGGACATGACTCAGTTTTTGACTGCTACTTGATGATATCGAGATGACTCTCAGTCTATGACCCCGACTTGAGGATGCGGACATGACCCTCAGTTTTTGACTCCGACTTGTGAATTCGGACATGACCCCGAGTTTTTTACCACCACCTGATGATACAGACATGACTCTCAGTATTTGACCTCTACTTGATAATACTGACATGACCATCATTTTTTTTTTTTTTTACTCCCACTTGACCTGTAATCCACGCCATATTTTTTTTCTTGCTGGGTTCGTATCGGTTGGCGACTCTGAAATCCTTGTAAACAGAAACGGGGTCTTGATACCGAGGCTTCACCCCTCACCCCCAATGAAAACCCTTCCTGAAATTCGAGTCTGAACCCAAAATTGATTAAAATTCGGAGGATGGATGGGTCCCTCCGATTTTCATCCCAATCTGCTGAATCACGTTGATGAAATGTTTCCATCCGAGATGCATCTCATCTTTAAGGATGGATAAATAGACATTGCTTATGACACCAACCATACAGCGATACCATATCCACGAAAGCCCTAGTTTTGCCTTCTTGTTTTAATCAAGCACTCGGTCCGTAGGTCTGTCGGTCGGAGGATAATCATTTTACTTTTCAATAAGTTGTTTGGCAATAACATCGTAACAATTCGGTCGATTCTAACGAAATTTGAAACCCTTGTGTTTGTTTACATTTTCTTTCGAATGATATAATTGCCAAGGTCCTCCCAAGGTTAGTCCTGGGATTATTAAAAAAAAATCTAACTATGGGTCGGATTGCCCCACTTGTTGAAAGCCTTGAAGGTCGTAAGGTCATATGCTCATAAGTCAGGATAATTGAGAGCACGTGACCTAGGTTTGTTGACCTTGTTACCTCTTCACCCCCTCTACACACATACACCTCTCGTAAAACAGGGAATTCATGAATGTGTAAATAATTTTCCGTTAGTCAATGGGGGCAGTTTTTTGTCGCCATTGATGTGGCTTAGGCTTCAACATATTCCTGTTTGGCAGTGGCAGATTTGCGCTTATATTCCTCTCTATGGAATTTTTTCAGTACTTTCCTTCATTTCATGTTCAAAGCCCGTCTAATGCCGCTTGGTTTATTCGATCAAGTTCTTTCTGCGGCCCCGCCCCACTTGGCGGGGCTTGTTTTTGTTCACACTTGGTACAAAGACCGAAGTCGTTCGAGGCAACTCCTCTCCCATCGTTGTTCCTCTGTCGCCGCCGCTCCTCGTAACTCTTCCGGCCCAAAATATTCCAAACACCATTGACTAATTTAATTAATTCAGCCCAAATATGTGTGCTATACTAATCTCGAGAATGGTAAATAGTATGGAAGTTATTAGACCCGTGTGTGTGTGTGTGTATGTGTGTGTGTGTCATTTGTATCGTCCACTCACAACAAGTCACGTGGCTGACCGTGATTCCTTTCCGATTCGTCCAAGCACGATTCCGCATCTCCTGAGTATTTAACGCTTCTAATCCGTCTTTTCATATCAATGATTACACCCCATCCCCCCTTCTTCCAACACACACACGCACCACAGCCCCGAGCATACTTAAGATTGATGCTCGGGTTTCTGGTTACAGGGATAGTCAATATTCCATGACTTAGCTTCTGCCTATCGACTCTTTTTTGTTTATCCTGTTCGGTACCCTCACCCCACTTTGCAGCCAGCCATTTTCTCAATCCTTACCAAATCACTACCCGTAGGTGCCTATTCCCACCCCGGTGGGTGACGCTCATCTTGTCTTCTCACTTTGATCCAGTTGCACTCCTTTTGCATCTGTACAAGGAGATCGTCAGCTAAATCTTTCCCTCCCCCATTCCCCCTCGGTCATGTCACCCCAGCCGCCGTCGAGGATTACATCGCAACGGCGAGGGGGAGAGAGATACTCCCTAACCCCCGCCTCCTTTGAGCTGGCGTTATATAAAAGATGTCATTGATCATCGTCGGTGTCATTTAGTGCCCGGCTCCGATCGGCTGGACTCAACCCGCAGTTTGGTTCTGGATCTCATCTCATCTGAAGACCCTCGCTAGGCCAAGATTGCATTTCTCCCCTTCCCCCTCCCATTAGCTCGCCTCCGCAATCCTGTTGCCCCCCGCTGGTCAAGTATAAGTATAGCAGCTTCTGTATTATTTTTCGGGAAACGGTTCTGTGTTATATCTGACGTTTCTCTTTTTTTTTATTTAACGAAACCTTGTTTTCGTCTTTAAGAGATGAGTATTTCGGGTAATTCGTCGAATTTTAATGGGGAAGGGGGATTTTTTGCTGATTAATTGGGGTGTTTTTCGGCTTATAAGCCGTCCACAAATTTCACATTTTCACTCACCCTTATTGCACCACATTAGCAGCTCCTTTTGAGAGCTTTCTTGCGTCTTGGACATTTCCCGCAGGATGTTACTGCAATTAGTCTCGTACCAGGACGTGCAGCTTACACATGGATGAGGAGCGATAATAGGGAATTTATCTATGTAATGGACGGACATTGGCTCCATGCAGTACAGGATGAAAAGGAGTAATAATAGGTCACTGAGGTTTATAAGTAGTGTATTGATGCAAAAAGTAGAGCAAATGTGTTGGGCTTCATTAAGAGGAATGTTAGTTACAAAAGTAAGGTTATCCTTAAACTATATAACTCATATGCCAGGTCACATTTAGAGTACTGTATAAAAGCATGGTCCCCACACTTTAGACATAACAATCTGCTAGAGTCAGTGCAAAGAGGGCAACAAAGATGAAGCCTTTCCTGAAGCACCTTGAATATGAAGATAGACTGAGGGTATTAAATATGTTCTCATTTCAAAGAAAATGTATGAGGGGAGATAGGATTGAGCTTTTTTAAATCTGTTTTGGGTTGGATAAGTTAGATTTGGGAAAATTGTTTGAGTTGTAGTGTAATAGAAGGACTAGGGATCACCACTTGAAACTTAGAAGGATGTAGGTTCGATATGAGAAAGTAATTTTTTACAGTGGTAGATTTGTGGAATGATTTACCATAGGAGGCAATAGAGAGTAGAAATGTTTTCAAGCGAAGATTGGGCGAGTATATGGAGGGTGAAGTTTTATGTTTTTTAGTTTTGTCTTGTATTAATTGTACATAATATTGATATTATTGTATATTGTAGTTGCGTGGTAGAGCTTTAGATGAACCTTGAATGGTGATAACTTGAAGGCGATGCCATAGACACTTATCGTTTGGATGTAGTTTATGGAAGTATGTTGGGGTAGGATTGACTGATGTCTTTTGATAGGCCCCTGTAGCTTTTGTCATCCATGAATGTTAGCAAATATTCCTACTCTCCCACCATAGGGAGATGATAATTATCATTACATTTGATTATTTATTAGTATTAATATCATTATTAGGTGGTATTAATGTCTACTATATTGTCTCTGAAATGATAGGGCCTAGAATGTTTCGATTTGTTGGGTCGGTAGTTCGAATCTCCGTCCGGATTCTTTTTAAGCTGACATTATTTACTAGTGAAGTTACCTCCGTGATTGGGCATCACGGTGGGGACGGGTAGGTGGAGCTCGTAGCCACGACAGGCAGTCCACCTAAGAGAAGGATAACTTTGATTTCAAAATCTTGGAGCCACAGGCATAATTGCCTCTTCCGGAAGATCCTCTGTGAGTAGGCTTAAGTGACAATGAGCCTAGTCCATTCTCCACCCCATGATCTCGACAAAATTGGTCGTTTTTCTGCCCCTACGTAAGGAATGGTCCTGTTAATACCACCTGCAGAATTAATCTTCCATACGTCTCTGCTCGATTTTAATTAACACTAATATCCTTGCCAAATCGGGTTTGAGGGGACGAAAAGGAGACCCTCCCGGGGCTGTGTTCAAAACAAGGGTCGTTTTGACCCTCAATTCACTGAGGGTCATTGTTAGTTGTGACGTAGTCTAACTGAAGTCTTTCCTTTGTTCGTGGGTTAGCCCTCGTTTTGCCCTCATCATAAGCGATGAGGCTCCTCCCCTTTTTTTATCCAATCTGCACGTTGATTGGATCATTTGAGTCTAAGCCCCACCCATCGATTTAACGTACGTACTTACGCACTAACGTCATTCAGTCAAGGTTTGTTAAAATCTCAATAAGCTTTGATATGCCAGGAGCAGTCTCTTTTGTACCTCGCTTCGCTTAACAAGTGCATCGTGGTTCCCACCTAACCTGCGGTTAGCGTAAAATCCATCATGTCGGCAGCACGGATAATTCTTTTTCTTGATTTTGCCCAAACCATCACTTGGTTTCAGTTTAAAACCATCTAAAGACGAGATTCTTACTTTATTTGTGACAACTACTCGTTTGTTCCTTTCAAATTATATTCCCCTTCTGAAATAACCCTTGCGAATTCCTCCATAATTCATTGCGTAGATGTGAGACCCGCCCGAGACTTGTCCTATCACCCCGTGACGTACCAAAATAAGGCTGTCGGACGTTCTTGACCATCACCATTTGGGGAATTTGAAGAACATAGTTTGAAACCGAGTTGTGAAAGTGGTTATTTCCCCTGTGGTTTCATTAATGGGTTTAGGGATATTGGCTGCTCTCTGACTATGGGATGTTAATAGTCTTGTTTTTGTACCTAGGTCCCCTTCCTTACCTCTTCTGCAGTCATTATATTAACAATTTTCCTCGAAAATATCGCTTAAACAGGATAAACTAGAAATTTTTACAGAACCCTTTGTTTTTAGGGCCCTCGCTGAATCCCCCCCCCCTCCCATAAATAACATTCTAAATATTTACATCTATGTCTAAAAGTTTAGATAATGGTGAATGTGTTCGTTGAAAAACGAACAGCTGTTCTTAAAGTGTCTGGGTGCGAAAACCCAACCCTAGTGATCTTCCTCATAGGCACTGCCCCCTCCCGTGTGGCCTGGGGTTCATGGGGATGCTTACCCCCACTGGAGAAAAAGCTCGACTGGTCCCTGGGCCTACTTGTGGCCTACCCCAGTTATGTCCGTGAGATTACACAAACGTGTACTTATTTTACAAGTCCTTTTAGATATTAAAATAATTATGCATTTGCGGGATATTGCATTCATATATATATATATATATATATATATATATATATATATATATATATATATATATATATATATTAGTATGAGGACAGGATGTACGTCTTGGAAGAGTCTGAACTGTTCACTCAACCACCAGGATATCCCCTCCCCCACGTCACCCCCATAAATTGGGACGGGCGCTTCACCGCCGGATTCGAACTCTCGTCCCTCATCCTTTCCTCCCATTCACTTAACCGTTAATTCCCCCCCCCCTTCCCCACCGTACCCCCGTTAGTATGTGGTTAGCCGCTCTGACGACTGCCCGCCCTCGTTCCGTTAATGTCAGGACAGGGCGTACCCGACCCAGGCCGCCCTTCCCCTCTCACGTGACCTAAATACCGCCCTCTGACGTCATGCCCCTTTGTTCCTTGACATTTTTATCCTTGTTCTGCGAGAGGGGTATTCGTTGACCTGGTGGTGGTGTTTTTTTGATGTTACACGATTACCCCGGGGGACCCGTCTCTCACGCAATGGTTTTAGCCCCCCCCCCCCCTGGCCATGCGAATTTATAAAGGAAGCGTCTTTTGAGAAATGTAAATTGTTTACAAATGGCGACGCCAAGAAATTATTTTTCTCTTCACCTAAGCAGAAAATGTCGGGGAGGGGTGGAGGGGGGGGGGCAGCCCGCGTGCCCTGACCATCCTCAGTGTGAGTGCGGAGTGCCACACCGATTGGCGTCAGTGTTCGGATGTCCCTACCTTGATTTTGAGCTTATACCTATATATAAGGCGGTGTATGTATGTGACGGAGTGGCGTTCCTTTCAAGCCTGGATAGGGTTTCGTGGGATATGGTAGCCCGGTCGGGTGTCGTGTCTCATCTCGAAGAAGACCTTGGCGTGGTTGGGAAGGGCAGATGGAGCCCCCTACCCCCAATGGTTGACTAATCCAACAAACGGGCTTAGTGTTCGAAACCCTTCTGATTTCCTTTCATTCTAGACATGAGAGTGAATATAACGCGACCTAACATCATTCATGTTGGGGAAATTTTGAAAATATGTATGTAAGGGGCAAATTGCGACAGCGAGGTTGGTTGTAATTGGTCTTTGAACTGTTATTCTGTTAACTAATCTAGGATAGAGCGGTTCGCCGTCCGCCAACGCAAATATCCGTCTGCTCGCAAAATGATGGATTACAACCTGTTTGGCGTCATGGTTTGTCTTCGGTGCGGGTTTTATAAACGTTTTGTACTTGTTTCGAGAAGACTCTCCTAGTGTAACGATGGATCCAAGCCACTGGTATTTAGAACCTCTATGACACCTGCAAAATGTTCTGTAGTCATGTTCCATCCGAAAACTAATCATAACCGATGTAAGTGTTTCCGTTCAGTTAGGCCGCGGTGAAGCGAGTGTTCTACTATGTTGCCCCCCCCCCCCGCTGCCGACAGCCACCACCCCTCACAACCTCCACTCATTGGCGCCCCGGCCAGGATTCCGTCACTCCTTAAGGTGACTCACTCAATTTGGATGTGATGCGCTGCTTCTCCATCACAACCTCCTTGAGTGAGTGACGTTGGGGAGCCCCTCTCCCCGGCGTCCCCCAGGACGCTCCTTGGAAGGATTTTTGCCGCGCCCCGGCGCTGCTCCGTCCGTTGAACTTGAGGGGCTTCATTTGGCCTGGGACCAGCGCCTTCTTAACCGGCTCCTTTCAGACGAACCAGAAGCCTTTTCGGGACATCCCTGCGTCTCTGTTTATTGTTTATGTTACCATCGCGAGAATGTCTGTACACATTTGTTAACTGGGGTAATAAAGCGAGTTTGAGGTCCACTTAGGCTCTTTGTACCTCTTTTCTTTGTCACTTGTGGCGGCATTAGTATTAGTCCATTATTTCCATTATCAGTAGAGGAAGAACTATTTAACTGTAGTCCTGTTTCCTTCCTTTCCAATATATTGTAAATATAATAAATATGGTCACATTTCTTTGTTTCTTTCCTTTTGGGTTCAAATTTCCTGACCAGTGTGTCAAGAGGAGATTTAGTATCAACATTTTTTTTTAGAAATTGTAGCCAAGGACTATCTACATCCGGTGTATTCGTCAGGGAGTTCAAAATCCTCGTTTGGTGTTGCCTCAGAGCCCATATGGCTTAACTGTTCGCTCGGTTGGGTTTAAAATGCGCTTCGTCTCGGTTTATGGCTAGGCTTTAGTCAGCGCAAGACTCATGTCTCCCATAAGCTAATTCACAAGTGGAACTCTATACAATTAGCCTCTCAATCGGGGATGGGGGAGGGGTCTCGAAGCCACCCAACGGCCTAAGTGGAAGCTTGAAAGTGAAACGCGATGCCTCAACCCGTTTTTGAGAAACGCAAATATAGTCCCCAATGTATATATATATATATATATATATATATATATATATATATATATATATATATATATATATATATATATATATACACACACACACACACACACACACACACACACACACCCCCCTCACCCGCCTCAATTTCCCTAGAAGGGCGAGAGTTTCTGCCGTGAATGGGGTCTTTGTACCCCCATTTCAACGGGGGATAAGGAGGGTGTGTTAAGTGGAAGAAAGAAGCGGGTCTTTGATTAAGTTGAACAATGAGGCTGTAGATGTGTTAGAAGGGACCCTCATTGTGCACCAGGAATACTAGTGTGTGTAGTTTGATCCCGAACTACCCCTTCTTGCTCATAGTATGTCAGGTATTTTGAGATTCAGTTTTGTAGTGCCAATAACTTTGGTTTTCTTCAACGCCATTTATCGGACGAGTTTCGTATCTATTCCTCTGAATTGCTGAAAACAAAGATATTCATTTTAAAAAGAACAAAAGGAATTTCTATACAAATTCGTTTACATGTTTTTGCATAAGATTCAATAAGAAAATCCAAATTTCAATATTTTTAACTTGTATTGGGACAAATTACATATTGGTGTAGTTTGGGATTTAGTTTTTTTGACGGGTCATAATGGTGATGCATGATTTAGTCTTCATGATAGTGGGGCCTTTTAGGGCAGTTCGGACGCGATCTTGTAGATGTAGTTTGTGGGTTCTGGTTAACTCGGATGACCTCAAGTAGGCCCTTGTGGCTCTTCTCAGCCATTGAATTATGTTATGTTAAAACCACCTTCAGCTTCTATGGCAGCCTCGGAAGCGATTGCATGCCCGAATCAGGTGTTTCTCATACTGACCATAACGTCCTCAATGGCAGTCTACAACAAGCATTTGGTATTGTGGGGTCGTTGCCCCCCTCTCTCACTATCGTCCCACAAGTAATAGTCCATGAGGTTCCAATTTTGAGAGCTAAGAAGGCCACGTGATCAGGAAATTTCTCTGCCAGCCACAGCTGGGATGTGTGGTGGAAACCAGATTCCTACTGGAACACGTAGAGGCGCTCTGGCGACGTCTAATTACACGTACACTCCAGAAGCCAGTACCTATCTGACCTTGAACGTGAAGGACCTGGCGACGTTCAAGAATGCAATCTCCGTTGGCTGGGAAGGCGACGAGGACGCCCTCCCATTTCATTTCCTGTCACAGATTAGAAGCTGCCACGTTTGGGCTGAAATAAATAAAATAATAATGCTTGGGGGCATTTATGGCACATCCTGTATCTTGCAAGTATTTTTCAAGTTGTAGAGAAATTAGGTTTATATAATCCAACCAAGGCGTGTCCACTCTGGAGAAAGATCTCGTCTTTCTCCACGGGGGCTGTGAAGCATTTCAAAACCTCTTCGCAAAGGTTTGTACGCAAGCGCACACCCAACAGCACGATCGTAGTGTACAAGTGAGAAAGCAATTATTTAGGGTGGGAAAGAGAAAAGGGCATAACACCCTCACCCTCTTCCCCACTATTGACGCTGACGTCATCTCACAATTGCGTCACCCTTCAATGCGGGTGATGGCGATGGTAGGAAAGGGCGTAGATTAAGAGCGATGACTAACACCACCACCCTGAGGTAGTTGAACGTGGTGCCACGATCACATGGGAGGAGGGGCACGCGGCTCCTCAATGGTGAAGATGGGGCCCATCCGTGCAGCAGTGAACCTCCATAAAAGGTCCATTTCGAATGATCGGGGTCATCCAGGCTATAAAGTTTTTTGGGGGAAAAATGGATAAAGTTAGAAAGATGAGTAGAAACTGCAGAGTCCCAGCAGCCAAAATGAACCACTCAGGGTTTTGCAGCTCAAGATACCCACCCACTCGCTCTGCAACGTAGGTGTGCCCCACTGTTGGCGAGTTCTTGGAATACGAGTGAGCAGTTATGAGGGATATGCCCTGGACTGGATGGCCCAAGGGACTAGAACGAGGAGATGAACAGGCAGTCCATCCTCCTGGGCCCCCTTTACCAAGTCGACCCCCCCATCGCCTACACAGGGGAGGGGGGTGTAACAGTGGTAATGCCCTGCTGCAACTGAAACGTGGCTCAGCAGCGCTCCCTCCCGACCCCCAGTACCCTAAAAGAAACTCGGGTTCCTTTCGACGCCTGCATAGACCTAACAAAGGGTGAAAGAGGGCGTTAAACCGATCTGAAAATACTAGCGGGTGAGTGAACTAAACATGGCCGAGCTGGGATGAGGGGGGGGGATCGAATGTTCCCAGTTTCCTCAAAGAGGAATCGGTCTTTTTTTATTTTACAACTCTGAACTTCTGGTGTAAAGATGAGCACGTTCGTTCCTTGAAATCTTCCTACGTAATAAGACCATCAATGTTGCCCCCGCTTCCCCCTTTTCCCTATCATTCGCTTTGGTTTCGTTATTTTCGCCACCCATTTGGTTTAGGGGGGACGGGCATGCCGTGGGTGGCAGCCGCCAAATCGTGGGTCATATCCCCCCGACCGTATAATTAACTTTACATTAAGATCAGAATGACTCGCTCGCAAACTCGGGTGTACTGGGGGCCTGGGTAGTATTGTGTTTGACAACGATCAGAGAACCCATTGTCTCCCCGAGGGAGAGTCTCCATTCCAAGTTAGGGAAGGGTGGACATAAAACCGGGACTGGAGAATGATGTCTAGTGTGTGTAAAGGGAGAGAGATGAAAGAGACACTGCTGTTGTATTGGGCTGTGTGCGTGGATAGGGCTGCTGGCGAATAATCGTTCAGTGGGCCGCACTCGGTAAATAGCTCTCCTGATGAGACTCGTTCTGCAAGAACTCGAGACAGATGATCGATGAAGTTCTTCAAAATAGGCTGCTATAAGAGTAAGAATTTCTCTCGAATATTTGGGGGGGGAGGGGGGTTGAATATCTTTTTAAAAATGAACAGTCAACATTAGGGCGCTCCTTGCCGCACTCACCTCCGTAACTGGCAAAAGGGGGGCTCTGGAGTTTAAGCCGATAAATGAGGGATTCTTCTCCCATTTGAGGGTGGGATTTAACATGAGGCCTGCTTCTATCTGCATACACCCATTTGAAGGCGGATGTAACAAGAATCCTGCGTTTATCTGCATACACCCATTTGAAGGCGGATGTAACAAGAAGCCTGCTTTTATATGATACACCCATTTGAGAAGGCAAGGACATGAAACCTGCTTCTATCAACAGCATGAAGCCTGCTTCTATCTACATACACCCATTTGAGACCGGGATGTAACAACATGAAGCCTGCTTCTATCTGCATAAACCCACTTGAAAGCGAATGTAACAGCATGGAGCCTGCTTTTATCTGATACACCCATTTGAGAAGGCAAGAACATGAAGCCTGCTTTTATCTGCATACACCCATTTGAGAAGGCAAGGACATGAAACCTGCTTCTATCAACAGCATAAAGCCTGCTTCTATCAACATACACCCATTTGAGACCGGGATGTAACAACATGAAGCCTGCTTCTATCTGCATACACCCATTTGAAGGCGGATGTAACAAGAAGCCTGCTTTTATCTCATACACCCATTTGAGAAGGCAAGAACATGAAGCCTGCTTTTATCTGCATACACCCATTTGAGAAGGCAAGGACATGAAACCTGCTTCTATCAACAGCATGAAGCCTGCTTCTATCTGCATAAACCCACTTGAAAGCGAATGTAACAGCATGGAGCCTGCTTCTATCTGCATACACACATTTGAAAGCTGGATGTAACAGCATGTAGCCTGCTTCTATCTGCATACGCCCATTTGAAAGAAGGATGTAACAACATGAAATCTGCCTACACCGACTTGACGGCGGATGTAACAACATGATGAAACCTGCTTCTATCTCCATACAACCATGTGAGGATGGGATGTAACATCATGAAATCATGAAGCCTGCTTCTATCTGCATACACCCATGTGAAGATGGTATGTAACAACATGAAGCCTGCTTCTATCTGCATACACCCATGTGAGGATGGGATGTAATATGAAGCCTGCTTCTATCTGCATACACCCATGTGAGGATGGGATGTAACATCATGAAGCCTGCTTCTATCTGCATACACCTATGTGAGGATGGGATGTAACATCATGGAACCTGCTTCTATCTGCATACACCCATGTGAGGATGGGATGTAATATCATGAAGCCTGCTTCTATCTGCATACACCCATGTGAGGATGGGATGTAACATCATGAAGCCTGCTTCTATCTGCATACACCTATGTGAGGATGGGATGTAACATCATGAAACCTGCTTCTATCTGCATACACCCATGTGAGGATGGGATGTAACATCATGAAGCCTGCTTCTATCTGCATACACCCATTTGAGAGCGGGATGTAACAGCATGAAGCCTGCTTCTATCTGCACACACCCATGTGAGGATGGGATGTAATATCATGAAGCCTGCCTCTATCTGCATACACCCATGTGAGGATGGGATGAAATATCATGAAGCCTGCCTCTATCTGCATACACCCATGTGAGGATGGGATGTAACATCATGAAACCTGCTTCTATCTGCATACACCCATGTGAGGATGGGATGTAACATCATGAAGCCTGCTTCTATCTGCATACACCCATGTGAGGATGGAAAGTAACATCATGGAACCTGCTTCTATCTGCATACACCCATGTGAGGATGGGATGTAACATCATGAAGCCTGCTTCTATTTGCATACACCCATGTGAGGATGAGATGTAATATCATGAAGCCTGCCTCTATCTGCATACACCCATGTGAGGATGGGATGTAATATCATGAAGCCTGCCTCTATCTGCATACACCCATGTGAGGATGGGATGTAATATGAAGCCTGCTTCTATCTGCATACACCCATGTGAGGATGGGATGTAACATCATGAAGCCTGCTTCTATCTGCATACACCCATGTGAGGATGGGATGTAACATCATGGAACCTGCTTCTATCTGCATACACCCATGTGAGGATGGGATGTAACATCATGAAGCCTGCTTCTATTTGCATACACCCATGTGAGGATGGGATGTAATATCATGAAGCCTGCCTCTATCTGCATACACCCATGTGAGGATGGGATGTAACATCATGAAGCCTGCTTCTATCTGCATACACCCATGTGAGGATGGGATGTAACATCATGGAACCTGCTTCTATCTGCATACACCCATGTGAGGATGGGATGTAACATCATGAAGCCTGCTTCTATCTGCACACACCCATGTGAGGATGGGATGTAATATTATGAAGCCTGCCTCTATCTGCATACACCCATGTGAGGATGGGATGTAACATCATGGAACCTGCTTCTATCTGCATACACCCATGTGAGGATGGGATGTAACATCATGAAACCTGCTTCTATCTGCATACACCCATGTGAGGATGGGATGTAACATCATGAAGCCTGCTTCTATCTGCATACACCCATTTGAGAGCGGGATGTAACAGCATGAAGCCTGCTTCTATCTGCACACACCCATGTGAGGATGGGATGTAATATCATGAAGCCTGCCTCTATCTGCATACACCCATGTGAGGATGGGATGTAATATCATGAAGCCTGCCTCTATCTGCATACACCCATGTGAGGATGGGATGTAATATGAAGCCTGCTTCTATCTGCATACACCCATGTGAGGATGGGATGTAACATCATGAAGCCTGCTTCTATCTGCATACACCCATGTGAGGATGGGATGTAACATCATGGAACCTGCTTCTATCTGCATACACCCATGTGAGGATGGGATGTAACATCATGAAGCCTGCTTCTATTTGCATACACCCATGTGAGGATGGGATGTAATATCATGAAGCCTGCCTCTATCTGCATACACCCATGTGAGGATGGGATGTAACATCATGAAGCCTGCTTCTATCTGCATACACCCATGTGAGGATGGGATGTAACATCATGGAGCCTGCTTCTATCTGCATACACACATTTGAAAGCTGGATGTAACAGCATGTAGCCTGCTTCTATCTGCATACGCCCATTTGAAAGAAGGATGTAACAACATGAAATCTGCCTACACCGACTTGACGGCGGATGTAACAACATGATGAAACCTGCTTCTATCTCCATACAACCATGTGAGGATGGGATGTAACATCATGAAATCATGAAGCCTGCTTCTATCTGCATACACCCATGTGAAGATGGTATGTAACAACATGAAGCCTGCTTCTATCTGCATACACCCATGTGGGGATGGGATGTAATATCATGAAGCCTGCTTCTATCTGCATACACCCATGTGAGGATGGGATGTAACATCATGAAGCCTGCTTCTATCTGCATACACCTATGTGAGGATGGGATGTAACATCATGGAACCTGCTTCTATCTGCATACACCCATTTTAGAGCGGGATGTAACAGCATGAAGCCTGCTTCTATCTGCATACACCCATGTGAGGATGGGATGTAATATCATGTAGCCTGCTTCTATCTGCATACACCCATGTGAGGATGGGATGTAATATCATGAAGCCTGCTTCTATCTGCATACACCCATGTGAGGATGGGATGTAACATCATGAAGCCTGCTTCTATCTGCATACACCTATGTGAGGATGGGATGTAACATCATGAAACCTGCTTCTATCTGCATACACCCATGTGAGGATGGGATGTAACATCATGAAGCCTGCTTCTATCTGCATACACCCATTTGAGAGCGGGATGTAACAGCATGAAGCCTGCTTCTATCTGCACACACCCATGTGAGGATGGGATGTAATATCATGAAGCCTGCCTCTATCTGCATACACCCATGTGAGGATGGGATGTAATATCATGAAGCCTGCCTCTATCTGCATACACCCATGTGAGGATGGGATGTAATATGAAGCCTGCTTCTATCTGCATACACCCATGTGAGGATGGGATGTAACATCATGAAGCCTGCTTCTATCTGCATACACCCATGTGAGGATGGGATGTAACATCATGGAACCTGCTTCTATCTGCATACACCCATGTGAGGATGGGATGTAACATCATGAAGCCTGCTTCTATTTGCATACACCCATGTGAGGATGAGATGTAATATCATGAAGCCTGCCTCTATCTGCATACACCCATGTGAGGATGGGATGTAATATCATGAAGCCTGCCTCTATCTGCATACACCCATGTGAGGATGGGATGTAATATCATGAAGCCTGCCTCTATCTGCATACACCCATGTGAGGATGGGATGTAATATCATGAAGCCTGCCTCTATCTGCATACACCCATGTGAGGATGGGATGTAATATGAAGCCTGCTTCTATCTGCATACACCCATGTGAGGATGGGATGTAACATCATGAAGCCTGCTTCTATCTGCATACACCCATGTGAGGATGGGATGTAACATCATGGAACCTGCTTCTATCTGCATACACCCATGTGAGGATGGGATGTAACATCATGAAACCTGCTTCTATCTGCATACACCCATGTGAGGATGGGATGTAACATCATGAAGCCTGCTTCTATCTGCATACACCCATTTGAGAGCGGGATGTAACAGCATGAAGCCTGCTTCTATCTGCACACACCCATGTGAGGATGGGATGTAATATCATGAAGCCTGCCTCTATCTGCATACACCCATGTGAGGATGGGATGTAATATCATGAAGCCTGCCTCTATCTGCATACACCCATGTGAGGATGGGATGTAATATGAAGCCTGCTTCTATCTGCATACACCCATGTGAGGATGGGATGTAACATCATGAAGCCTGCTTCTATCTGCATACACCCATGTGAGGATGGGATGTAACATCATGGAACCTGCTTCTATCTGCATACACCCATGTGAGGATGGGATGTAACATCATGAAGCCTGCTTCTATTTGCATACACCCATGTGAGGATGGGATGTAATATCATGAAGCCTGCCTCTATCTGCATACACCCATGTGAGGATGGGATGTAACATCATGAAGCCTGCTTCTATCTGCATACACCCATGTGAGGATGGGATGTAACATCATGGAACCTGCTTCTATCTGCATACACCTATGTGAGGATGGGATGTAACATCATGAAGCCTGCTTCTATCTGCACACACCCATGTGAGGATGGGATGTAATATCATGAAGCCTGCCTCTATCTGCATACACCCATGTGAGGATGGGATGTAATATCATGAAGCCTGCCTCTATCTGCATACACCCATTTTAGAGCGGGATGTAACAGCATGAAGCCTGCTTCTATCTGCATACACCCATGTGAGGATGGGATGTAATATCATGTAGCCTGCTTCTATCTGCATACACCCATGTGAGGATGGGATGTAACATCATGAAGCCTGCTTCTATCTGCATACACCTATGTGAGGATGGGATGTAACATCATGAAACCTGCTTCTATCTGCATACACCCATGTGAGGATGGGATGTAACATCATGAAGCCTGCTTCTATCTGCATACACCCATTTGAGAGCGGGATGTAACAGCATGATGCCTGCTTCTATCTGCACACACCCATGTGAGGATGGGATGTAATATCATGAAGCCTGCCTCTATCTGCATACACCCATGTGAGGATGGGATGTAATATGAAGCCTGCTTCTATCTCCATACACCCATGTGAGGATGGGATGTAACATCATGAAACCTGCTTCTATATGCATACACCCATGTGAGGATGGGATGTAACATCATGAAGCCTGCTTCTATCTGCATACACCCATTTGAGAGCGGGATGTAACAGCATGAAGCCTGCTTCTATCTGCACACACCCATGTGAGGATGGGATGTAATATCATGAAGCCTGCCTCTATCTTCATACACCCATGTGAGGATGGGATGTAATATCATGAAGCCTGCCTCTATCTGCATACACCCATGTGAGGATGGGATGTAATATGAAGCCTGCTTCTATCTGCATACACCCATGTGAGGATGGGATGTAACATCATGAAGCCTGCTTCTATCTGCATACACCCATGTGAGGATGGGATGTAACATCATGAAGCCTGCTTCTATCTGCATACACCCCAGGGTAGCGTCAGAGTTCACTGGTAGAGATGGGATGGTCCTGATGCAACCGCGCATTTTAGATAATTGCATTTAATTAGTGCGAGTGTTACAATTATAAACAAAAGCCCTCAATCATACTAGCCGCGGGGTTAATCTTGGTACCAGACTTCACTCTGGCTTCCTTCCTCTCGGGGGACAAGACAATGGGAGTCGGGGGGGTGATTTCCTCTCTCTCCCCCCAGACTTGGCTCCTTACCCCAATATAATCGATCCCTCTTAGTAGGCTACCCGCGTGTTTAGAGAGCGCCGGAAAGCGCGCGTGCGTCCCTCAATTTGAATGCACTTAAAAATATATTAAAAAGATTCGAGTAAAAGAAAGTTCATCATCAACTAATTGCTTAGATTTTTACTATTAACAATAAATAAAAAGTATAATTCACTTCTCTATTTTAATGAATATTTTTTTGTTAATTAATTCCTTAATTGTTCTTTTTTCGCCCTAACTTATACTGTTAAACTTTACAACGCCTTTTGTTTGTTACTTTAAGGCAAGAAACAACAAAACCAACGATTTTTTGAAAGAAGAGATCTGTACTGAAAGTGTAAAAACGAAGTGAAAATGTACGGGAATAGATGTAGCCGTAGATCCCATCACCTTGCGCTGGGGTACATTCATCCAGATGTCAGCTGCAGCGTGGTTGTAATGCTCTACCTGACATCCTCTTGCGAGGCCCCTTTACTGAAGGCAAAATGAAAATCAAATTTTGAATATCTGATCATGTCAAGATTATGGACCCCAACACCTGGAAGGGTCGATAAACTTGACCAGGTTAATGGGGGGGGGGGCGCTATTTTAACAAGGGTGGACCTCTTCATAACCTCAGACGGTAGGCTAGGTTAGTTCATGTTAACCTAACCAAAACCAGGGTTGGCAAAACCCCCCAAATTTTGAAAAAGCCCAATAAAACCCGGGGTTTTTTTTTTTCAAAAAACAAATGCTACAAGCATTAGAATAACATAGAAAAAGAATAGCTATCTCTATTTTTCTATAATAATAATAATTACTTAGTTTAATAATTATATTATAGTAAGAACAGATCATTGATCGAGAATTGTGGTTACCCATGATAGCCATAACCTGTGGAAGGAGAGATGAATTATTATGAGTCCGTATCAGAGAAATAACCTTAATTTGATACATATTTGTTGAAATTATAAACAAATAAGAATTTTGAATAAAATAAGTAGCATTCATTTCTTGAAATAAAAAGTAATTTTGAAAACCACCCAAAACCAATTTTTTTTTTAAATTTCACTTGAAAAAGCCCTCACAAAATCCTGGAATAAAACCCGGGTTTTTTTATTTGCCCACCGTGACCAAAACACCATCGAGGTCGAGGCCTTAAAAGTCAAGTTTGAATGTTTTCTCTAGTAGATACTAGTTATTCACTATTATGTGAGTATGTGTCAGTAGTTCAACACAAAAACCAAGAAACACTGGCCATTAATCGGGAAAAGTGGTGAGAGGTGGATCAATAATTCTCCATACTGATGAATGGTGAGCCCACATAACCGTCAACCACTCTATACACTTCGTTAAGCCACAGACAGGTTTTCATACATAACATAGTGAATCGTATTGGGAAGATATGAGGCAAAAATTAACAACATGCGATGATGCAAACGACAATTTCTTCCATGGTATTTACAACAGTGTGTTGGATGGAAAGAAATAAAGTAAGGAGGTTAATTAATTTATGAAACGCAATTGCCACTCAATTTCCGTTTTAATAAATTCGTATACTGTTTATTTTCATTAAAAAAGATCACCTGTTTAATTTTTCCTTTACAAGATATTTGATCCAGAATATGTTGATTTCATAAACTCTTTGTGACTTGAGGAAAATTTTAATTTATTAACTTTCCATTAATATTGACACTAACATCAATGCTGGTGGAGAAATTGTGCTTCCCTCGTACGTTTTCTCCAGATCTCACGAAGAAGGACGTTTCGATAACTTCTTAGCAGCTAGTCTTCCTTTATAATTTCTATTCTAAATCTATCCTTTAACTAATCACTAGAACGACAAAGGTATCATAAGATCTTTATTGACTTTAGACACCTTATTCTTCGAAATGCTATTGATTCTCTTTAGTCTCCAGGATCTTGAGTTTAACCTAGAGCCCTAACAACTTTACATGCCAGAAATCAAAATAAAAGTTCTCCTTGCCAAAGATAATAATAATTGATCATCTTTTAAGTACAGAATCAAACTTTACAAAATACAGACTTTCAAGTTTTCTTTCCTTCTATTTTTATTTGGCTCGTGATACACTCGGTGCAAGAAGCTTACTTTAAGCACAACAGTGTCTTGTTAACCATTATCGATTCTATAGCCCCGAGTTGAGGAGCGAAATTAACGTATTAAGATTTTTATGATCAAAGAGTATGGAGAGTTCGTTAAAAAAAAGGCTTGTGCTTTCTTCCAAAGAATGCCGTAAGCGATTTTTAGCTGGAAGCGTTACCTCGTTCGTAAAAGGTAGCTTAAAAGATTAATGCGTGTTTGAGGATAAATTTGTTTAAACTCCGAACGTATAGGATGAATTAGTCACCAATCTGGAGTTAATTCCCCTCTCGTTTTTTCGCGGGTCAGCGGTGCATAACTTACCTTTTATGAACACAATGGTAAGACAGCTAATTGTTTGTTCGACGAGGAATCAGTTTAAATAAGCTACTTGAGCTTCGTTTAAGTCTGAAGGTAAAGATTGGTGGGGAAGTTAAAGTGTGGATTATTTTGAGCGTTGAACTAAGAAAGTAGATAAGTCTAAGTTGGCAGATTAAAGGAATGTAATACAAAAGAGACGTTGCTCTTCGAAAGTCTGTAGAGATTGTGTAGATCGTTGATCTCCCAGCGCCAGCTAAGGACGAGTAGTAGGCTCCCCCCCCCCTCACCGCGGGCACTGGAAAGAACCCTCTTCCAACCCCACTCAGTTCCTCAGGTCCACACCGCCAACTGTTTCAAGGTCGCAAACAGGGCAATAAATGGCTACATCTGTCTCACAGAAGGATCTTTCCATAATCATAAAGCGACCGCAGTGTAGCGTCGCAGACCATTCCAGAAGACAAGGGGACAGTTTTAATGCCATAGCCATTTTCAAAAGCATAGTTCAGACTTCAACAATTACGACTTTCCCACAAATTTGCGTCGGTGCACTTCAACGCCCTTTTAATCATTATATCCAAGTCGAAAGGCCCCTTGGTAGCGATTGTGTTTTGCTCACAAATTCTCTAAATTATCATCACTCGTATAAATAGGGGTGTATCCGAAAGCCTATACTCCTTGAGAAATATTTTTTGTCCACAAGATAAAAACTGATTTTTAAACACCCCACTATATTTCTTATACCACTGATATGTCATCACGACTCTTTCACCTAAATGCTTTACTTTATTCCATCTGTCCCGAAATTTTATCCCATTTACACTGGACTACACCGTTCACTCTTTTGAAAAAAACACCCGGAAGAATTTCTTGTCACTCATAAATTTCACTTCATCTTCTATATCCTCCCCACCCGCTCAAACCATTATTTTGTGTTTCAAAATAAATCACTCTTCCTGCAAAGCCTTGGCCACGAAACTGAACCAATCGAAATTATAGGTATAGAGACTATCAGAGGCGAATGCAAGTTCTAGATCTCTTTCCGCTAGAGACTCGAAGAATCCGATGTTAACTGATAGAGGTGTTCAAAATTATTCGACGTTTCAAGGATTTTCATCGTCATAAGTAGTTTGCCACTGTTAGAATAGAACCAGAAATCACGGTTGAATGCTTGAATTATCGCGGTTCAGAACTACTTTGGAAGGCAACTAGAAACGTGGAACGAATTACATGCATATGTACGCTCTACCGTTGGGCAATATTTAAGGATAAAGAAACCGAATATTTTTTTAAGACGCAATTACTTTCATGGGACGGATCACTTTTCCCAGCTGGTTTTCGCCCATTTTTTTAAACTCTTGCATGAGCAAGTTAATTCTTATTTATGTGACAAAGGAAGTCACCTGTCTCCTGCACCGGACTGTTTCTGTAGGTTCCACCTTACGTCGGATGCTCTGCTCCGTCTAGAGCAGGGGTCTCCAAACTACGGCTCGCGGGCCAGATCCGGCCCGCGAGGTCAGTTCATCCGGCCGCTGCACTGTGCCACAAATGATCACATACTCGTACATCAAAGATGAAGTATGTGAAGTCAGCACGTCGGAGTAGGCTGACTGATGAACATTTGAAAGCAATTCTCTTGATTGGATGCACCAATTACAAAGCAAATATTGATGATATCTTAAAAGTTAAACGCCAATTTCACAAATCTCACTAACTTTTTTTGCTGCTTAGTTTATGAGACTCGGATATGTGCGCACTGGATGTGATAATACTATCTCATTGCTAACGACGCCTTCTTTGGTAACCTTTTGGTAAATAAATATATGTTGGTTGTCTTTATTTTTTTGTGTATTCACTATAGTGTATTGAACAAATGGTTATGCGGCCCGCGCTCGCCATTCTCTCGGTTATCTAACCCACTTTAAAAAAAGGTTTGGTGACCCCTGGTCTAGAGAATGCTATCAGCGAGGCCTTCCTTCGAGGGCAGCAGTCACACAGTGTTTTATCGATCTGGAGAGAGCCTATGATACCGCATAACGATATGGTACAATGGAAACCCTCCGTACTATGTGGGAAAGTGGATGCTTCTCAATATCTTTCTTAGTTCCTACGAGTGTGGGGAACTCTCTCCAAGTTCGCTGGGCAAGAGGAGGGTGTCCCGAAGGGATGTGTTCTCAATGTCACTCGGCGCTGCCCAAATGAATGATGTTCTCGCTACATTCTACCTAAACGACTTTTCGATCTTTTTGGTTAGGGTCGGATTCCTTCTCTGTGGCGCCGGCTCAAACAGGATCTGAACCGCATCTTTCACTATGCCCAAATATACGGGTTTTGGTTTTCTTTGGCCAATACCAAGATCGTGCAATTATGTCCCCATTATAGCCACCATCTGGACCTGTTCTTGACTAGGACTCTCCTGGATGTGATTGACCCACACCGTTTCCTTGGCCTTGACTTCGACCGAGGCCTCACCTGGGGGACGAATATTAGAAGCCTTAGAGTTCCTTGTATCGGTGTCATGCAAATTCTTTGTTGTGTAGGATTTATCTCGTGTAGTGTTGATACGGCTACTTTCTTACTGTTCTGCCGCTTGTTTGTTCGCTTTAAACTTGACTATGGTGCGAGTTTTATTACTCATCCGTACGTGTACTGTAGTAGGTATATTCGATCACCACTCTGGTCTCTGGAGGTGTCTTCTGCATGTTTCCTAGATAGAGCTTCTCCGTCGACGCGGAGAAGCGACTCATTTTACGTGATACACACTTTATCGTATTCCATAGTTGCCAACAGCCTATATTTCGTCCGCGGCCGATATCAACGGGGCATATGCCAACGAGAGATGCCAATCACACCCTGAACCTTTCAGATTTAGGGTTAGGAAACTCCTTCTAGTGTTAACCGTAACTATTGCGCCGGTGCGTGGTGCTTGTTTTCTTTGTTCTCTTGTTTCCTTTTTGTCCTGCGAATTTCAGAATAGCCTAATACTAGACTAAAATTTTAATTACGGTGACTTATGTCGTTGAAGGCAGTCGTCAGATGGGCGAATTAAAAAAAAAAAATGGTGGTGCCCATGGTTCTGCCCAGACGCTAGTCTGAAGTATACAATCTGTGATTGCTTGTCGGCACTCCTCTGCTCTCAAAGCTTTCACAGCATCTAGAGTATTGCATTCATATGTTTTAGAGCATACATCATGTCACACTAGAGCCACGTCGGTGGACGCAAATGAGTCCAAGTTCAAAGGAGGTGTTGGCTTCCACGCTACCTCACCGCCGTTTGAAGCCAGCGGAGCCCATCCGTCTTCACGGCAGTTGGATGTTCTGCCACACTCATTACTTGAGACTAAGCGCCATACCAAGTCAGGAGGCCGTTATGTCATTCATAGCGACTCACAGAGCGCGATAAGTGCCCTTTAGGCTTTGGTATCTCTACATCTTCTGCTCGCAGTATCCACGCGGGGGCTCCTGCAGTCTGCACAGATGGGCCACATGGACCGACATTGCACTCACCTTGACTACATGCCAGTAATCAGGCCAGTCATTGGTAAACGATGGATATGATTTTTTAGGTTGCGTGCCATTGCGCCCCGACTTTTCAATTCGAAATATCCCCCAATGCCCCGAGGGTATCAAGTCATTTTCTGTTGTCTCCGAATCGGACACACCCGAACGACGGAGCGCCATTTATTGGAGCTCCTCCTGGACCTTTCTGTGAAGATTACTCGATCCCCCATATTGTCCATCACTGTTTTAGTTGCATGTTCTAGTCTAGTTGAGCTTCGCGTGAGATATTCTTCCAGTAACGGGATAAGTGGGGTGGCCACCCCTTGTCGCTATGTTAGGAATCTACCTAAAAAGTACTCATCGGTATGGACAGCATTGTCTTTTGGGGTACTCCTCTTTGTGACTCGGGGCCTTCAAGAACGCATTCCATTGTGACCGAGTGAGCATCCGATAAGAACTGGAGGGGACGGGGATAAGTTCGAAAATAAACTACTTAAATTCCTCTAATGATGTTCAGAATAAAACGAAAATATAGCCATAACCTTAAATGCATAAATTCCTCTAATGATGTCCAGAATGAAACTAAAATATGGCCATAAACTTAATAAAATGCTTGAATTTACCTAATGATATTCAAAATAAGATGAAAATATCGCCATAAACAAAATGCTTATATTCCCCCAATGATGTCCAGAATAAAACGAAAATATGGCCATAAACTTAATAAAATGCTTAAATTACTCTACTAATCTCCAGACTAAAACGAAAATATGGCAATAAACTTAACAAAAGGCTGAGATTCCTCTAATATTATCCAGAATAAAACAAAAATATGGCAATGACAAAATAAAATGCTTAAATTCCTCTAATGATGTCCAGAATAAAACGAAACGGCGCGCAGTACCAAAAGATAAACATTGCGATTGCGGACTTGCGGTGCCCACCTCTGGATATTTTGTGCTTATCTTACTTTGGGTATGGGTTTGACTCTGGCATTCTTAATTACTCGATTAGCCTCATTTAGCATAATTACCACAATTAAACAAATCTATTTTTCCCACAGGAAATATAATTAAAGGTATCCTTCTTCTGCCCCACTTCCTCTTTATATGTTGTCCCAGACTGACCCAAATTAATTGATTGACCTCCGACTGACCTCGCTTTCTCGTTTGCAGGTTGCGGTCTTTTCCATCCCAGCGGCGGGAGAGGACAGGCGAGGCTTCTCACCCGTCCCGTGACGACATCCGACGGGAGATCTATCGCGCGATGTCGCTGTGGGGCGACGTGTCGCGCCTCAACTTCCACGAAACCTCGGAATCGGACTCCGCCGACATCATCCTCGATTTCTACACGTGAGTCCTTCTCACCCAGCCCCTCCCAATCCAGGGATTGAGGTGTGTGTGTTGCATAGTTATTCCTTGGGGGCTGCAAATTGTAAGACTAATGGTAGTCACTGTCATCCCATTTCATTGTTTTATTCTTTCGTATCTCTATTTTGTTTATTAATCTAGCTCCCTGGCCTCCTCTTGTCCATTAGATGCCCCGTCGCTTCCCTCCTAATTCTTAACCCCTCTCTCGTTTTCCCACAGAGGCTACCACACGGATGGCTACCCGTTCGATGGTCCTGGAAACACGGTGGCTCACGCCTTCTACCCAGGGGAGGACCGAGGAGGTGACATACATCTCGATGATCAAGAAAACTGGATGACACACCGCCAGTCTCTCCAAGGTGATTTGGCTGAGATCGGATTGACCCTATGGATGGTGGCCACGATACAGTACCTTCATCGGGGTCGTGATATGGGACCTTGAGATAGAATTCACACTCCTTTACTCACGATTTTGCCAAGTCTTGCCTCGGAGTTTCAGATTCCAGATCGTTGAGTCTTCATTTTAGACATCTTACTACCGCATCGATTACTGGTTATCGGTCATTTCCAGCATCCGAGTACTCTTTGAAGGCTTGGCCAGGAGCATTAAAATAACCAAGGAGCTAAGGTCATCCAAGTAACTAATTTTTTTTGTCCGTGGATGACAACATATGTAACAGGAGACTTATCCTTATATTAAATGAACTTAAATAAAGACGAACATATTCATTTGAGCGCAGTCATATATGGCGAATAATTTTTTAAGGGGAAGATACTCTCAAATGGAGTGTACATAATCCTTTTTAAATAACCAATAATGAGCCTTTCGTCCAAAGCATTTAATTACATAACATTTGCGGGTGGGGGGAGGGATTCTATATATATCTCAATTACTTATTCTGTTTTACCGTTATGGAAACCATGATTGTCTAAAATGATACGCAAACTTTTGTTTGCGTTAGAAAGGCTGGTCGATGCGGTATCCTCTCGTGACTGTGAGAAGAGCTTCTTCCGAGGGCTTGATGAAGAGCTTAGCTAAAACATTGCCTTTTTAAGCGCATAATTATAATTACGCTATTGCAAATAATTCTCATTCTCTTTTTCTCTCTCTCTTTCTCTCTTTTACTCTCATATATATATATATATATATATATATATATATATATATATATATATATATATATATATATATATATATATATATATATATATATATATATATGAGAGAGAGTAAAATAGAAAGAAAGAGATTATATATATATATATATATATATATATATATATATATATATATATATATATATATATATATATATATATATATATATATATATATATATATACTATTGTAGAGTGGGTTTTGAAATGCTACTTGACTAAAGCTGGTGATACGTATGTGTTTGATAGTATTATGGTTGTGCGGAGTTGGGGGAATATTAGTTAATATTTGGGTATAGTGGGGAACGTCTTTTGCTGGTTTGCTGGGAATGAGTTTGCTGATGAGAGGTCCAGTCTGTCCACATAGACTGAGAGTAACTTGGTCGGTGCTTCGTTTTTCCTCACACTTATCACTACATGGTGAGGGATCTGGTCATCTCTTAGGGCTGCATGGCAAAGAAGATGGGAGACGGCGTACGTGAATTTATAGTTGCCTGCCATTGCGCCCCCGTCTCTTTCCGTGGGCCTATTTTCCAATGTCCTGAAGGTATCAAGTCATTTTCTGTCGCCCCCGAATCAGTTACACTCGCGAGAATCAGTACCATCTAAACGGAGGGGGATGGGGTCTCCACTGAACATTTCTACGTAAACTACATGGTTCTCCAGACTGTACGCCACATTTTAATTAAATGTCCTACTCTGCGGGAGTTTCTACCAGTGGCAGATCCAGGATAAAATTTGGGGTGGGCCTAACCTGAATTCCTCCCTCTGAGTAAAGGGCATTTGGATGATTAATGATGGTTATCATTAACAACATTGATGATAAATAACAGCATCTCCTAAAGGAGTGAGCACCGACTCTCTCAGATCCGAATATTTTTCCCCACGTCAGAAAATTATGAATTGTAGTTTTTGGACGTCAGTTAAGGTATAAAACTAAATTTAATAATTATTTATGAGATTTACCCGTTTTTTTAGACATGTATCATATAAGATACATTCAATCGCAACGGTTTACAAACCTGTTTTTATATATATTCTATATTATTAAATAACTCTTTCTGAATAGAAGAATAAAAGTATGGCCTAAAAAAGATATATAAACATAAACGGGTCTGAAATTTAGGGGACTGGGCTTCAGCCCCTTAGCCCCTCCTTCTGGATCCGCGCCTGCATAGTACCTGACCCCGTAAAGTAACGTGCAAGGTCGCTATCTCTGTAGTGCGATAGTGTTTGGGGGGGGGAGCTCATTTAGGTCCCTGAGATCGGCAGGCTTCCACTAGGGAACCTGGGCGAGCCCCTCTTGTTTATTGGGTTATTATTTTTTGTCTTATTTTTTTATGTTAATTTTTAATTGTTAAAGATAGGCCTATGTTTGTCATTTTGGTTGTTGTGCCCTTGTTAATAGGCCTATCTTTGTCATTTTGGTTGCTGTGCCCTTGTTAATAGGCCTATCTTTGTCATTTTGTTTCTGTTTGGTGAAGAATTGTGTGGGTGTGTTGTTGTTTACAGGTCCCTAGAGTAGATGACCTGTAGGGAAAAAGCTTTGACCCTACAGTTTGTGCTGTAGCCCCTCCCCCCGCCTACGTTACCACAATTAAGTGGGGTCTACTCTTTTTGTAAGACTGTCCTGAAGGACCAAATTAGAAGGTGGTGGTGGGAGGAAGCTGTTGCATGCTGTGGGAATTTCATAACACCCCCTTGGGCTATGGGCCCATGCAACAGCTAGGAAGTGGAAGTTCGAGTGCAACTTAACCTCGCGCGGGATACATTGAAGTGGGGTTTTGTGTCCTACCCACTGGCCACTACCCCACTTCTCTCGCCCTCCGGCGTGGCCAGAGTGTAAGAGACGCAGCCTTGCCCTGCTGGGCATTTGGACGCGGATTTCAGTAGGGATAACTTTGTAATGCGGTGGTTGTTGTACAGCCACGCGGTGGGTACTATTTGGGACTGTTTTTTATCGTGCGTAGATGCCCAGACCGGGCATGCGTAGTTCAGTGTAGTCCCGATGAACTGTCTGTATAGGCCGGTCATCGAGGAGGGGGGGAAGGTTCCGGGTAGAGTTTGCGTTTCTCACACTCGTGACGCGGGGAGGGTTTACTCCCTCCACGTTATGGGTATGGGCATATGCCTATAAATAAATACCCGATCGGAAGGTTCCGGGACGGAGGAGAGAATGGATATGTTGTGTCGGGAGACGAGATGGCGAAGACAGTCGTGTTGTAGGTACCTATGTGTGTAATGATGTGTAAAAGAGCTACCTACCCTTGCGTGTGTAGACACAGCGCATCCGCCAATAGGCAGCCACTTCCTGAAATGCGCTGAAGTGTTGTGTCCGCTCTCGCTGATTGGACCCCGATACCTTAGCGTTAGAAATCCAACACCTTATCAACGTGAGCTCCCGCCCTTACTCACCTTTCTTGAGCGGTGGTGATAGTTCGCCTTTCTTGAGTGGTGGTGATAGTTCGCCTTTCTTGAATATTAGTAAAACAATCGATGTTACCATACATAATCGAATGGGCGTCTACTTATTCGAAGAACTCGTGTGTGTTTTACATTATTTTTACGAAAACGAATAAATAATCGTCGCTTCTTCAGACCAATTACATTCTTCACTCCCCCAATTTACTTCCCCCTAATCCAAAGGTAATCAAATGCCCTCCGTTTACTTCTCAGATAGCAATGGCGTCAGCTTGGAAGTGACTGTGGCCCATGAGTTGGGTCACGCCCTGGGCCTCTTCCACTCGGATGTGCAGGGCGCCCTGATGAGCCCATATCTCCTCTGGTTCCCCGAGGGGTTTGAGCTACCCCAGGACGACCGATTGGGCATTCAGGCCATATACGGAGCCCCGAGCAGGTGGACTCCACGCGTGTGGCATACCTCGTCAACGACAGAAACGCCGCCTCTTACCACCACCACCACCACCTTGCCCCCTTCTCCTCACGGCCCGACGTACCCTGTCACGAGGGCGCCTGACCTCCCGTCACCCCCTTCCCCCCCTCGTCCCTCCGGCAAACCCGTGACCTGCGACACCGACTTCGACGCCATTTCCGTCATCCGAGGAGAGATTCACATCTTCAAAGGAAAGGTCGGTTAGGTTAGGTTATCTTTGTGTCGGTTAATTTAAACACATCAAAGTGGGTTCAATCATGAGCTAAAGTCTTAGAAGAGGCGGGTTTTGTGCTTCATAAAGCCCTTATTTAATTGCGCCATTCACCGCCCAGCAGGGAAGGCTGTTTTGTTCTAAACTGTAACCACCCTCTGTAGGGCAAGAGAGAGAGAGAGAGAAAAAAGAGGGAGTGGTGATCATTTTCAAGTGGGTATCACACGACCACCCCACCTGGCATATGGAGGTGCTATAAAATTCCCTCAGCATGCAACAGCCTCCATCGACTCTAACCCGATTACTCAGGACAGTCTCGTACAAGGCCCCGCCCCACTTAATTGCGGTAATGTTGGCTGGGCCTCTTACAGCACATGGTGTAGAATGAAACGCTTCTTCCCTCTAGCACATGCTGTAGGGTCAGAGGCGTTCTCCCTTAATCTCCCACCGGGCGGAGGGAGCGGAGATGCCATCTGCTCCCAGGGGGCTATAAACATCATCATCATCAACTGCACCATTCACATGTCCCTGGGGAAAAGTGAATGACTTCTAGTACGTTGCTACTATTCTTAAAGTAGCGCAGTGATATCAGCTACGCGTCGTAAAAGGCAATCCCAGAATGAAATAGATCCAAAATAAGAACCTGCTCTGTTATAATAATCCCATGAATTCGCTCATTATGAGTTGGAAACCCCACTATCTCCACCCCACCTAAAGCGATCTAACGGTATGCGTTGTCTTGATGTGAAGGATGTGCATGTTGACCACAAGTGTGAGGAAATTATATAAGGATATTAATGTGTTTGGAAAGAATTATGGTAGAATATCGGTTGTGAAAGTGGGTGCTTGCGATAAGAAGGGTGGATTGACTGTGAGAGAATCGTGTATGGTAGAGGTGCGTGGAAGCGAATTTGAAGCCCGTGCCATAATCAGATTTAGTCCCTGGTTGTTGTTACCAATGGAGCCTGGGAGTGGAAAATGTTGGAGTGTAGATGGAGATAATGGTGGTTTGTTTTCATCCTGTCCCTCAGCTACTCCTTTTCTTCTTATGACATTGATGATTGCGAAGGCCCATATGATGATGATAATGATGATAATAATAAAATTTGAGTGAGCATGAATTAGTTGAGATTGATTTGGTTGGATTGAATTACGTTGTGTTGGTCAAAGTTGGGAAAGAATATGTTATGCCCAGCATGAAAGTGTAGTGTGAATGCAAGAAGCAGAAGGCACCGAGTGGTCCCGAGAGAGGTGTTGTTACATCCATTAGTTGTGATAGATTTGCATCAGGAGGATCTGAACCAAGGACCAGTAGGTCCAAATCGGTTCTTGGAAGAAAGGAGTAATGTTATGGAAAGTAAAAATGTGTGAGAGGTATATATCCCTGGTGGTCCAAAAAGGAGACTTTAGGTGCTTTGGACCAAGAGGACGTGCATCTTTCCTGAACCTGCCCCCGCTTTTTTTCCGGAAGGGGGTCTTGGAAAGTTCTTTACGTAGATATTCCCGGAAGTGGCTGAACAAAGTGATTGATAGGGAAGTTAGTAATCTCCTTCGACCTCGTCGCTAAATGGCGGATAAAAACAATGATCGATTTTCCTTCCGCCTAAATTCACTTGTTCTCTTCTCTCTCGCCAAAGTATTTCTGGCGCGTGCGTCCATCAGGTGAGCTTCATCCCGGCTACCCCGAGAAGATTCAGAGGTTCTGGCGCGCCCTCCCTAGCAACCTGACCTCCATTGATGCCGTCTACGAGAGGTCGTCTGATAGCAGAATCATCTTCTTCATCGGTGGGTGAAATTGTTACCATTTCCCTACCTCATAACACGCACATATTTCCTTGGGTTGAAGGTTGGGTGATTAGGAATGTGTGTGTGTATCAAAACATTATAAAGGTAGTGTGTAAAGCTAAAGTATTTTAGAGCTTCTAGTTATACAAGTTAATTGTGCCATGGTTAATTTAAGGAAAATAATTTCAAAGTTCAACTCTATCAAATCATGGGATTTTTACGTGTCTATATAAGCCAAAACTGTGTGGACACCACTTACATAGTTTATAGCCCTCTAATTATCTGGGCCTCTCAAGGGATGGAGAGTGGTAGTGTAGCAAAAGGTATAATGTCTTCATTTCACTTGTGGCCTCCGTTGAAATTTTTCTTATTGTTCCTCCAACTACGTTTTCCTTTAAAGGCAAAGATTGCCCCTGTAATTGGGGTGTCCCATTCTCTCGAGTATTATGAGGTGTGCTCTTAGGGCGCGGATTCGTCGTACCCCTCTATCGTAAAATTGGACCAAACCGCTAGATTGAAAAGTATAAAATTCCTCTCCTATCATCCCAGAACCTCGGTATATCCGGGGAGAGAGGTTCCGTGCTTGGGCCCCATTGGGTTGCAGCGCGCCTAAACCCTCCAACATTCCCAAGATTACCGGCTACTTTTCCTTAGGGCCCCGTTATTACGAGCTAGAGGGAAACGAACAACTGGTCGAGACAGCCCCGATCCGCAAATTCGGCCTTCCACCCGACCTTCAAAAGCTGGATGGAGCCTTCATCTGGGGTCACAACGGCAGGACATATTTCTTCTCGGACACCATGTACTGGAGGTATGCTTAACCTTCATTTGGTATCGTTACCTGCATTCCAACGGGAAACCTTAAGTTCTGAGCTTGGAATCTTTTCTTTTAAATGGTATCTGCCAACCGCCTGTGTGGTTAATGGAGACAACCTTAGAGCCTACACACTGTACTGTAGGCTCCCATCAACATTACCACAATTAAGTGGGGCTGCGGCACCTGTGAGACTCAGGACATTCACAGAAGGCGCAGCCCTACTTAATTGTGGTAACGTTGACAGGGGAGTACACCACAATTTGTATGACCAAAGGTTTTCCCTTAATCTCAAGCGGTCGGAGGGAGCAGAGGTCATCTGCTCCTGAGGATCAATTAACAACAATAACCAACCAGCTTGCCTTGGTTGTTTTCAAACACTGGTCGCTACCACAGAACGCGGAATTCTCAGCGGATTGAGTAAAATCCTTCTCTCCTGCAGATTCGAAGAAGACAAACAGCACGTTGAACTCGACTACCCCCGGGATATGATGATGTGGAGAGGAGTTCCTTACAACATCGACGCTGCTTTCAGATTCAATGGTATGTAAATAAATCTTTGCTCATCAGAAAATATTGTGGCCACAACGGGCGTGGCCTTGCACGTTTTATTGTGGTCTCAGAATGATAGGTAGTCCTGAGAATTACTAAACATATTTCGTCTCCGTAATTGTTACTCAAAGGATAATAATTTCGATGTTAATTAATTAGGCCTTCATCATTACTATTTTCCCACAAACGCCGGGTCAGCACGCACCACTGCCACTAGGCTACACATTTATTTTGCCCTTCCATTCGTATACCTCGTAAGGGGCGCGGCGATTTGCCTTCCTGGCCGCCGTGCTGAAGGGACACAGCCCCCGTCCGACCTCAGCTTAGCCTCTTCTTTTTTCTGAAAACTTGTGTTTTTACCCTACTTCCTCATTTTCCCAAAATATGCCGGTTTGCTGGTCAAAGATAAGATGACTAAATGTACCTCGAATGAAACCTGTGATGTCTTGGGAGGGGATGGCCACGAGGAGGCCCCCCTGAGATAGACATGGTCCCTGAGGTGACCCAGACTGTAGGACCTTCCACGGGGTCGAACACGGGCTCGGTGCTAAGCACTGAACCCGAGTCTGCAACTGTGCAGGGTCCTCTTCAGACGGCTCGGGCCTCCGAGGCCTTACAAGGAGAGGAGTAATCTCCTCCCCCGGCTGATACCCCTGTGACAGCCAGGACCTTATCCATTTCGGAAAAGGAGCTGGCCTAGGAGCGCCGGCCGGCGGGGGTGAAATGCGGTATCACTCCCCGCTCTACTCTCTTAAAAAGAAAAAGAATAAGGGCTACTCTCCCTCCGCGGGAGCAGCCTGGACGGACGGGTCTATTGCCGTTTTGGTAAGCGACCAAGCCACGATCGGCACGTCCGGCCCTGTTGCTACCCCGGGTGGGGAGTCCCAGACGAAGACCAGAACTGCACAGAGCGGAGCCTCGATTACGTCGGGGCCCCTCTCATTCAGAGGCTACCTGGCGTTTTAGAGCCCGCTGGCTTCAAACGCTTCCTGGTTATTCGCTCCACTGATTATTCGCTCCACTGATGGCACCATGTTGGCTAAGGGCAACATGATCCATCAGAGCAGAGCTCTAGCTAGTGTGATCGTTAGAGAAACGAAGGTGACCCGTTTCTCGGACGGGAGCCTTTTGGCGAATGCGTCGAATCCGTCCGAGGCCGCCATAATTAGTGTCCTTCGGACACTTGATGGCACGCCTGTGAGTGTGACGCCGCACTCTACCATGAACACCGTCAAAGGAATAGTCTATGCGAGGGAACTCGTGGACTACTCCATTGATGACATCTTATGGCTGGCCGACCATGGAGCGGTCAAGGTCGAACGTGTGATGAGAAAACAGGGAGGGGCCTCGAGACCCACCCCTACATTCTTCGTCACGTTCGACTGTTACAAGCTCCCTGAGTCAGTGCATACAGGTTGGTATCGCTACTGCGGGAAGGCATTCGTGCAACTGCCGTGGATGTGCTACTACTGTCACCGCTTCGGCCATACTAATCGCTTCTGTAGACGCGCAAAATCGGGGTTACCCGAAGTCTGTGTAAGTTGCTCCAAGGCCGCAAACGATAAGTTCAAATCATGTTTGGCCAAGCGTGTCAATTGCAGAGAGCCGCACCCCACTTGTTCGAAGCAATGTGGTGCGTATCTCCTTGAGAAGGAAAATCCTGGCCGTTCTTTGCCGCGGAAACGTGCTCGTAGCCCCTCCAGGCCTACGAGCACGGTAGTTTCCGCGCCCATTCGGAAACCTTCTGGTTCTACCCACCCTGGGCGCTCCTCTGGTAAAGCTGACGGCACAAAGGGTTCACACCTTTTCCCGGCTAAAACCAGGGCTGCCCTTCCTTCCCCCAGCGTGACCGTTTCCCGTAAGGCGAAACTGTCGCGCGCCTCCACCGAGTCGTTAGACTCACAGGACGCAACACCCCTGAAGATGGTCGTGAGGCCATCTTCCGGGGTTTCTAAAGCTGCCCCCCGAAAGGAGGACAGCACTAAAGGAGCTTCGGCTCCTTCGACCACACCCAGTGGTAGGCTGGGTGGCTGGAGACGATGGATCTTCGAAAGGAGGGAGCCCCGCTCGCCTAAAGTTTCGAGGCGGAGAGAGGAAAAGACTCGCATGGCGAGCTCAACCTCCCCCGATAAGTCTTCGAAGGCGACAGCGCACAGAGTTCTGCCTCCGGGAAGCGTACGGCCATTCCGTGAGGGTCTTCTCTTCGAAGAGTGCCCCGCATCTCCGCCGAGCTAGGCTTGGAGAGCATATTCCTTCAATGGAATTGCCGCGCACTCCGGGCCAACTGGGAGGAGCTGCGAAGACTTGTCTCCTCCCCTTCCCCGTTAGCTATCGTTCTGCAGGAGACCAGGAGACCATCCCGAGGTATAACGAGATAGGTGTCCTAAATGTGGGTGACTTTACGCATCACTGCCCGAGAACCACTTCATTTTCCTATCTCGCTCTATCGTTGTGCTCTCCGGATGCACAGCCTGATTTTGGGTAGAGGGTGGTCGATGACCGCCATGGTAGTGATCACTTTTCCATTCGAATATCATTTTTTGGCCCGCTGCCGCACGAGATCTCGCTTCGGTGCTGCTTGGCTTTGGCGCAGTGGTCTGCATTTCAGGAAATGACTGATTTCTCTGTCTTAATCGAGGAGTTTAGGTTGGTAGATTAGGCCGTTGAGTTATTCTCCGGCAACCTCATCGCCGTAGTCCTAACTACTATTCCTAGAACATCTGGTCGTTTTACACGCCGACCGCTCCCGCGGTGGTCAGCCGAGTCTGTGACGGCCCTCTAACATAAGAGTTATGCCTACATGCGCTATAAGCACCGCCCGCAGGACTTCACTATCGTTGAACTTCGTCAAGCTAGGGCTAGGTTCCGGTATATTTCGAAACACGCCCTCTGTTCCTCTTGGTGGGTATACGTGTCTTCACTTACCGGGAAGACCCCTCTAACAGAGGTGTGGAAGCGAGTCAAAAGGATTCGGGGCAAGTTCTCGCAGGACGCCCCCTCCCGTTCTCCAGGAGAATGGGACCCCGATATCTCTGACCCCGCGTCCGCGGGGCGGAATCCTTCGCGACCGCTTTCTCCGCATTCTCTAGCCGGGATGCTGCTCCGCCAGCATTCAATGCACGTCGTCATGTCTCGGAAGGCCGCCGACTGGACTTTACACCTCCAGAGGCGGACAACCCTTCAACGACAGGTTTACTGTGAGTGAGTTGCGCTCCGCTCTCGCTTCGCGCGCAGACACCGCATTTGGTCCGGGCGATGTCCCGTACGCCATGGTTCGATACCTGGGTGAGCGAGACATGGCCTTTTTGTTGGATTTGTTCAACATGATCTGGGTGGAGTATCTCCTCCCGGATTCCTGGCGAATCGCTACTGTGCTCGCCTTTGGCAAACCAGGGAGAGATCACTCTACTCCAGCCGGTTTCCGCCCAATCTCTCTAACCTCCTGTGGATGCAAGTTGATGCAGAAATTCGTAAATGTTAGATAAGCCTTTTTTCTTGACAGCAGAGGCCATCTGTCTTCTGCACAGTGTGGCTTCCGCAAGTTCCACTCCACGTCAGATGCTCTGCTCCGACTAGAAAATGCTGTCTACCAGGCCTTCCTTCGTAAACAGCACTACGCCACGATGTTTTTCGATCTGGATAAAGCTTTTGATACCACATGGCGATACGATATCATGGAGACTCTCCACACGATGGGGCCGAGGGGACGACTCCCAGCCTTTATATCTGTATCTTTTCGAGATCGTCGATTCCGCGTACGGGTTGGGGGAACCCTCTCCGGCCCAATGGAGCAGGAAGAGGGTGTCCCTCAGGTAAGTGTCCTCAGTGCCGCACTCTGTGCTATGAGCATCAACGGCATCTCCTCGGTGCTCCCGGAAGATGTTCTCCCTATGCTCTACGGGGACGACCTTTCGATCTCTTTTGGCTCTGCCCAGATGCCAACTTTGGAGCGTCGACTCCAACAGGCATTGATCTGCGTCTCTCGCTATGCCGAAGCGAACAGGATTGTGTTTTCCTTGGCAAAGATTATTAAGGTGTTGCACTTCTGCCGCCATACACGGCTCTACCCTGACCCAGACTTGTTTCTAAATAGGGTGCGCCTGGAAGTGGTTGACTCGCACCATTTCCTTGGTTTTGTATTTGACTGACGCCTCAGCTGGGAGGCTCATATTAGCAGCCTTAGGGTCTCTTGTACTCGCGCCATGGATATTCTTTGTTCGTGACGTTCAGCCTCTGAGGTGCTGATAGAGCTACTGCCATACTTTTTTACGATCCTTTGTTCGTTCGAAGGTCGAATACCGATGCGAGTTTTATGCATCCGTAGCCTAGCGTGTATTGCGGAAGGCGGACTCGATCCATCACACCGGCCTTCGCCTGGAGACCGGTGACTTCTGCACTTCTATTCAGAGCCTACTTGTCGATGCTGGGGAGATGCCACTCGCTCTGCGCCGTGCACAGTGCATTATTTGCCTGTACACGCGAGCCTGGCGCCTCCCTCAGTCGCCACCAGCTTTCACTGCATTCGCAACTGATCTCGACTGTACCTTTGCTGCCGAGAGACGCCAGTCATACCCTAAGCCCTTCCAGTTTAGGGCCAGGAAACTCCTTCGAGAGCTAGGTATAGCTCTCGGGTAGGTGGCGCCCCTGGTTCTGCCCAGAAGCCCCCTGGATGGTACAACCTTTGACCATTTCTCGCCACGCCTCTGCTCCCAAAGCTTCTACATCACCGGCAGTATTGCGTTTGGCCTTTTTTGGAGTACACTTCATGCCACGCTGAAACAGTGCGAGTGTATACGGAATGCTCCAAGTCCCAAGAAGGGGTCGGTTTCCACGCCGTATCCCCTCTGTTTGAAGTCATCAGGGCCCTGCCAGGCGCTGCGTCTGTCTTCACGGTCGAGCTGATTGCAATGCACCGCTCGGTATGGAAGATAAAGCGACGTGCCCGGTTCGGAAACCGGATTGAGATTTATAACGACTCACAAAGCACCCTGAGTGCTCTCGGGGCTATCCGTGACGCCACGGTTTTGGCGAGCCGGGCGGATGTCGAGATCATCTTCTTCCGGGTTCCTGGACATGTAGGAATTTCGGGGAATGAGCGCCAAAGAGTCCATGAGGACTGGGCGACCGGACCAGCGTTTCGCTCTTTCTCACACCGATTACATGGCAGGAATACGGGAAGCTCTCCGGGCTGCTTGGCAAAGAAGATGGGAGACGGTCGATGGGAACTTAAAGTTGCGTGCCATTGCGCCGCCACTGTTCCCATGGACCTACCCCCCAATGCCGCAACGGCTTCAGGTGGCTTTCTGTAGTCTCCGAATTGGACACACTCGCGGGACCGGCCGCTATTTGATTGAGCGCTCACCTGCGCCCTACTGTGAAGACTACGTTGTCCCCCAGACTATTCGGCACATTCTTATTGAATGTCCCATTCTGCTTATCTTCGCTCGCGCTACCTGTCCCGGTACCGGGATGAGCAGCGTCGCTCCCGCCTGTCCCTTGTACTCGGGACGGGTCCGTACACACTGAACTATGGACTTTATGAATTTTTGGAGGAGGTTGACCTCCTCCACTTTATTTAACTGTTTTTTTTTGTTGTTGTTTTCTTTGTAGCTCGCACGTTCCTGCGCGGGGCGGGAGGCGGACCTCTTCCCGACGCCGGGGCGTGCTTCCTGCTTGCTGCCCTTTACCTTTTTTTATTGTTTTTTTTTGTTTTGTTTTATATATTGTTATTTTAATATAGCCTAGTACTAGGCTGTGGTGAGTGCGACGACTTATGCCCAAGTAGGGAGTCGCCGGATGGGCTCCTTAAATTAAAAAAGAAATCCATTCGTATAGGTTACAGCAACTCATACAGGGTTCTTCTGTTGGCCCCTGGCTACAAGCAGGACCCTCCATAAAGCCCCTTTCATACAAACATCCTGAATATCACTCACTTGCCTCTCTGCAAGTCCCCTTTCTCTTAAACTCACATCAACCCTTCAACATCGAGACCCCAAAACACCTCTCCAGACCGCCCCTCCCACTCCACCCAATCTAGGTCTATAACAACGCGGAAACCATACCCAGCACTATCTATCGACCTCTCCCGATTCATCAGCAAAATTCCCTCGAGAATTACATACCCATACCCCAACGCACATACACAAATTACAAACTAGACCAAAGATCCTCTGTCGGCTTGTTCACGGGTAACAAATACTCCGGAATGTAAACAAAACATTAGAACCCAAACTTCCCCCGTAGATAAGACAACTTATCAAAATGCAAAACAAGCTCCTGATAATCAACATCCAAGTACTGATTCAGCAATATCACGAGTGACGCTGCCAAGATTTCTTGAATACATTAAACCACAAAACAGTAAGAAAATCTGCTAAGTCAAAAACTGTGAAAAAGAACCACCACGATCTTATTTACTCTACCCTTAACAAGGTCAGCGTCACCAAACAAGCAAACTCCACCTAACACCGTAACAAAGAGTAACAAATCACCTGAACTCTTAGAACAGAATCACAAACAAACCCACTAGTTCACACCAACCCTTAACAACCCCCTCCCCTTAATTCAGTCCAGAAATGGCATCCTAAGTTGTAAGGTCGGCAAATTCTTCCAACACCTACTGCGCTTCCAACACATCAAACTAGCATAGGTCCCCAAATCATCAACGAAACCGCACATATCTTCTTTCATGTATCACAACTATTCCAAAAGTTTGTAAATCTACTACCAGAACAGTGCCCCTCCACTTATCCGCGTCAATATGTGAACAGATTGTGTAGAATGTGAGATATATCATCTGATGTGAGAAAGATGGACGTGGTAATCAATGTCTCTTAAAAGAGAGAGATTGCAGAAGCTCGCTCTGCTAGACAAACATGAAAGGGAATGAAGTTATTTGTCGGATGGAGTGCGTTCAAGTGTAGCTCAGGGTGTTGGATTAAAGAAAGTTCGGATAGTATTAGTAGTAGTTCGTAACCTATCTTTATCAAGGAGGATCCCGACCGGATAAGGAAAGACATAAAGGTTAGTATGACAATCGCGGGTAAGCCCGAGGGCACCAGTCCTCTTTGAGGGAAGAGGTGCCAGGAAGTATTATGTTTTTGACACCAAACAGCGTTCAGGTGGAAGCCTTCGTCACCTCGGGGAAGAGGGACGCGGATATAGATACCCATCGTCAGGATTCCTTGGAACATAGTGTGTGTGTGTTGTGAAGGCGGGAGATGAAAGAAAGCAGTGTTGTGATTGGCTATGTGTGAGGTGAGAGGTGTAAGATCTACCCACCCGAAGACGGGGTAAGTGCAGCGCGTCCACCAATCGGTAGCCCGATCTCTCCGTGCGCTGACGTTTGTGTCCGCTCTTGCTGGGATCGAACCCGGTACCACGACGTTGGCAGACCAACGCAGTATCCACTCGGCTAGCATGAGCTCTAGAGTAAGGAGTGGCATGATGCAATAGCTAGATATAAATGTGAGAGCTCGATAATTGTGGGGAAAACTAAGATTTACAAGAGGGAAGGGTGACTGTGGATGGTTGTAATTCATAGACTCTGTAATAATAAAAGTGAAGCTGAGAAAAATTCTTGAATGATTTGTGGGGCTTTGTTGCTATTGCGCTTTAAAATATAGGGGGGAAACCCCTTAAGCTGGGTCCTAAAGGATACGTCATCCTCCAGATGTCAGCTGCTGCATGGTTGCTCATCTACACCTTACCCTGTGGAGTTGAGACCCTGTCTACACCCACCGATAGATGTGCCCCGGAGTGATGATATTGGATCCACAAAGAGCAAGAATAATAAAGAAAAAAATATGGATCTCGAATCCTTTCTAGGGAGGATGTGTGGCACGCTTGCATTTGGGTTTCGAACCCTACTGCCTTAACGAGAGTTTTCTTTCTTCCTCAGGAACGACTTACTTCTTCAAGGGGCGCCAATTCTACGAGTTCGATGACCTCCGAATGATGATTACGCGCAGGTCTCCTCTCCTCTCTGCCCCCTTCTGGTTCAATTGCCCAAACCAGCTCAAAATCAAGGAAGCGGTCACTTCAGGAGCCCCCGTCACAGCGGTCAGGAGTTCCCTCCTGCTGGCGGTCCTCCTGGTGACTCTTCTTCTCCCGACTTCCCTCACTTGATCCACGCATCGATGCATTTAATCTGATATACACTGCCCCCCCCCCTTGTCTTTCTAATGCAACTCCAACTCCTCTATAAATAGATTAAAATCTTGTACAGGGTAGTTCATAACTCCAAAAACAAACGTCTTACGAGAAAAAAGGTTTTAGTGGAAGATTTATCACAAAGCTGAAGATGTGGTTTCATCATACCTTTCTCATACAAGGGATTTCATTCCAATACAGGAAGAATCCTCCAATGAACAATGACTTATGAGTCACCATGTAGCCTCGTACTAAAGCCAAAGGACGCTGATTATCGCCGGAACTATCAAGCTATCATTTAAACAAAGTTTGGAGCCTCTTTCGTGGAATGCAATTGTGGGTGGAGGTTAATAGTAATTACGCTAAATGTGATCAATGCACTTTTATTTGACGTCAGAGAGTGACTATATTCGATAATCGTTCTCTTATCAGATACCCAAGAGTAACCATATCCCCCCCCCCCCAGCCCCATATTCATTTATGGAGGGTAAATGTTCATCTCTGATGCCAAAGAGAATCGATCTCAGAGTTAGTGATTTTGAGAGTTTTAGTTTCAACCGTCGAACCATCTAACTTTCAAAGGTTCCGGCGATGTTTAATGAGATTGGCAAAAGTTTATTTTGGCCAGTTTTTATAAATAGTCGGAACTTGGATAATACGATTGTTGGTTGCTCATGCGATTGATAGAGGAGGAGGGGGGGAACTTTCACCCCTGAATCGGGCGTAAGCAAAATATTCCATTCACCTGATGTAACACAGTTTTTTTTACTTTTTCAATTTACATTTCACTGTTGCACTGATTAATGTTTATAGCTTATAGTGGTCGTATTGTGTCCACCCTCTTTAAGAACCTACACATACATTATAAGAATACACCCACAAGAACTCAATATTCATAACCAGACACTACTAGTGTTTTCATACAATCTTCTTATGCATAGCTTTATCTTATTTCCCGTTTTCGTCTTTTCTCATCTTTCCCATTTCATGGCCTAGTAAGAGCTTATATCCCGTCTTTAATTCCCTTTCCTAATAGATTTTGACAATAAAATAATTACTATTCCATAAAAGAATATATATAAATATATACTATTACTTCTTTGCCCTCCCTGGTCTGGTATCACGGGCGGCCCACAGCAACCCACGTCTACCAGGAAAGGCGCTACCGTGGGGGACTGAATTCACAAGTCTGACTAACGAAACGTCGATTTGTCGGAGGGGTTCGAAGGCTGGGTAGTGTTCTTTGAGTTGTGTGTTTTCGGTGTTGTAGTTGCATCTTCGTTTGTTGTGTTAGGGTGTTTGTGGTACTGTAGGCATGGTCGGTGGGTGTCCAGATCTAAGCCTAGATAAGGTGACTGGTTTGTCTTGGGTAGACGTTCATCTTTCGCTATGTCCGCTGGGTGTGTCTGTATTACCTAGTTGTGTGACAGATTGTGAATGTATTGTGCCTCAAATTGGGTGTGTGTGTGTTTGATATCCTTTGTGGAGGGTATTGGGACCTACAATTTAACGTGAGATCCGAACCACGGATTTCTACAGCGCATGGCAGCCACCGTGAAGCCATGCCTGAATCGGTGCTCCTTTCGTTGACTAACCAAACGCGATGCGGCTTAACTTAGCTCAAATCGAAAGCTCTCTTTCCACTCAGCTAGGCCGAATCATACATTTCAAGATGAATCATAGGACCCCAAATAAGACAGTATTCATGAGCCTTATACTTTAATAACGTTTCAGGCTTCGTGACCATCATCAGATCTAGAGCAAAAAATATAGTTAGGAATTAAACTTCAATACAGCAACTACAGGTCTGAATATTAAGACATCAAAAGGATAATTAATAATACAAAATATTTAGCAAAACTATACAGAAATTAAAATTAGAAATCTAGGATACAGGATTATAAGGGTACAAATAGAGGGATAAAAAGAGTTGGTAGCTTACCGTCTTGTTTGTTTGTTTTTCTGTTTAATGTGCGTGAACCAATACGGTCATAGGCACACAAAATAAAGTTAAATAGTAAGGATTGATGAGAGATACAAGGGAATTTAATGTGTGGGGTGAAGCTAGAAGCAGTTGTTTCATTGTTGAGGGAGAGCTTTAGCATTTTTATAGGTATGGCTTCACGAATACGGAGAGAACTTTCACTATTATGACAGGATTTTAAAATACAGTGGTGGCATCGGTTTGGCATTTTGCGAGATGTCCCTTAATAGCTGAGGAGTCTACAGTTTAGGGGTTTGACACTGATATTACTAATACCTAAATAAGAACACTAAAAGAAACCTAACGGTGATTCTTTACCCCCAATATCGCTATCATTATATGCCAGTATCCTAAGGTTTTAGTTTTATTGTGTAGAATCTTATAAAAAATGCTGTAGCTATCATTGATAATGTTGCTTTGCCTCCTAAAAAATTACTGTAGAAAAGTTTAATTCATTATTAAATTTCTTGCACTAGACCTGGGAAGCCCTGGCGAAGCCATTGATTGCCTGGTATATATATATATACTGTAATTAAGTATTGATATTACTTTTGTTTTAGAGAAGTATCATTGAGTGATAATACAAGAATTGGCGATATTATTCCTTTCCTATTACTTGGTATATAATTTTGCATTATGCTAGTCATATAATTGTAATTTTAGATTAAGTTTAGTAAGGTATTAATTTTTGATCTCTGAAAATGTTTTAGATTTTTTTTTAACTCGTGAATCTATATTTTAATTCGGTTAGTCTTATTGTGTCTGCCTTTTGCCGCTTCGGGAATTTATTCATATTGGGTTAAAAAAAAGGGGTTACGATGAAGTTCACTGGATCATTGGTCTATTGATGTCTAATCCTGTTGAAGATCCAAAGCTCATTTGATGGTTGGCTTTCAACTGATAGCTGATGTAGGAGGGATTACGTCCTTTTGTCCGGTTCTCGCATTTCATCAACAATATTGATTAGTGATCGCATTTGCAAGAAACAAGGTTTGTGGCCTAGTACTTTACCATGTAGTTCACAGGTGTCATGCATTCAGCTAGTGATCAATTGGCCAATTATAGATGTTCAAATGTGCGGTTGATTTTATGATTGACACAAAGGGCGGCTCTGGCCATTTCATTGGACACGAAAGAGGATTCAAATTTGCCAAGATTCACGACTATCGAAAGTCTATTTTCTCCTGTCCTCAAATAAATTTGTTTTAGCAGCGGATTTTTTTAAAGATTTCGATCTTTCATTAATTATTCCTTCGGTTTACGTTACTATTTATTCCTATATTCAAATATTTATTTGTTAGCTATTATTCCTTTATCCAGATGTCTTTCATCATTTCGCCTGTATTCCTCTACCCATTTGTGTTCGCATTTTAATCGTATTTATCCGGATATTCATATTTAGCTTTTATTAGACGGTTAACTTTATTAATTTTTAATTTCCGGATAATTTGATTATGGCCCTCTGTGACTGCCCGATTCGACGTCCTGCGTCTTGGGCAGCGTCAGTTTATATACGCGTGTGCAGGAAGTTCAGCTTACACTTCTTATCATTTTTCGGATCTTTTGTAGATCTTTTCCCTCGGCGTTTTTCAAATTGCCTTTTTTTTTTCAAGTTAAATGCGTTAAAATAATGTACTATTCAACCTAACCTAAATTACCCTAAGAAACTCATCTTTCTTGAAGAAAATGCAACCCGAAACCACCCGGAGCGGAGTGGATCTACAATAAAGGCCATTTTTCTTTGTCCCTCAATTTTAATACACCCTACAAGCTGTACCATAATGTACACATTATATACGACATAATATATGTATATAAGAATGTACAGAGATATGTGTGTACATATATCTATATTCCCGACCCTAGAGGCTAATTTGTATTATGTTCATTTTCCGGTTCAAATTACTTTTACAGATCGAATGATTTGATTTCTTGGACCTTGTCCTGAAAGCTCTCGAGAGGGGCCTTTCACGTGTACACATGAGTAAGTACGGTGACTCCTGTTTATAAATGGTCAAATGTTGTAACATGTGTGTGTTTAGGAAAATATGGACAGAAATACGCATGCTCCAATGTCTTATTATTTTTTGTCAGTTATTTTGACCGGTCAATACACGTGGGCAAAGCAAATTTTGGATCTCTCTCGAACCCTACAACCGTAGGAGGTTATTTGATCAGCTATATTTTGGTGTCTATACATCCAAATGTAATTAGAATCTTCCTTAACGGTTTTAGATTAATATTTATTATTGACGGATTACCCATTGTTCTCCATTTCCATCTCCTTTATTTCCTATATCTTCCCCGTCATCAACATTCCTCCTAAAATGGGTACCTGAGAAAGAGACTGAGTCTTTACTATCTCCGTTGATCAACTGCTGTTTTCAAGATCACGTCCTTCCATCTCCGTATTTGGACCTCTCCAATGGCTCAGTACAACAGTTTACTCAAAATTGTCCAGGAGTACTAGTTTCTTATGGAGACATGGAGAGCGAAACGGTGCCGGGTTAGTATGTGGCCTACTCATGTGATTCTGGTTTAGTATGTGGTCAACGTAATTAGAAAGCAAAAAGCGATATCCAAAGGGTAAAATCGGATATACAGAAATATATTACCATTTATTTTTACCATTTATAGTCAATCAAAAAATAACATTAGTAAAAATCTCGGTTTCATGGTGAAATCCCAGTCGCTGGAGTTGGCATCTCCAAACCATCGTGTCGTGGCCACGAGGTTTCTTGTTCGTCAGTGCCATGGGTCCATCACACTTCGGGCACAAATCTGCATCCTGTAAAAGGCCCTTTTCTGTTCAAAACAATGTAGCACTTTTTTTACTGGCAGCAACTGCAGTAAAATTCACGCAGCAGCATCTTAGAAGGATGTATATAAACTTATGTCATTTATACTATTACAAACAAACCGAAAGCTTTGAAATAATGTGAGTTCGAATATGAACACACTCTAAACCACAGTTCCCTGGTTTAGTATGCGGGTAGGACACATACTAAACCAGTGAACTCGTGTGGTAGGCTACTTCTAACAGATAGGCCACATACTAAACCGGCACCAGCGAAACTACACCCAATTTCTCCCTCCATGGTTTTGTATTTTTAATTTCGAGAATCTCGTTTTCGCTCTATATTTTTTCCTGCCCCCCCTCCCCCTTTCAAATGCTCATTTTAAACTATTCACAATTTTTTTGCACATGCAATTTACCAAGTATTAAGCAGTTTTATTATTCCTCACGCATTTGTAAACAATTTAAATGTTTTGGTTAGGTATTTTAGCTGATTTTTGCTATTTAGCTTCATTGAAGTTTTTATCTAATTTGTGAATGTTTCTGGACGACTTATTTTTTACTTTATAAATAAAAGAGAATTGCTATTTTAATAACCCGCTATATTTAAGATTATTTTACACCACCTTTTGCGGGTCAAGTTTCTTCATTGAGGTTGTTTTGGTATCTTGATAAAGAGTGTGATAGCCAATTCTGGTGATTTTAATTTAATTTTAAGGATTTATAGCCTGTTTGACCATTTAGGCTCATCTGGCTTAAGTGGTCATAAAAGTTATAAAAACCAAAGCTAAACACAAAAATGTGTTAAAAAACGTATATATAATTAAAAACAATAAAAAGAGCAACAACATGGGCTTGGTAGCTTTCCATACAAATATGGAAAGACAAGACTAGAATAAACTATAGTTAAAATACAGGACAGCAAAGAAACGGCTAAAGTATCGGGTATGTGGACAAATATTATAAGTTAAAAATAAAAAAAAAGGGGCTAGAATATTAAAATATAGGTTAGCACCAACGAAGGTATGAAATTTTGGAAGAAAGGCCGGCATCTTCCAGAAATCCCAATAAGTTGGGCACAACATGGGGAGACTCTCCGAGAATAGAAGCAAAAGTGGGGTGAAGACCGAAATACTTCTTTCGGTGGGCAGAGTATCGTGGGCAAGTGAGCAGAATATGTTGCACTGAGATGCGAGTGTGACACGTCTGGCACGATGGTGGTTCTTCGTTAGCCATTAAATGGCCATGGGTGAGGGGACCGTGACCGATTCGCAGGCGGCACAGCACAACTTCATGCCATCCGGTGGGAAAGTATGACTATCGCCACGGGGAAGCGTTTTCCTTGAGTTGGAGTACGTGGGGATGACCATACAAGTTCCAATATCGCTCCCATTCTTCGCTGACCAATTTACGTATGAGAGGGATGTAGTCTATGTGAAAGATCGGTGATTGAGGTATGGAGGGCGGCCTTCTTTGCTTCTAGGTTAGCCGTTTCATTTCCCTGGATGTTTGAGTGTCCGGGGAGCCAGCAGAATGATATGGAGTAAGAGCGTCCGATCAAAAGATGTAGGGTTTCTAAGATTTCTATGGGTACAGAGTGTCGGGAGGACAATCGCTGAAGGGAAGTCAAATGCATTCATAGAATCCGAAAATATTGTATATAACCCTGGGGAATGAAGACCGAGGGCACGCAAGGCTATTTTTAGGGCCACGAGCTCTGCTGAGAAGACAGATGTTGTAGGGTGGAGCGTAAGGTATGAGAGGGAAGGACGGCAGCGCATCCAGTCTCTGTATCAGTTTTCGACCCGTCGGTGTAAATAGGAGTTTCTGCATGTTCTTGAAACATGGCGCGTTGAGCCGCAGTTCGTATTTGATCCTTGGGGCCTCTCAAGAAAGGTTCATAGAACTTAGCACTCCTGCGGGTCCATGGAAGTAGCGTTGGTGGTCTTTCCACCGCAACTGACTGGTGCCTAAGCTCGAGTTTTTCCAAAAGCTGTGCTATACGCAGTGTATATGAATAGAGGGTACGAGGGCGAATCTCTGGTGGAGGGGATGTGGAGCAGAGAATTCGAGCGAGTTTAGATCGCATATGGAGGGATCTGATGTAGAATCGGAGGCAGTATTCATTACGGCGAGATGAAAGAGGGAAGAATCCTGTTTAAGCATAGAGAGATAGAACAGGGAAGACTTAAATCCCCCTGTAGCAAGGCGCAGGCCTCTGTGATGCAGCGGGTTTAGTTTATTTAGCATGCTTTTGGAAGCAGAGCCATACAGGTGGCAGCCGTAGTCGAGCTTTGAAAGTAATAGCGACCTGTGGATCTAGAGGAGGGTGCGGTGGTCAGCTCCCCAGTGTAGTTTTGATAAGAGGCCATAAGGGCAAGTACAGGAGCGCATCTTCTCACGAGGTCTTCAATATGATATCGCCATGTCATACGCTGGTCGAATATAAGGCCTAGGAATTTAGTATGGGTGGTGAATTTGATCGGCGAGCCAGAAATATTAAGGCTTATCCTAGGAATCGATTTGCGTCGGGTAAATATAACTTCCGTTGTTTTTTTTTGGGGGGGGAGATGGTGAATCCGGTCGATGAGGCATGAGTCGCTATTGAATCCACGGCTGGCTGGAGCAAGTTGGTAGCCATCGCCGCGGACGAGCTCGTCACCCAGATGGCAATGTCGTCTACATAAAGTGAGCAGTGTACAGGTGATAATATATGTTTTGAGAAAGTATTAATCGCAATTACAAAGAGAGAAGTGCTAAGCACGCTTCCTTGGAGGACTCCTTCGTATTGTACAAGCTTTGTAGATCGAGCGCCTCTGAGATCGACAAAGAAAGAGCGGTCTTTTAAGAAGTTTTGTATAAACAGAGCCAAGGGTCGGCGAACTCTCATGTCGTATAGCTGCTGTAGAATCAAGCGCCGCCAGACTGTGTCGATATGCTTTTTCTAAATCGAAGAAGATTGCGGTGACAAACTTTTTCCTAGAGAAAACAAGGCCAATGTCATGGTTAAGTAGGGTAAGAGGGTCGAGTGTGGAACGATTTGGGCGAAACCCAAATTGGGACAGAGAAGCTCCTGTTCTTCAAGGTACCACATCAGGCGGGTGTTTACCATGCATTCGAGCAACTTGCATAGACATGAGTTAAGGGCAATTGGCCGATAATTTGTTGGATTGGAAGGGTCTTTTCCTGGCTTGAGAAAAGGGAGGATGATGCTGTGGCGCCATTCTTGGAGAAAAGTTCCAGAGAGGAAAATATGATAAAAAATTGTTAAGAGGCACTGGAGGGCATTTACGAGACATGGGCATGTTGGATGAGGGTGTATGATATTAAATCTTCTGAAGGGGTAGAGTTCTTACACGATGAGAGTTCCTTCTGGAGTTCTTTCATCGAGAAAGGTTCATTGTAGCACAGTTTCCTAGAGTTCTTGAACATTAGTGGTTGCGATTTCATTAATGCTTTGTGACGATTGAATTCGGGGAGGGGTCCATGAGAGATTGAGCAGAGACTATTCGCAATAAGCTGAGCAACGTCGTGGGGAGCACTGATGAGGTTGTCATTGTGACGGAGGATTTTTTTTTAAAGAGCTCATCTGGCGACTGCCTACTTGGGCATTAGTCGCCGTATTAAAAACTGGCCTAGTACGAGGCTACTTTAAAATAAAATTTAAAAATACCCCCCACCCCCCCAAAAAAGGGGAAACGGAAGCGAGCAGTAAGCAAGCTCCTGCGTCGGGGAAGGTCCCCCCGGCGCAGGAGCGTGCAACCTATAAGGGGAAAAACAAAATTAAAACAAAAAATCCCTGCTTAAATAATAGGGAGAAGGCCGCCCGCCCCCCAAAAGTCAACAAGGCCACCATTCAATGTGTACGCACTCGTCCCGAGTACAAGGGACAGGCGGTAGCGACCCCGCCTATCCCGGTACCAGGACAGGTATCGTGTGCTAAGATCACCCAGACTGGGACATTGGACAAGAATGCGCCGAACCGTCTGGAGGACGACGCAGTCGTCACAATAGGGTGCAGGCGAGCGCTCCATCAGATAGCATGCGTCACACGAGTGTGCCCGATTCGGAGACGACAGAAAGCGGCTTGAAGCCATCGCGGTATTGGGGGATAGGTCCATGGGAACAGTCGCGGCGCAATGGCACGCAACTTTAAGTTTCCTTCGACCATCTCCAATCTTCTTTCCAAGCAGTCCGAAGAGCTGCCCGTATTCCAGCCATGTAGTCGGTGTGAGAAGGAGCGAAACGCTGGTCCGGTCGCAGTATCGCGGACTCTTTGGTGCCCTTATCGGCGCGCTCATTCCCCTCAATTCCTACATGCCCAGGAACCCAGCAGAAGATAATCGCAACATCCACCCGGCTAACCAAAACCGTGGCGTCTCGGATATCGCGAACCAGGGGATGCGGAGATTTGAATGCCCCGAGAGCACTCAGGGCGCTTTGTGAGTCGCTATAGATCACAATCCGGTCTCCGAACCGAGCACGTCGCGTGATCTCACGTACGGAGTGGTGTATTGCCACAAGCTCGGCCGTGAAGACAGATGCAGTGCCTAGCAGAGCCCCGATGACTTCAAACAGAGGGGATACGGCGTGGAAGCCGACTCCCTCTTGGGACTTAGAGCTATCCGTATACACTGGCACGGTTCCAGCGTGACACTAGGTGAGCTCCAGAAAGGTCGAACGCAATACTCCCGCTGCCGTACAAGCTTTGGGAGCATAGGCGTGGCGAAAAATAGCTAAATGTGGTACCCTCCAGGGTGGCGTCCTGGGCAGAACCAGGGGTGTCACCGGCCCGAGAGCTATACCTAGCTCTCGAATGAGTTTTCTGGCCCTAAACCCAAAGGACATAGGGTATGACTGGCGTCTCTCGGTGGCATAGGCACCGTCAAGATCAGCTGCGGATGCAGTGAGAGCTGTTGGCGACTGAGGGAGGCGCCGGATTTGCGGCGTAGAGCGAGTGGCATCTTCCCAGCATCGACCAACAGGCTCTCAATGGGGGAAGTGTGAAATGCACCGGTCGCAAGGCAAAGGCCGGTGTGGTGAATCGAGTCCACCTTCCGCAATAAACGCTCGGCTGCGGATGCATAAAACTCGCATCCGTAGTCGAGCTTCGAAAGAACAAAAGAACGATAAAAAAGTAGGACAGTGGCCCTATCAGCGCCCCAAGCGCTGAACGTCACAGAACGGAGAATATCCATGGCGCGGGTACAAGAGACACTAAGGCTGCGAATATGAGCCACCCAAGTGAGGCGTAGGTCAAATACAAGACAAAGGAAACGGTGCGATTCACCACATCCAGGAGCACCTCATTAAGAAACAAATCTGGATCGGGGTGGAGCCGTGGATGGTGTCAGAAGTGCACCACCTAAGTCTTGTTCAAGGAAAACCGAAACCTGTGCGCTTCGGCATAGCGAGAGACGCGGTTCAATGCCTGTTGGAGTCGACGCTCCAGAGTTGGCATCTGGGCCGCGCCAAAAGAGATCCAAAGGTCGTTCACGTAGATCGTAGCGAGAACATCTTACGGCAGCACCGAGGTAATGCCGTTGATGCTCAGGGCAAAGAGTGTGACACTGAGGAGACTTCCATGCCTGACACCCTCTTCCTGCTCCTTTGGGCCGGAGAGAGCTCCCCCCATCCGTACGCGGAATCGACGATCTCGCAAAAATTCAGATATAAACATTGGGAGGCGTCCCCTCGCCCCTATCGTGCGGAGAGTCTCCATGATACCGTATCGCCATGCAGTATCATAGGCCTTCTCCAGATCAAAAAACACCGTGGCGTAGTGCTGTCTACGAAGGAAGGCCTCGCAGACGTCATTTTCCAGGCGGAGCAGAGCAGCCGACGTGGAGTGGAACTTGCGGAAGCCGCACTCTGCAGAAAGCAGATGGCCTCCGCTGTCCAGAAAAAAGGTTAATCTAACATTTACCAATTTCTCCATCAACTTACACACGCAAGAGCTTAGAGAGATTGGGCGGAAACCGGCCGAAGTAGAGTGATCTCTCCCCGGTTTGCCAAATGCGAGCACAGTAGCGGTTCGCCAGGAGGTAAAGTCCAGCCGGCGGCCTTCCGCGACATCACGACGTGCATTGAATGCTGGCGGAGCAGCATCCTGGCTAGAGAATGTGGAGAAAGCGGTCGCGAAAAATTCCGCTACGGACTCGCGGTCCGAGATTGCGGTCCCATTCTCCTGGAGAACGGGAGGGGGGTCCTGTGAGAATTTGCCCCAAATCCTTTTGACTCGCTTCCACACCTCTGCTAGAGGGGTCTTCTCATCAAGTGAAGACACCTATGCCCGCCACGTATGCGAGCTTCGAAATATACTGGAATATAGCGCTAGCTCGACGAAATTCTGCGACAGTGAAATCGTTCGGGCGGCGCTTATAGCGCATCTAGGCATAACGCTTTTTTATAGGCCGTCTCACACTCGGCTGACTACCATCGCAGCGGTCGACGTGCAAAACGGCAAGAAGTTCTAGGAATAGTAGCTAGGCCCACGGCGATGCGTTGCCGGAAAAGAACTCAACGGCCTAATCTACCGAACTAAACTCTTCGACTGGAATAGAGAAATCAGTCATTTCCTTAAATGAGGAAAACGCGCTCGTGCAAAGCACCAACGGGGTGGGCTCTCAGGTGGCAGCGGCCCAGAAAATGATATTTGAATGGGAAAGTGATCACTAACATGGAGATCATCGACCACCCCCACCCAAAATCAGGCTGTGCATCCGAAGAGCGCAAAGATAGATCGAGGTAGGAAAAAGAAGCGGTTCTCGGGCAGTGATGCCTAAATTCACCCACATTTAGGAAACCAATCTCCAGCTCGTCGATCATCTTTTTTCATTGTGGTAGCCCATCTGGCGACTGACTACTTGTTCATGACTTCCGTATGCAACACAGCCTTCTACTAGGCTATATTAAAAAAAAAACAAATAATATTTAAAGAAAAAATAACAACGATACTAAAGGAGAAAGGATAAAAAATAACGAGAAAAATCAAAACGTCAAGAAGGAAGCGTGCTCTGGCGTCTAGGGTAGGCCCGCCCACCCCCGACGCAGTGACCTACAAAAAGAAACACCAAATGTTGAAATATATTGGAGGCCAGCTTCACCAAAAGTCGTAAAGTCCACAAGTCTGCGTGCAGGAACCCATCCCGACTACAATGGACAAGCGATAGCGACCCCGCTCATCCCGGTAGCGAGACAGGTAACGTGTGTGGAGATCATCCAGACTCGGACATTCAACAAGAATGTACCGAACAGTCTGGGGAACAACACAGTCTTCACAGCATGATGCAAGGGATCGCTCCATCAAATGTTGGTGCGTCCCGCGAGTGTGTCCAATTCGGAGACGACAGAAAGCAACCTGAAGCCGTCACAGCATTGGATGGTAGGTCCATAGGACCATCGCGCGCAATGGCATCTAACTTTAAGTTTCCCTCAAACTTCTCCCATCTTCTTTGCCATGCAGCCCGGAGAGGTGTATATATTCCAGCCATGTAATCGGTGTGAGGAAGAGCGATACGCTGGTCTAATCGCCAGTCCTCGCCGACTCTTTGGCGCTCTCATCGGCACCCTCATTCCCCGCAATTCCTACATGTCCAGGAACCCAGCAGAAGATAATCTCGACATCTGTCCCGCTCGCCAAAACCATGGCATCACAGATATCGCAAACCGGGAGATGCGGATATTCCAATCCTCGGAGAGCAATCAGGGCGCTTTGTAGGTCGCTATAAATCACAATCCGGTCTCCGCCTCGAAATCTTAGGCGAGCAGGGTGGCTTCGGAGGCGGGGAACCCTCTTTTAGAGGATCTACCATCTCCGAGCCACCCAGCCTACCACTGGGTGTGGGCGAAGGAGCCGAAGCTCCTTTAGTTCTGCCCTCCTTTCGAGGGGCAGCTTTAGGAAGCCCGGAAGATGGCCCCACGACCAACTTAGGGGTGTTGCTTCCTGTAAGTCTAACGATTCGGTGGAGCCGCGCGGCCGTTTTTCCTTATGGAAACGGTCACGCTGGGGAAAAGGAAGGGAGCCGTGGTTTTAGCCGGTGCTGGGTGTGAACCCTTGTTCCGCCAGCTTTACCAGGGCAGCGCCCAAGGTGGGTAGAACCCGCACATTTTTATCCAAATTGGGTCGGAAACGACCGTGCTTGTAGCCCTGGAGGGGCCGAGAGCAGATTGTCTTAATATTGAGGCATATGACGTTCCAGGAAGCGCCGCACGCGCCAGGACCAAGTCCTTACCCTCGCGAAATGAAAACCGATCCTAGGCCTGAACGGCCAGGATTTTCTTCACAAGGAGATACGCACCACATTGCTTCGAAGAAGCGGGGAGCGGCTCTCCACAATTGACACACTTGGCCACACATGATTTGGACTTAGGCGTGCGGCCTTGGAGCAACTTACACAGACTTCGAGTAACCCGGACTTTGAGCGTCTAAGGAGCAATTAGTATAGCTGAAGCGGTGGCAATAGTAGCACGGCTGCGGGAGTGGCATCAATGCCTTCACGCGGTAGCGATACCAACCGACACGCACCGACTCAGGGAGCTTGTCACAGTTGAACGTGACGAAGAGTATAGGGGTGGGTCTCGAGGCCCCTCCCTGTTTTCTCATCACACGCTCGACCTTGACCGCTCCATGGTCGGCTAGCCATAAGATGTCATCTATGGAGTAGTCCACGAGTTCCCTCGCATAAACTATTTCTTTAACAAAGTTTATGGTAGAGTGCGGCGTCACACACACCGGCGTGCTATCAAGTGTCCGAAGATGACTAATCATGGCCGCTTCGGAGGGGATTCGACTCATTCGCACTAAGGTTGCCGTCCAAGAAACGGGTCACCTTCGGCTCTTTACTAATCACGCTAACTTAAGCTCTCGTCTGATTTATCATGTTTCTCTTTGCCAACATGCTGCCATCAGTGGAGCGAATAACTAGGAAGCGTTTGAAACAAGTGGGCTCGAAAACGCCAGGTAACCTCCTAATGAGGGGCCCTGACTTAATCGAGGCTCCGCTTTGCGCACTTTTGGTGTTAGTCTGTGACTCCCCACCCGGGGGAGCACCGGAGCTTGACGTGCCGATCCTGGCTTGTCGCATACTGAAACGGCAGCGGTCCCGTCCGTCCACGTGGCTCTCGCGTAGGAAGAGGAGCCCCGAGACTTTTTCGTCTCGTTTCTATTTTTTCTTTTTAGGAGAGGTGGGCTGGGAATGAACCCGCTTCTCCCCTCCGCCGGCAGGAGCCCCTCAGCCAGACCCTTTTCTGAAATGGATAAGGTCTTGGCTGTCATAGGGGCAGCAGCTGGCGGAGGAGAACCCCCCTTTCCTTGTGAGGCCTCGGGGACAGAAGTCGTCTGAGATTACATATGGGCGGACACGGGTTCCGTGTTTGGCACCGAGCCCAGGTTCGACCCCATGGAAGATCCTACCGTCTGGGGCTGGGTCACCTCAGGGACCATGTCCATCTCAGGGGTGCCTCCATGTGCCCCTCCCCCCCAGGACATCACTAATCCCATTCGAGGAACCATTTTTTTCTTGGGCTGCCGAAGCAGCATCCATCGGGGAAGAGAAGTGGGAACGTATACTGACCCCCTGAAAGTTGGTCGCGCATGCACACAGAACATTAGGGGGCACGGACGGCCGGGCCCTGCCCTTCCTTGCCCACCTATGGGAGTTGGACTTATCGAACCGCTTCCCCTGGAGTCGTCAATTTTAGGCCGCCGGCGTGCTTTCTTGGCAGTTCCCTGTCAAAGAAAAGTAGGGACTGTCGCTGGAAAGAGGGAGTCGCACAAGGGCAACTACAGGGAAGGGGTGAGGGTGAATCCCCTACACCGGTAGGCCTAGGAGAGGAGTAAGTTCCTCTCCGGTCAAGAGTTTTGGAGGGTCCCCTGTGCAAGCCCATGGGGAGGGGACCTCCATTTTTTTAGTGAAACTGCCCGGAGGCGGCTACGTAGATGGTCGAGCGGAAGATAGAGGGAGTATTATTTTCGTTATTAAATTCATTCATGGGCATGGTGATCCTATTAGTGCCACGGGACGCAAAATCTCATCACACCACGCAGTAGCCCACTCTGCGAGGGGTGAATACGGGGCTGGTAGAACCAGCTACCGCCATTTGAGGTCACTCCTACTGCCTACCTAGTAACCTGGCAGCTCCGTTAGGCACTGCGTTAAATTGATAGATCTTGAGACAGGAGTCTGTGAGGAAGGTGTGGTTAGGGATGAAGCAGGTTGTTAAAAACCCACCACGTCAAACCAGAGTTCAGGGGTGAGGCGACGTTGTCTCTTCCCCCCTAAGCCCCGATCCGGGATAGTTAGGTGAGAGGAAGCTGGTCGGCGTCTACCCTGTGAAATTAGAGGCTGGCCAGAGAAAGGTTGCAGGGAAAGTTAGGAAGTAGGGTAAAGAGACGAAGTGTCGGAAGGCAAAATAGGCTAAGCCGGGGCCGGACGGAACGCGGTCCCGTCAGCACAGCGGCCAGGAAGGCAAATCGCCGCGCCCTTTACGGGGAGACCCTGTTAGGGATGGTCTTAGCCTTCTCAGAGGCAAATCTCCGTTGATTTATGACCGAAGAAGGCACCGCTGGCTTCGAAGAATTATTGGGTGAGTTTGGGCTCACCGGACAGTCTTTTCCTTTGCCTGCCTCGAATCCTCTTGGTGGGAGGGAATACCTCGACTGTGGGTCCATCGACTTTTGTAGTGTCTCATTTCTTCTACGTGTCCACTCCAGCTGTACACATGGGCGAATGAGCTGGTGTTCCCTTAGTGTTGTCCTCCTCACAGAGGATAAACTGAGAATTTCCCAAAGCCAACCTCACCACCACCTTCAGGTTGTGTGCCTAAGACTGACGACTCAATGGAGGCGCATAACCGCTTTGCCTTACGGGAAGTGGTCTCGTGGGTGGACGGGTGGGAGGAGGGGAGGGAGGAACCTTAATGTTAGCCGGAGAGGAGCGTGAGCCCCTCCCTAGCTCTACTAGGGTGGTGCCATGTAGAGGCAAAACCCGTACAAGCCTTCCGAATGGGCTCGGTGGCTTATCATGAGCAATTATTTTAGGCACTACGTGCAAAAACCTCACTGCTTTCCAACAAATACCCGCTTTGAAAATTTTCAAAAGTTCCTTTACACTCGTTTTTTTTATCTTTTCAGAAGTTTAGGTGTGTGATGTAAAAGTTCCGTCAAACAAACTTAAAGTTCTATTTTTCCAGCACGTGCCATTAAAACGTATTTTCCATTGGTGTGCAGGTGTGTCGCGATGGAAGTGAAAAGAATCGAAATCTCTGCTCTCCTTCGCGCGAACCACAACAAATCTGACACTCCTAAGCGTCTCAACGTCAGGCGGAAAATGGGGAAGACCTCAAAGATCGACCTGGGTCAGGCAGACCTCAATTTGTCAACTGTTTGGGTGTGAGAAAGACCTTCGGAAGTACTCCAAAGCTCAAAATGGCAGCACTCGCGAAGAACATCTCGGTGTCCAGGGACGTCAGGCGAGGGGGGGGGGGGCAAGAGCTCGAGGTGCGTGGAAAGGCCTCTTCACCGACCGTATACGAGAACAACGTCGGGAGAGCTGTCGTCGCTTTTTCAACGACTCATGGAAATGCGTCTCGAGTTTTGTAAGGGTTTTGATGCAGCCCGTCGGCATACTTATCGCCAGTATGAGATAAATATGCTTCAGCGGCACTATTATGTTTCAAATGCCTCAAATTGTGCATCTTCAGCCTAACCCAACTCTTTCGTGTTTGTCAGGAATCGTGATAGGAGCTTAGCTTTCATGACTTAGGTGGATTAGAGCTATCGCAACTCATCCACATCTGATTTGCCGTATTCAGAGATGAATGCTCCCCTCAATTCGCTTAACACATCCAGGCGTCCTAAATCCCTTAATATTCCTCTAAAAACGCAAAAGATATTTAGAGGAAGGTTTTGTAAGGAGTAGGCATCAGTGTCTAGATCGATAAAATGTTCACTGTAGTTCACCACCTATTTGTATAACCATGTATATTTTGATACGAAGTCCTACCGTCGGAAATAATACAAGTTATTCCCGAGTGGAGCGGTTCGCCAAAAAGTGGTAATTCAGGCGAATAACTTGCGCAAAGCTCAGCTTAGAAGAGTCAAAGAATGTCCCTTTCAACCTTGAACTTTGAACTCGACGGCGGGTAATATCCTTGCCACAGTAAACACTTTTGTCGCACCGAAATTTGCCTCAATTATTTAATTTAGAATACTGTCACACTTAAGACAGTTATACGAGTCTTTTATAAGACCATGAGCAACTAAAAATGTCCCTGTAGACTCGCGATTGCACAAAACTTTGGTAAGTAAACATTCGAGATTGAGATCGCACTCTCCTCCATTGGTCACATTGAATAAATGAGACCGACTTTAATTAATTTGAACACAATCGCCCATATACAATGCAATGTGGCTCAGGGCCTATCTGCCTTGTAATTGGTCACGCCAGTTCGCGCATGCGTCGGTGGGTTGCTGACGTTAACCAAGTCAGATGAGGAAGGAAGACATTTTTGTCAAGACGGTTAAAGAGCTCTCTGAACTTAGAAAAGATAACAAAGTATCGATAAACTTAATTTCGTCTAAATTGCACCAAAAACGGGTATTCGTATGTAATTTAATGAACAAACAATTCTTCTATAACGGTTGATTAATAGGCTCTGAAGCCTTAGGAATAACGGTGCTATCGTCGTCTCAAATTACCGAAGATCCGTAATGCACAATGGCTCGCTGCCTAGTAAACTCCTCTCATCAAACTGCACCGTATTCATTTCCACCTCGGTTACTAGGCTTCATCCTGCCATGAAAAAGTAGGTATGGTCCACCTATGCCTGGGTCACACCAGGATAACTCACGGATACCTTCTACCCTGCTATCTCCCATCCCCTTTTAATACCTGCTGTACCAGACTCACCTTGTCCCCAAGGGCTTGTTGGGTGCCCCGTGCCCTCCATCCCTCCTCGCCCCTTTTCTTTTCTCGAATCCTACCCTAACTCGGAACATGGGTTTAATCCTAGGCCAATTGACCATTTTTTCACGTAAATAATCTCTTATCTTTACTTTGCCCCTAGACTTCACCTTGCCCCCTTGATATAATTACTCATTCGTTCTCTCTTTTTTCCTACCCTATCTTACCCTTTCCCTATCCCAGAATAGTGAAAGGCCACGCTAAGTATGACTAGGTCAATCCGAAGTCAACCACTCTTCCATAAAAAATCACTTTCCTGTTATTCACATATATTCCTGATACACCGTGAGGTCACTACTTACTTCCAGAGCTGAAATCACGATGACTAGGGAATGTACAAGGATGACGACTCTCTTCATCGCTCCCATGGTACATACAGCGGGTGTACGCCAGCCCCATTCTTTATGGGACAAAATTCAGAGATTAGTTTGTTCGAGTTGACAAAGACCATCGTGGCTTACATGCGAGACCAGGTATGTGTAAATGATCATAGTTGGGATAATTCTGATCCCATGGGTACATCTCGTATAAGCCCAAAGGTATTAGGCCATATTTTTTTTTTTAATGATTGCATTACTTTACAATTCTATCAAGGGAAATACAACATTGGTGCAAAGGAAGGCACCCCTTCTAAACACGGTCTCGTCTCACTTTCGTACGGGAGGGGGATGGCAACCTTCTGGGGGATGGCGGGAGTCCCCTCTCACCACGCCCACAAGCTACTCTCTTTTGTGGAGGTGGTAGCCATGTCTCTTACACCACACCTTCTCCCAAATTCCATTAACTCTGATGTAGTCCCCTCCCCCTTCACCTATGTCACGGAGCCCCCCGCCCCCTTTTTGAGTGCCGAGCTGGCCTCGTCTGTGTCTTCTCAGAGCTCCTTAATTAATTGGAAAAAATCGAAGGCTCCCGAAAGCTGGGAGTATTGTCATACCCCGTTTCGGGGGTCATGAGCAGATGTTCCTGGGGTCTACCAACAATAGACCCCAAATTATTAAAAAGCGTGGGGTTATTTGATCTTAACAAGGGATGCCCCCCTGGCCACCCCAATAAGAATCCCATTGTAAATAGGCCCCGGAAAGGACTCTCGATGCCTCGGGAAAGGGGCGGGGGGGCTCATGGAGGACACCATAAGGATTAGCGGACTCCCCGAATATGAACAAAAGCGATCCCACTGCAGGAAGTGCGACCATCCCCAGGTGGAAATCGTAATTTTGTGGGAGCTACCCACAAGCGTGAATCCGCTCGTGGGCGGGACCCACTGCTCCTTATCTTAGGGGCTGAACCCAAGTACGGATAGCTCCCTCCCCCCCCCACAAACATTGGATAAGAGATTTAGTGTATGCTAGCTTCAAGGATCTAGAGAAAGCTTAGATATAGAAGTACTGTGGCAAGTGTTACGAAAGTACGAATTGAGTGGTAAACTATTGGATGGTGTGAATAATATTTATAGTGGAGGTATGACGGGCATTCGGGTGAAGATCGGAGTGATCGGTTTGACCTCTGCAAGGGTGTGTGGAATCCTCATTGATGCTTAATATCTTTTTGAATGGAGTAGAGAGAGAAATACGAATGATAGTGAGGAAAAGTGGATTAAGACTGATGAGAAATAGCGAGGGATGAGTTATATCTATGTTGATTCAGGGTGTGATTGCTAATTTTTCGCGTAACTTCAACATAAAAGAAGAGAGTTCATTTATACATGTTAAAGAATAGAAGGATTTCTGTACTATTCATTTTATTCAATGGAATCGCCGTCGTCATGTAACCACGGCCTCTAAGCACAGTCTGAATCTGTGTTAGGCCTTCTAGAAGGTCGCCCTGTTTAACTGGGTGAAAACCGTAGCGATCCTCGATCTTAAGCTCCACTTTGGGGGTCACGGGCACTCGTTGGTATCTCTCAACCACGCCCCACACATAATAGTCCAGGAGTTGCAGCGCGGGAGTTGGTAGGCCAGATGTTCGGAGGTATGTGGTCAAAGAAATGGCATGACAGCCAAGACTGAGTTCTCTTGCCTGTGTGCCTCACCTACCACCTTCCAACGGCCACCTCCTGGGGTCCAGGGAAAAATAACTCCTCCAGGCACTTGATGTAGCCCCCCGTATTGTGTCTTAGGCCCTTCAAGGAGGTAAACTGGATCATAAAGTGACCCTCGTAATCACAGCTTGGCTCATTCAACTCTTTCTGACCCTCTACACCGTCCTCAGATCGACACCCAAGCAATCGGTGATCTTTGCATTGGAGCTCCTGGCGTGAATCGCAAGCAGCACAGATTACCTTTTCCAATTTTTTGGACGATTGAATTCAGCTGTGCTATTGCTTCCTTCATAGACGATGCACGGCCGAGTCTATTATGATAGGGAAAAGAGAGAACCGACGCCATACAACATGCATGCGCGAATTCAGTTGCCAACGGCGACAAATTCCCCATCGCACCCTGTATATATTAATGGTATGGTGTTGCTGGCTGAGGGTAATTTGGAAATGGTGATCAATGTGTTTGACAGGTTATGTGTGAATTAGGAGATAAAAAAATAAATGCAGAAATGACTAAATTTATGATGCTCGGGTGTGATGCTGGAATGAATGTGATATTAGATATGGTGGCGTTACTCTTGAATAAGTGCTATGTGTTACAGCATGCAATGTTGGGTAGCTTTGCAAAGTTTGGGCATGCTGTGAGGGGATGGGGTGGGTAGTTGTTTTCGTGTCATTAATCCGTACAGAGCTTCTGTGCGAAAACCGTCGAAGATGAGGCTGAAGTCCTCAATTATTGTCCTTGTTCCGTTTTATTTTCCTTGTCATTTTGTTACCCGATGATGCGTGTACTTGCTAGATTCCACCAAACTCCGTTTTTAGTCGCATGGTCGCGACTCTATAAGTTACTATGTCGGTCCGTAGGACTGTCGATCGGTCGGTCGGATGGTAATAGTTTTACTCTTCAATGATTTTTTGGGGCAATAACATCGTAACTATTCGTCTGATTCTAACGAAATTTGAAACCCCTTATGTTGTTACATTCTCTTTCGAATGATATAATTGTCAAAGCTTTGAAGGTCGTAAGGTCATAAGTCAGAATAATTGAGAGCACGCGACTTAGGTCTGTTAACCTCGCTCAATTAAAACAAAGATCAAAGGGAAAAAGCAATTTGCACACAATACCCACGGAGTATGAACATAAATATCAGTCGGAAATAATTTTATTATACTGGTAAATAAATGATTCGGGCATATACCCTACTTATGTATAGTCACAATGCGATACTGGGTCACTTGGTATGTTATGGTGTCACTAGCTGATTCCTAAGGGTCAATAAATACGAGTAACTGGAAAAGTCGATACTAAAAGTATATAAATAATTACATGGTTAATTCCATGGCATTTTTGTTAGCATTTCTGCTACTAAATCTATATCACTTTTGCATTTAGGTCATAAAATATTTGTAATTCATTTTAAATCAAAAAAGTCAATTAGAGTAGATGAAATGTCCTAAATCTACTTTGAAAAATATAAAGCCTAACAACGATTTCAAAAAGATTTTTAATTGTACTTGGATTGTCTCTTCGGCAATAGTTTAATGAATAGGCAAAGTTTTAAAATTCCTCAACGAGGCAGGTGGGGGGGTCTTATTTACTAAAAGAAATTGGCCAAGTGGCCCAAATGGAAAACTCTGCGATTGTTTTCGGTTTCTTGTCCCATCATTTGGTCAATTTCTCGTTCATCAACGACCATTCGGTTGACTGTATGGATTATCCCATTGCCAGTGGGAGAACCACACTCAGTAATTCTCGCTTGGCCAGCCATGATTCGTCCATTGGGGCTTCTCCTCAAGTGGACCTGACCATCGTCTAGGGTTCTTTTGCGGTCCATAAAGAGCCAGTTATTGGGATTGATTCCGGTGCAGCAAACGTGTTCTGGTTAGGATTAATACAACGTTAGGTTTTTTAGGAGGATTGGGGGAGCAAAGTCAATTCAATAGCATAGCTGGAATAGTGAAGGGGAACAAGACCCACCTTGAAGAGCGTGTCTTTGAACTATTTTCTTTCTGAGTTCCTCGTTTTCGAGCAGTTCCTTGAGCTCTTCCTCGGGAAGCGTCTTGAACGCGTGGTCGGAGGGGGCGAGCAAAGTGAATGGACCATCTTCAGAGAGCTTATTGTCCATTCCAGAATCCTGGATAGGTTTCAAGAGGGGAAAGATTCATTAGCAGAGAATAACGATTAACATATGGCGAAATAAGGAATCCCATTCAATATATATATTTTTTTTAAAGTGGCTATCTGGCGACTCCCATTCAATAAAGATGACAGGAGCCTTCGCTAGCTTAGTAGATAAGCCTTGCATTTCTGACGTCGAGGTACAAGGTTCAATTCCAGCGAGTGCGGACATAAAACTTCAGCGTATATGAGGGACTGGTTGCCGATTGGGCGGAAACACTAAACCTATCACACGCCGCGGTAGGTAGATCCTACCTACGTCATCAACACACAGCCACTAGCAACACCACTATCATAGTCTTTAGAAAAAAAATCATATAAACCCTCTCCTGTGTGCCAGAGCCCTACCGATGAGGTTCTAGTAGCAACTATGGTGGGGTTACTCATATTCACACCCCCTTGACAATCAGGCAACTTCCTCACCAATTAATAGTTATAGCAACCAAACTAAAGGATACCACATACAACATCATAAATCTATACATACTTCCATAAACATCCAATCGAGCCCCGCCAAATTACCAAGCGCAGTAAGATGCCCAATTATACGAGTACTTGGCAGTGACTTCAATGTCCACCACACTTGGTTAACCTCCCACCAAAATCATTGCAAGGGCGAGTCACTCACAACATAACTCTGTACATATCCTCAAAAATACTAAACTACATAAATATCCCCACCCGCACTCCTTACCAAAATAACTAGCAGCCAACCTCACCAGACATCACTTTCTGCACATTGATAGTGCAAATACGCAGTAAATGGAACGTACATCATTATATCCTATCAAATCACAACCCAATCCTCATCAAATTCGAACTTAATTACCCCACCAGACATAGATAACATAACATAAAATAAAGGATGAAAAAGCCACCAGGGCCTATCAAGTCATCCTAGTCAAAACAACCTCAGAGCCTTAAACATAGATTTCTCTCCTTAGACGCAGGAATCAACCCTATCAATTGCATCATAATCAAAGCGACCAAAGCAAACGTACCACGAGGAAGACGTACAAAATACAAGTTCAACATTACACGTAAAACTGAAGGTTTTATTAAACAGAAATACACAGAAACAGATCAGATAACTAACACAATACAGGAAACACTATCTAGCCCCCCACAAATAACCGACCTACTCATCACAGAAATCAAACACGTGGAAAACATGTATAAAATATAAACCCTTATGCCAACACAACAAGCAACGAAATTCCCTCACCAAAGCAACAATCCAACACCCTCATGAAACACTACGCCAATATCGCCAACCATCCACACAAATAGAAAAACTAGGAATACAAAGAAAATCCGCCCAGAACAAACTTGAAAATCTCAGCAACCACTAACCCAGACAAAATATACAACCATTACCTAAAACACTTAGGTCCTAACGAATAGGCCTTCCCACATTCCACTACGTTATATCCTACATGAAAAAGCGTAGTTCGAGAGCGTAAGTTTCTCAATCTCCCATTTTAGTGGCGGAAAACAACCACGAACCAAAAACATCACAGACTTTAAAAACAACACAAAACATGCACCCACTGATCCAACAACAAGGACACAGGCAACATCATTCGCAAAAACAATATGGAAAATTATTAGGGGATTTAACACAAGCATCGGCGAACAAGGCACAAATGATGCCATCAACATTAACACAAACAGGGTCAATTTTCCCAGACAGGCAAACACTTCATAACAATATGCAAAATTAAGCATCAGAATTCCTGGCATTTCGCACAGAACCACAAACAAACACACCCTCACTTTCATATGACCACAACACTTAAACAGCTTAGTTCGAGTGGCATCACTGCCCTCACACAAATCTTCACCAACGCTATCTCACAATTTTATTCCAAATGTCTGGAAATTTACTCACATCATACCTATCTGCAAACCAGACAAAACAAATTTTGACCCTCCATCATACTGGCCAATTTTCATACTCTGTACCCCCCTCCAAAATCCTGAAACCTCTACTAATAAAACTAAACCCGCACATCTTACTAGCCTCCTAACACGGTTTTCGACCACTGCACTCAACAACCAGTGTATCATCAGCAACACCGAACTCATACACGGCTTTGAGCAACATACACACATACGCAGGACAGCAATGACGACGATCGATATAAACAAAGCCTTCGATACAGCACCAAAAATATACACACACCATCAGCAAAATACTAAACACCACTCCAAGCTATCACAAACACACTACATAGCCAATGGTTCTCGCAGGGATCTGTACTTTCCAACGTTCTATTCAACCTCTTCTTCTACGACACCCCTCCACATCTTTTGGTATCACAATCTAAAGCTATGCAGATGAAATCACTATCGCACAAACACCCAAAAGACACTCAATCAGATCTCAATCTACAACTGCATCACAAGTCTCGAATGCTAGCTGCAACAGAGCCAGATAATGGTCTCACATTCAAAATCCTCTGTCACTCTCTTCACATTCTACAAACTGGAGTACAACAGACACCTCCATCTTTTTAGTAAATACACAACTTCCCTTAAATAAAAGGCCTACAGTACTTGGTGTCACACTAGATACAAAGACTAAATTTCTACAAACACTCGCGAAATACATAGACCTAAGCAACCACAAAATAAACAGACTCCGAGCACTCACAGAAAATACGAGAATTTCAAGGACTCCATCACTCAAGCAATAGATCCGTCTCTAGCATGCCTATGCCTCTATAGCCTAAGCACCATCCCCTGCATCCACCCACCCCAGCATACTACAGATGATACAACACAGATCACTCCACCTAACGACAGGTTGCACCCGCAGCTATCGATTATTCACCATGAAGCAAAGGTCCTGCCGCTAAAACACCATCTCGAGCTCCAAGAACCTCATTTTCTCCATAATTCAAGAAACTCAAGCCACTCATGACAGTACATGCAAGACCTCTACCACCATCACTCCAAGGACACACTACACCGAAACACTCCAAGAAAGAGCTCTTGATAGCCGAGTGGATAAGGCGTTGTTCTGTCAACGTCGCGGTACCGGGTTCGACCCCGGCAAGAGCGAACGCAAACGTCAGCGCACGCAGAGATCTGAGTTACCAATTGATGGACGCGCTGTGCTCAGCCTTGTATTCGGGTGGGTAGATCTTACACTTCTCATCACACACATAGCCAATTATAACAATGTTTTCTTTCCTCTCTCGTCTTCGTAGCACAACTCACACATACATTCTTTGTTTCAAGGAATCGTGCTGATGGGTATCTATATCCACATACCTCTGAAGCAAAAGAGGTCCTTCTGCCCCGGGGGGACGAAAGTTCCGCTGTTTGGTGTCAAAACATAATACTTCCTGCCACCTCTCCCCGCAGAGGACCGGCCTCTGGTGCCCTCGAGCTCACCAGCGATTGTCATAATGACCTTTATGTCTATTTCATTATCCGGTCGGGATCTGCCTGGATAAAGGCAGGTCAGTGAACCACTACTACAAGAAATCCCTCAACCGCGAAAGCAGGCTCATATCACCCACAAAGCCACCCTTCACACAACACGGAAAGGGAATACAACCCCCGGGTCCAAACCACCTCTTCAATGCCATCCCACCGAGCATCATCCCAATAGGAAAAATATCCCTCCCACGCCCCCAACGGTTCGCCCTGGCATGGCTCCGTTGCGGCCAGTACCTAAAACTAAACACGTACAAATATTGACACGGCCTGGCCGATACAGACAATGCCCCCACCCAATGCCACCAAGATCCACACACACACACACTCCCACTTTTATTTACATGCGTAACACAAGCTCAATTGAGACAAAACTTCCAGATACGTGAAGTGATGGTGGGATCTTTGGGAGAACCACCGCCTATCGGCTCAATTCATCACGGGTGCCGTTATAGAGGGGTGGGGGGTATCCGCCGGTATCATAAATAATTCATTCCACACACCTCATTGGAATGGTTTCGTAAATGCCACAAAGAGACAATCCACACGCGCACACACACACACACACATATACAATAACAAGGTCATTCAATCTCCTGCGTCAAACCATATCCCAAACGTCATTCCATCAGGCATCGCTCCAGACGCGTCTCTGACAAGACACCGAAACATTTATCTTTCCTAACTCTGCCCTTTCTAATTGCCTGCTTAGATTCAACTGAGGAGAAAGAGGGCAATCAACCTTTGAGAAAGAAAAACCCTACTAACACTTCATCGGAGTGACCGGCACAGTCATCTGCTCTCGCTACCATCGGAAACCAAACACAATTCAGCATACATTCGCAACATGCACACGTCTCGAACACTTTAGAAAAAAAATACACAAACGGGATGCGGGATTTTAGGAAGAACCGCAGCTGATGAGTCGAATTCATCAAAGCGGAGGGCAGAGGAGCAGAACCGTACCCTTCGCCGGGGGTAAACGTCGTCCACAGGTAGGTTATACATTAAGGCCACTTTAAAACACTATTTTAGGCAATTGAAAAGAGCCAAAACCAAAGAGAGCACTTCTGCTAGTTCAGTAGTTTGGAGAGGCTCGTAAAGGAAGTGAATTAAAAGTAAAAGTGCTTGGAATAAAGGTATCTAGCCCGAATATACAACAACAACGTTCAAGATATTCCAGACTCACCTTAACCATCTTCTTGAAAATGGAGAAATGTTCCTGGTCAAGGTTGTCCATGATGCTGGACTGGGGGACTTGGAGGACGTCTTCCAGGATGTGGACCACTGCCCCGCAGGCGCGGGAGTCCAACAGGGACACTCTACTGCACCCGGCCGTGACCCTAACCGGCCGTCGTCCCCGACTACCCAGGATGCCGAAGAACATGGGGGACTGCGGAAAAAAGGAGTGTTTGATTTTAATAAATAACTGGCAACATAGTGGGGAAGTTCACGTGCATCAACGCCACAAAAGTACCCACCCCTGAGTAGAGGTTCATTCGGAGTGGGTGTCCAGCCACTGTGTCCAAGATGTGATTGTTGTTGATGTCTTGAGCGGCGAGGGTAGGGCTGGTCACGTGATAACGGAGGAGTTCCTTCAGTTGATCCTTGTCATTCTGTGGGGGGATAGAATGGTGGAAATGAAAAGGAACCCTGTGTAAGCCAATGAGGATTCTGCACGTAAAGGGATTATCCACCCCTCCTACGGGGGCGGATTTTCCTTTCTCAGTCTTTCAAACGCGGAAGATCTCGAAAGACTGTCCTTTTTGACACAAAAGGTAAAAAAACCCCCAATAAATAAATAATTAAGTGAAAAAAGAGGATGCTAATAATTATTACTACTATATCCCAATCGCTCTCTCTCTCTCTATCTCTCTTATCCTTTGTATGAATTGAAAGATAATCGTTATTGCATTATTTACTTTCTCCAATTTCGCGAATATTTCATATTTATAATAATTAACAAAAACCTCTCTGCAGAAAAGATGAATTGTTGCAGCACGCCATTGTCATCCTTTTTCTCCCGCCTGTCCTCTCTCTCTCTCATTTCCACCTGAGGGTCGTTATCCCGTTGGTTGGTGCCAGATCTCTTTCCCCATGGACATTATTTTAAGTTCAAAGTCCCACCGATGGCATCCCTCAAACTAGGGCACGACCCCCAAACGAGGGCACAGCTCCCCGCAACCCTTTACTATTCCTAAGCACAACAATAGAGCGATGAGAGAGAGAGCAGGGGCGAAGAATGAAAGGGGTGCGCGTACAATACCTTGAGATCCTCGAATTCCTCCTGGGGGATGCGATCGAACGCTCCGTTGGTGGGCGCGAACACGGTGATGTCATTTTGGGTATCGAATTCTTCGAGTAACTCGGCGGCCTCCAGCAAGTCCAAGAACTTGGTCAAGTTGTGGAAAGTGAGGACGTCGCTCACACTCTTGGCTGGGGAGGGGGGATTCTGGGTGAGACTCCAAAGATTTTTTTTTCTTGGAAAGAATAGTAAAAAACAACGAAGGCATCTTCAGCATAAAGAGAGATGTGTAAAGAAAGCGGTGAAGATGGAGTGAAAGTGAAAATATAAGGAAGATATAGAGCTGCAAATCATCCAACAAGCATTGAGGGCGGAAGAGGACGCAATCTAGATGTTAACTGCAGCTTGGATTCTATGCTAGTACCGCTATTTTCTATTTCCATGGGTAGTAATAGAAAATAGAGGTACTAGAATGGGGGAGAGGGGGGGAAGAGGGCAGGCGTTACCCCCAACATCTCGCGGCCCCAACATGGGAACGAGTGTTGGAAGGCGGCCTGCGACTAACCTGCAACATTAGCCGCCGGACAAGAAGTGAGAAACAGCTTGTAAAGAGGCAAAAAAATGGGTAAAATCTAAATTTCTATAAGTAAAGCCAGGGTAGCCTCAATCTAGTTTGAGACTCAATGAAAGCCACCATAATTATGACCTCAAATTAAAAAAAACAACTTTTTTCGAGCAAATTTCAGCGATCAAAATTTCAAGAGTCACTCGAACCTGTAGCAAGGCACTGCTTCGACTGGATTTTACCTTCAGGGTGGTACTGGTGGATCTTGGTCTCACTACCAGTAACTATTCTAATAAAAAAATCTTCGACTTTAATTTTGATTAAAATGACCATAAAAAAGTTGTCTATATGACCCAATTGGTCCTTGGAGATGGCTAAAACCAAGCTGGGTCAAAAGTCAATTTGTCGTTCTTTGCGTTATTCAATCTTGAGTATTAAATTCTTTTCGATACCAAAAGTTTATTCATTTCTCGAAATCGACAGCCTTCCTTCCACCTCCTGTTTCATTTTACAGATCTTCTCTACCCTCCTTTACTTTTTATCACTTTCACAAAGTGTGATTTCACGCTACCAACCTAAAAATCATTTAATCCCTCTAAAAATAATAATAAACTTGCGCCATAGATCCAATTTGTAACTAATTCCACCCAACTCTGGTTAAAAATTTAATCACAGCCTTTATTTCAATTTCTCTCCAAAATTCGAAAAACTATCGGATTTTTGACGTCACTGCAAAGGCACCATGAATCAACCTGACAGAAGGTACCGCCCCAGCCCAGAGAAGTTGACCCGATTTGTTTGGTCAAAACGCATGAGTCGATTATCGAGAACAGCCGTTAAAAACCTTTGTAAATGACCTCGTAGCTCATCTATTTACCCCTTCGTTCCCACCTAATGAAGGATACTCACCTTGGTTGGGTATGAGCACCTTATCAACGATGTGAACGACGCCGTTGCTAGCGATAACGTCCTTGGCCACAATCTGGGCGTCCTCGACAAATAACTTGTCTTCTTCGGTTCTTTTCACGACCATGAAATCTCCTATCAAATTCTCGGTCTTCATACGACCCTGGATGGCTGCCGAGCAGATGGTGTTGGGTAGGATGTGGTGCTTGATCACCGCTAGGGAGAAAGGTCAAACGCAGGTCAGTGGAAAAGGACGGAAAGAAGTCTAAAAAATAACGCAGCTGACAAACACGATCAGATTTTCTGAATAGTCAGCCTTTAAGGTTCGGATATTTAAGCATGTTTTTGTTATACTTATTGCGGATTTTGTGAGATGCGACCACATAAAGCAGTTAAGATTAAGGGGGCTATCCGTGGTTATGACCATCCTTATTATAACCTCTTTTCTTATCCTTTCTCTTTATTCTTTTCCCAGGAGTACTTCTCCTACAAATAATACGTGTTAATCCCCCCTTCCCCGAAATAGGGTCGAAGGTGTACCCGTGCTACAACTAAAACATAGAGCAACGGCGTGCCCTGCTATCCCAGTGCACTAAGAGAAATTGATGATTTCTCTCTGGTCGTCTTTTAAACCTCAAAGTACCCATTATCTTTTCAACGCCTCTATAACCTTAACACAAGGTTTTAAAGAGGTCGTTAAACTTTCTTAAAAAAATAATAATTAGGGTACTGTTTTACAGGAACCCCTTGATAAAAAGCATAAAAATAATCTTAGAAAATAATCCAGGAGAGCCAAATATATAAAATTTACCACTTAGGAAGCAAAAACTGAAATGGATTATGTAATGACTCACCCTCGAGGCAAGGTCGCCCTTGAAGAAGAGAATCAAGGATATTCTGAGGGAGACGTTTAAATGCTGCATCGGTTGGCGCGAGAAAAGTTAACTGCCCGTCTTGACGAAGCTCCTCCATGATACCAGTATTTTTCAGGACTTAAAGAAATAAAGGTTTCGCGTGATTATTTCGTGGAGGATCAATAGTAACCCCCACTTGGCTCATCTTTTAGGGGTTCCTTTTAATCCCGGCCAAAAATAAACGAAAACTGACGGTATATTTATTTGAGAGAAAAAAATACATATAAAAATTAGCGTTACAAAAAAATAGTTAATAGTGGGGAAAAAAGTTGAGCGGAGAAGAGAAAGTTACACAAGTACTAATAAAAGGTCTGGTAAAGGAGGGAAATTCAAGGGTAAGGAAAAATGTGTGAATGGCATATAACCAGAGTAAAGAAGATATTCTTGGGGCGTTAGTGCCTGGAAAAGGGGGTAGAAGCGTTACTTTCCTGAACCTTGACCACCATAAAAACGGGATTCCAAATTAGTGATGGGTCTTTAATACAACGCCTCGGATGGGCTACGGGTGTATAAGATTCCACTTCAACGCCCTACTCACAAGAGTGGTCGGTGCTCATCAAAGCCTAAAAGGTTCCTCATCGAGCAGAAGTCACCACTACTCCATAAGAAAAATCGCCTTTCATAGCGATAGGGTTCTATATTCTGTGCCATCTCTTACAATGATGACACATCTCTGGGGACAGGGCCAAAAACACCCCCTCTCATAAACTCCTATGAACACCTATCCTATACACCATCATCCGTTTTTACTCCAGTCAGTCTTTTCTGTTTTAAACAGTCATATGATGAATCCACTTTTTACGGTCTTCCAACCCTTCACGTACTACCAAACCCACTCGTATATTCTCTTCGCAAATTTCCCCCATTTTTCTTACATGACCATACCCTCTCACAATATTCTCAGGCACACACTGTATACCCTTTACCCATTCGTTCGTTATTCTATCTAACCTTCTCATTGCCAACATCCTCTTAATATTTAGGTTTCTTTCTTCTATACCTTTCTGTCACGGTCATATACTATATCGATGATAGAAACACTCCCACGCAGCTTTTTGGCACATTCCACACACCCAAACCTTTTACCATTTAATGATATTCTGGTTGCCCCAGAGATTGTTCTACCATTCAAAACACTGTGTTCGCAATCCCACTCATCGTTATTACTACCAATAAGACAATAATTACTTTAAACATCGTACTCATCAATGGACACATCATGGATACAACGCAGTACCCCTTCTTCAGCCCAAACACCCTAAACTTACTCTTTTCTGCCTTTACTCTTAGCTCCCTCCTCACACATATCCCGTCAAGTGGTTCAATCAAGATTTACAAATACCTCTCAATGTCAGCCACAACCAACAGGTAATCGATATACACCATTTAATTATTATTATTATTATAAGATCTCCTCTGGTGGCCGCCAGGGAGCAGGGGGGTCACAGCCACCTGAATAAAAAACAAACCTCTACAAGGCACGCTCAGGTGTAGGAGGGAAGCCCACTTTTTCAGGGGTTTGAACGTGCAGCTTATAATATAAACAATTATCATGTTGGAGATCCGCCTCCTCAAATAAATCAATCGTATTACCTTCCAGTGTACAAGACTGAGCCAAGGACTCGGTACAGGAGGTAGCGACCCCGCCCATGAAGGTAATGTGAGGGGTAATGTTCACACAGCTCTCCTAGATTATGATATTCAATCCAAAGGCGTCTTTCCGTCTAGGGGACCAGGTAATTTTGACTGAATGGTTCAGGAGAGCGTTCCAGCAAATGATGCTGCGCTCTGCGAGTGTGTCTGATTCAGAGGCGATAAAGAGGACTTGGTAGCGTCGAGGCATTGGGGTGTAGGTCAACTGTAACAGTTTCACGCAGATTCATGTTTTTGCGCACCGTCTTCTTTCTTCTTTGCCATGCATCTAGTAGGGTTATCTTGATTCCTGCCATCTAGTCAGTGTGCGGTGGAAGAGCGAAACGCCGGTCCGGCTGCTCAGTTTGTGCCTACAGCTAGGGGCCAGTCACTAACAGGAGACCGGTTTGGTAGATCGACTCCACCATCCACAATAGCCGTTTGGATACAGAATAGAAATCAACTCAGTGGTAGAGCATGAGGCGAACAAAAGGTCGATACAATAAAAGTAGGATAGCCCTATCTGTAGTTCACGGGCTGAACGCCACAGATCGTAAAATGTCCATGGTGCGAGTACAAGAGATCCTAAGGCTGCGAATACAAGATCAAGGACTATCAATACAAGATCCCATTTAGGAACAGGCCAGAGTTGATGTGGTGCCCACGACAGCTAATAAATGCATAACAACACAGAAATAACGCGTGCATTCGGCATAACTAAAGTCGTACTTTAGAGCCTGAAATTCATGGTGGCATCTGACCCGCGCCAAAAAGAGATAAAAAATAGTGTACGTAGTCACAGAGCGTAGTGCAAACATCAATTGGCAACACCGACGTGATACCAGTGATAGTAACGGTCAGGGAGTGACAGAGAAAACACTTCCCTGCGTTCGCCCTCCTATTGCATCACTGGTTCAGAGAAGGGTCCCCCCAGCCATATACGGAAGCGACCTCCCCAAAGAAACTTAGAAAAACGTGGATGCGCCCAGTCAATTTGGAGGGTCTCTATGATACCGTATCGCCACGCGGTACTATATGCATCCGATGTGGAGGGGAACTTAGAGATTCCACACTGTACACCAGACAGGTGAATTCCGCTATGCAGAAAATAAGTTACCATAACATTAAATAAGTTTCCACTAATTTACGCAGGGGAACAGAGATATTGAGCAGACACCAGTTGGGGTGAAGTGTTCCTTCCTCGGCTTGAGAAAATTAAGCACGGTAGCCATTAGTCCCTACGATCATTGGCTTTCTCCAGATTCATAACCTAGATAAATACCCTCTCACCCTTCTTCGTGGTGTTCACAGCTATTCTTCTTTCGCTTTCTCGTCTATCTCAATCCTTCGAAAATAACCAATTGTCACGAGGGTCCTCAATCATTTTTCTTTAAGATGTTTCATTTGCTGCTTTGGTACGGTTAGAGTAAAGCAATAAATGACACCGCCCGCTTTTTATAGTGCCCTAGAGGACGTCCTAGTCACGACCAGGGAAAATTAAGTTTCAGTCTCCCGTTGACTAGGAAGACGTCTTAGTCCCCACTAGATTAGATTAATTTTCAGTCACCCATTGACTGAAACTTTATCTTCTCTGGTGGTGACTAGGGCGTCCTCCAGGGTGCTATAAGAAGCGGACGGTGTCATTTATTGCTTTACACTAACCGCACTGTCTGTTATATATTTTCCAATTTGTTGCTTTGTTACTCGCGTTAATCGCTCTGTTTGACTTCTTGACTTCACATATCTCAGGGAATGTATGCTTTGCAGTGTTGTGTGGTGAGTGGCTTTGTGGGTATTGGGGGCATTGTTTCAGGGTAGAGGGATTTCTTGGACCCTCTCGGTGTAGTATGGTATGGGTCTTGCATGTAATGACAGGAGTTGTTTAGGTTTCTGGTACTATGGAGACATTGATTCCATCGTCAGATGATAGATTCAAGGGGAACCGAGATGGTATTGTTAATCATCTTAGGCCAACCCATGTCTCAACCAGGCCGGGGACTGATCCACTGTCGAACCAAGTATGCAAAAGTGTGGCGTCACGATCATTCCACACACCACCCGAAATTCTTTACTTAGGTTGGTCACGGCCAATCTACACACACCCAAAATCCTTCACTTACGTTGGTTCAATATGGTGAATTGTGGGTCATCGAGGATGTCGGCGATGGTTCCTTGGTCGAGCGACAACACCCTGTCGATAGTGTGAACGACTCCGTTCTCGGAGTGATGATTGGCCGAAATGACTCGTGCGCAGTTGACGGTGACTAGGGTAGGGAAGCCAGGGTACGTGTTGATTCTAAGAGTCGAGCCCTCGTTTAGAGATGGTAAGACCTATAGGAGAGGAATTCGTAGGAATAGGGGGTCATATAAAACGCTTATCATGTTCTCTAGCGAGCGAATACGGCGTCGGACAGCGTAGAGGGATTGGTTCGATTCCAGCGAACGCAGACGAAAACCTTTCGGTGGCGTCATGAGCTGGTTGCTCATTGGAGGATTTGCAGAAGCTTACCTTCGTGGGGGTTTCTAGCTCCAGACGCATCATCGCGCGCATAACCAACCGCACAGCACCGCTATCTTTCCCTTCCCATATGGCTAGTCATGGGGCTAGTCATATCCACATAACTCTCCCTCTGAACTAAGGCTGGTTCTATGATGGCTTTTTGGTGTCAAAATACATCATATTCTCGACACTTCCAGCCCAACCACCTCAACGAGGACCGACCACTGATGCCTTTGGGCTTCCATCGAATGTTATTCTGATCTTTATGTTCATTTCATTATGCGGTTGGGTGATCTCGTCCACGAGCGAGGATGGCGCAGTTTAAGCGGTTTCTTTGTATGCTGATGAAGGTAACCTCGCTTCCTCCAGTGTTTCCATGGCGGCACCCCCGCTTTGCCTCCTTTACCATTACAAAAAAACATCACTGTTATGATAAGAAATCCTTCCAATACATCTGTTATGGAAACAACTTGGCGTTCACTTACACATACCTGTTCATCGACGAAGTCACCTGCGTACAGGAATCCTTCTGTTATGTGTGCCCGAAGCACTGGAGCGAGATTATTCTCATGGCGGCCCTGTCGAGAGGATTGTTCCCTTTGCCTTCCTTTGATGCTGTTTTGGATTTCGTTCTGGAGGGAGAAAGAGACGACTGAGGATATGACATTCTATTGCATAATACCATCCCCGATTTCGCCTCTTGTAGGCAAACCCCTAGAAGTTTGAGTATGACCGAGCTCCTCGCACACAAACACAATTTATACCATTGTCTCCAGGGTAAAGAATATCTGCTGACGTATTCCAAGCCATCCCCAAGTTTTACTCTCCGCCACTGGGTATAGGGGTTTCTAAGTGTGGACCAAAGAGTCCACGAGCAAACCTAGAGTACAAACTTTTATCTGGGATTGAGCTGGCCTTATGTTTAAGCATTTATGGGGCGAGGTAATGGATCTACTTTTCTAGAATGTCTGACTCACCCTTAATCTGTTATTTTTTCCCTACCTTCTCCTCCATGTCCGCTGTGAATTCTTGGAAAGCTTCATTAATGGGTACGAAGATGGTCAGGTTGGACTCGGTCAGAAGTGGGGTCAGGTCGGCGGCTTTGGCGAGGAGGAGGAAGTCGGTGGCGGACGGGAGCTCTTCCAAGGTTTCGGGCATCGAGAAGATCTCGACTGCAAACGGGAGAACGGGATGATATCCATCTAGATCCAACCACAATTCTCCCTCGAATCAACCACATGTCCCCATCTCAAGAGACAATATTGGAATTCGACTTTAAACAAGACCAGGATAAATCTACGTCTCTCGTCTATGTTTTATCTCTTTTACCCTTCTGACCTACGACCTAGCTGGGTGAAAACAGAGCTTCTCACCAAGAGCAAAATTAAGCCATTCTAGTTAGGGTTAATCATCGGATGGAAGTCCCAGTTTTTGTCGACTTTGATGAGATGGGTGCAGTACCTAGTAACGACCAGGGAATCAAAATTCACATCAAACTATAGATCCCCACTGGATTACGCAATCCAACTAAATCTAACAATCATCTAAGCTTCCTTACCCCTATTACTGATTTCCCCCGAAATGAAACCGCGAATATTGTTACATTACTTACTCTTGGAACATCCGTGGCCGTCCCTAACGAAACCATGGCAACATCTATGCGTAGTCTTCACGGTTTTAAACATTCCTTTTTCGCTGATCCTGTCAACGAAAGAAACCAACGTCAATCAAGATACTTTCTCGAGCAATCTTGACGTCTCCATACTAAATATAGACGTCGATTAAAGTTAAAACGGAGGGGAGAGAAGTCTCCTGTCGATATATTTTCAGAATTTCTAACTGAACACTCCAATTGTGAGACGAATGCGTTGGGAGAATGGAAGAATGGTTTGATCGCGGGCCGATGGATGCAAATGTTGCGAATTTCATATGCAAAAGGAGAGAAACAGTAAAATAGAGACCAAGTGGATCTAAATTGCAGACTTAAAAAACGAGATATGAAAAAGTCATTGAAAAAGTGCAACTTTATGGAAAATTAGAATTAGGTAGTTAGAGGACACACATGGGGCAGTGAACAAGCAATGGAAGGGTGAGCTCAAGACGTCAAAGACGCAGGCGCTGGGCAGTGGAACAAGAGTTCTAATTTTTAGGCAGAAAATGAAATAGGGGAATGACGAAAAAGATAGGTATGCATGAATAGGAGATAAAAAAAACAGCGCGGCGGAGTCGGTAATTTTTTAAACCACCATCCATGACTCCGACTCTTCTATTTGTAATTTAACAAGGTAACTATTAATTATGGTACCTGGCAATTGAGGTACAAACTAGAACTCATTATTATGGAGATGAGAAAATGTTATTTTGATGTGTCTCAGGTGTGAGAGCGTTGGGACAAATACTATTTGAGTCCTGCCTCATTTCAATGCTGCCAGAGAATAAAAACAATCCCCAGAATTGATCACGAGACAAAATTCTAAAAATGCTAGGTTATAAAAGTATAAAAAAACAATAAAAATGGTATTAAAGAAAAAAATATCTTTACATGTTGTAAAACCTCAAGTGCACCGAAGTAATTACTACAATGAATAAAAACACTGAAAATCTAATAAAAGAAATACATTATCTACCCATAGATATGTAAAAAGATCATCTCCCTTTTGATGTATCTTTGGATTTTGCAGACGAGTATGAATAAGGAAGGTTTCTAAGAACAACAAGGGCGGGGCTTTCTCCTGGCAGTGAGTTTTATATAGGCTAATGATAAGAGTGGCAATTAAATCTACTATGAACTAGTAATTTGGGATGGGGGGGGGGAGGACAATGGACTTATAAAATATTTTTTTATTATGACTTCTTACAATTTAAATTGAGCAAGAGTCGGAGTGGAGCCACTTTACTAACTCCGACTCCAGGGATTAATCACTTCCTCTGACACCGACCCCAGACGCCTGGTAAATAATGACACAGACATACATGAATCAATGAATTGAGTAAATGGTGTGAATTTATGTAAAAAAGGAACCCTTGTAGTCCATGTACGAGAAATACTTTACTCACTTTCTTTTCATCTCATTGTCTACATACAACCGCATCTCCCTGACATCTTCATGTACTTCAAGCATTTGCAAGTATGCCTCTTTTTGCTTTCCACTACACGGTTTATATCGTTAATCTTCCATTCAGCATTTTTCACCCTTTTTCCAGTTTTGGCACACCCACACAGCCTTCACTACCTAATATCAGTTCCTTTAAATTTATTCTGCCTTAGCTCTGCCTCCATGCTCGCACTTATTTATTCTCTTTTACTCTCAAGCATTCTTACATACTCTCCCCTTTCTCCCTGATTCAATAACATTTCACTTCTGATTCTTTCTTCCTTTAAACCTTCCTCGGAACTCATCCATACACCAACCAATTTAACCTTACACAGCACAATCATATGACCAGATAGTCTCCTATTCATACCTATCACAGCTTTCACACATAATACATCCCGCAACATATTCTTTCTTACTAGGCACGGATCAATCATATTCATAACTTCTCCCCCTCTCCTATGCCCAACCTATGTGTATTTATGCACATGTTGAAAGAATGTGTTTGCTACACATCAACTTCTTTCAGCACAGAAACTTCTCTCCATTTTCATTTTCTCTGAGTGTAATAAAAGCTTTAGTTATTATCTCTCTCATTCTGTCCCTTATTCGTAACGGAATGATATTTTAGCACGAAAGTGTTACTAAGGTATAAATGGGGGAGGGAAGCTCTGGAATGAGAGCATTGCAAATATACGACTTGAGAGGGATGCCTGGCGTAGAGCGTGCTTATGGGCTTCAGCCGAGGGCTAGACCATATCTGGTATTTTTGCTACAACAGATAGCACCTCATTTTGCGTAGACAAAAGAAAGGGGCGGTCTTGTCCTTAGTATGGCATAAATGGGGTGGGAGAACGAGGTTAGGTTTGGTGGGAAAGTGGTTTGGTTTGGGTTGAAGTTTTGAAAACATTATTGATGTATGCAAACGCCCAGCCTTTGGGCAATGAAGAACTCACCTAATTCGCGTTAAGTAGTGACAGAGATACAATACAGATATTTAAAAAAAAAAAACAGATGTAAATGGTAAACAATCGACTAGAAAAACGCCAATTTCACAAATTACGAATTTTTAAGTTGGTAGAAATTGGTCTTACCTTGTCACGCAGGTGTATTTGTCTCGGCTGTCTTTGCAAGAGGACATTCTGAAGGTGGACAGAACATCGCTGAACATCAGCTGTCTGGACGATTCGCTGGTTTCAGTTTCGGGAAGTTCTTCTGAACCTCCTGCGGTGGTCTCTACCTCGGCTTGAACTTGGACGTCGTCCTCGGCAAAACCATTACTATTCTCCTCGCGTTCGTCCACTTCTTCACGTTCCACGCACACGTTCTGGCTGCGAATGGACGAATTTTTTACCCTCATTGGAAGGAAGGAGCTGCCAGGTTCTAGTTCGTACCCTCCCGTCCATTGTAGCCTCCTTGTACAAACCTCAAGTCCCGTGGGATGCGCCCTCCTATGGCCTCTCTAAGCTGGGGTCCAATATAGTTATAAGTTCTACTCCATCCATATTTCCGTTCTAAGGCCATATAAAGATGACACTATCATCTCAAGTGACTACAAGTGGGTCCAAGGTGATAACTTGGTGTCATCAACATACACGAGCCTTACCTTCACTCGTTACAGGAATGGTGGAGAAACACCAAGAGAGTCCCCACAATTCCCATATAATTTAAAATTTAATGCTGCGTGGGTGATTGTGTACGTTTCGACAGCGCCCTAAATGGGATAAGGAATGTGTGAGTACGAATGTTTATTCCTTAAAGGCTTTTATATGCATGGGGGTTAATACTGTTGTGTAAATATTCTTTAGCATCGTCGAACATCTTCCATCTTTCTCAGAGTCCCGTTGGCCATACCAGATTGTTTTATGTAAGTGGGTAGGTGTGGCGGTGGCTTGCACTTGTGTAGGAATTTAAAAAAATGCACATGTGTAGTAAGCGAAGTTAAGCAGTGACAGTGTGAGTAGAATGTAGGAATCCACGCCTCTAACTTAGAGGTCTATCTCTGATTTTGTAGATATGCTGAGGGGTTTGGCCGCAATTAACACAAAATTGGCCTTTTCCGCGACCGAAGTGAAATCTCGAAATGGCTTTGGGGGCCAGAACGACCTAATTATATCGAACCTAACGGAGGGTTTTTTATCTGTTGATCCGACTGAAAGGCAATAAGGAGGGGGCGGGGCGGTAGAGCGGACGAGAAGGGGGTAGGAGGCTGTAGACCGGACGAGGGGGCGCAGTGGGGGTTAGAGCGGATGACGAAATGGCCACATCCTCTGTTGGAATGAGCAGGATTAGCCTCTTCCCTCTTCGGGTCGGGGAAGGGCTGAAAGAGTGCCACGGAATGGCAGTAGAAGTGGCTCGTTGCAACCAGTGAAGAAAGAATGATAAGATAAACAACGAAAAATAGTGAATACAAAGAAGAGAAATAGGATTACTCGACAACCCTTAAGACTTGAGGGGAGGGAGCTCTCCCTCCACTACCTCACACGAAATTTAAGTTCCTACATTCGTACTTTTAAGCGCTTGCGCACTAACATACGAACACAAGGGATAAACATTAACTGCTCTTTGGGTTTTGACATCCAGAACTTCACTTCCTGTTTACTCTCTCCATTGAAGAGGAAGTCCCCCTGACCCATAAATAAATCCGATGTTCATTTTCATTTTCCCTGTACTATCTGGGGCACGAAAAATGCCCATACCGTTCCCCGGCTGGTATCGTAAAAAACGACTAACCCCGATACTGGTGCGTCTGAAGAAACTGCATCTCGGGAAGGTCTTATAACACGAGCACAATACGTGATGGTAATGGGGGGGGGAGGGGCAGTCAGGAACCTAGTCCACTCAGGTCGGCTAATCCGTGTCAATGTGGGAATCGAGTAGGTGTGTAGAATGAAAGGTATAAGTGGAGTAAGAAAGAGGGAGGTGGTAGTGAACGTCTAAGACAGGGATGTTTCAGATGCTTGCTATGTGCGAGACAAACAAGAAAGGGAATGAAGAGTCTGTGGGGGATGGAGTGAAATCCAGTGGGGATGAGAGTGGTGGCAGCAAAGTGGATGTGTCAGTGATTTTGAGTGAAGAGGGGCAATATGCAATTGTCGAGTATAGATATGTGAGCTCAGGAAATAGGTGGGTATAGTTAAGATTTGAAAGGGTCAAACTGTGGTGGTTGTAGTATATAGAACTTGTAATGGTAAAAATGAAGGTGAGAAAGAGAGGTTCTGGAATCACTCGGGACGAGTGGTAGACGGAAGTGGGAATGGGAATCAGTTAATGGTTGTAGAAGTTGTGAACGGACAAATAGGGAACAGAATGAAAGAGAATAACTAGAGCTTTTATTACACCCAGAGAGAATGAAAATGGAGAGGGGTTTCTGTGCTGAAAGAAGTCGATGTGTAGCCAGCACATACTTTCAACACATGTACATAAATACACTTAGGTTAGGCATAGGAGAACCGGAGAAGTTATGAGTATGATTGCTATGTGCCTAGTAAGAAAGAATATGCTGCTGGGTGTATTTGTGTGCAAGTTGTGAGAGCTATGAGTAAGGGACTATCTGATCACATGATTGTGCTGTGTAAGGTTAAATTGGTTCGTGCATGGATGAGAAGATGTGGGGAAGGTTGAAAGGAAGAGAGAATCAGAAGTGTAATATTAATGAATCAGAAAGAGGAAAGGAAGAGAGAATCAGAAGTGTAATATTAATGAATCAGAGAAAGAGGATAGTAAGTGAGAATGCTTGAGAGTAGAAAAGAAGAAAAAAGTGCGAGTGTGGAAATACACCAAATGTGGAACAAATTTAAGGAAGTGGTAGTAGGTAGTGTAGCTTGCGACTGGGTCTGCCAGAACTAGAAAGAGGAAGCAAAATCTTCAATGGTGGAATGACGATGTAAAGAGTGTAGCAGAAAGTAAAAAACGGGCGTACTTGAAAATGCTTGAAGTAGATGAAGATGCCACGGAGATGCGATTGAATGTAGACAAGGAGATGAAAGGGAAAATGAAGAAGCAAACAGAATATTAAAGCAACAAATTTAATCATTTGGAAAAGAAGATGAATGAGGATCGCGATGGGAACTGGAAACTATTCTGGAAGAAAGTGAGAATGGCAACGAACCTGGAAGTACTGTATGAAAATCCAGGAAAATAATCGTCTGACACTTATGAGCAATGAAGAGGTGAAAAGTAGATAGCGATAATACTTTGATAAGTTGTATATTGTGAATATGGAAGATGATACAAATGTAAATATGATTGGTTTCGTGAATGTAAATAAGGTGTTTAAATTAAGTATGCTTGAGTTATTAGTGTTGTGAGAGCTCTGAAAAATGATAATAGATGATATAGTTGCTGAAGTGTTAAAAAAGTAATATAATTATGTTATGAAATGGGTCTGGTAGCTGTTTGCAAGGCATGTGAAAGTGGGAAGAGGGTGAAATTTAAAGAGCCAAATCAACGAGGACTTATTACCACAAAGGTTAGTTATGAGAGATCTGTAAAATAGATTAAGTTAAATGAGTGTAAGGTATATAGCAGCACGACCTCCCGCAGGCATTGGAGGCGGGAGGTGGAGGTGCAGCTCCTTCGGGTCTCAATTGTAGCACGGGCATTGCCCCTGCAACATTCTCCACCCTCTTATGGGAATTTGAAAGTGGAAGTGTGATCGATGACTGGAAGAATGACTTAATACCGCCATTATATAAGGGTAAAGGTAGGATAGAAGAATGCAAGAACTACAAGGCGATAAGTCCGTTAAGTGTTATTGGTAAAGTGTGTGGAAAAAGTCTGGATGTATGAGAGAGATAACCGAGGGATTGGTAGAGGATGCATAAAGGGCGGGGGGTTGATGGGGGTAGGTTGTGTGTGGACCAACTATTTGCAGTGGAACTGCTGAAAATAAGGGGTATGAACTGTAAAGTGTATGGTGTGGTTATGGATTTGGAGGAGCTTGTGATACAGTAGACAGAGAAGAGGTATAGTAGGTGCTAAGAATGTATAGAGTGATTGGTAAACTGTTGGATAGTGTGAGGAATATTTATGTTGTATGTGTGGCATGCGTTAGGGTAAAAGATAGACGGAGTTAGTGGTTTGACATATGTGGCGTAAGACATGGTGGTGTGATGTTGCGATGGCTGTGCATGCAAGAGCATTTGTGAGAAAGCTGCTTGGGGCCCTTTGCTCAGGGATAACCCCCTGACTAAATGAGATACTACTTCACGTATAACCCCATCGCTATGAATATCCTTCAACCTGGACAAAATGATGGGTGGCTTTGTTTAACAGGGTGTAAGTAGCAGATGGTTTTACGGGCGCTGAAGCACGCCGACCACACTGTGGAAACTGGTAAATGTTGAATTATTCGCTTCTGCGAAGACGAACGCCGAAAATTGCTTACGAAATTGAAATAAGTGGGTAAAGGGTCAGAAATATGCATGTTACCACACGTTCGCAAGGGTTTTGCGCGTCGGCGTCCCATAGGGGGGAGGTTTCCTCCCTTTTCTGTTTGCGGTGATGTTTTAGGGTCATTGAGTCAAGTCTTGGTTTCTTTCTTTTAAGGTCGAAACGGTTGGATTGGGGTCAATAGGTCTATCGACTGGGTCAACAGCGGTGAGGTACAGATGTGTACTTGTGCGCACAGGCGTAACTTTCCATTAATCGGGTTTCTGGAGATATTTGGGAGTCATCTCTGGGAAACCTCGATCTGAGATGGCTGTTAGTCAAATGTTTAACCATGCCTCCCCCCCCCCCCACTCATACCGAAGTATCTTACGCTCAAATTAATCCCTTGGACCTAAATGCAGGTCAATTTCAGCTCCAAACACACACTAATTTAATTCGTCATTCAAGTGGTGAACCGTTGCACGCTTTTCTAGTTGAGTGGCCAAGACATCGGCCGTTTAGCCTTTCCCGGCCGCGGTGACTTGCGACTCTAGTTTACCTTGAGGTTCGCATAACGGTTTTTATGTGAGCAACGCTGATTCGTGTGGATTTGTACGTGTATAAAAGTTTAATTTATATCAGCGAGTGAGTGAATGCTTAATGAGTAGGAATGTATGTTTGTATGTGGAGATAGCCTGAATGGATGTGCTGAGTGAAGAAACAAAATGGCGGAGGACACCTATAGCTCAGTGCCAGAATGAAATGGAGATGAGTTGGGCGACTGAATAGTCTTCCTTTTCTCGCTCCTTCTTGGCACTCCCTCCCTCCATTGATAAGTGCCCAAAATGCCCAATGTACATTATCGAACTCAATTTTTTGCAGTTCCTTCCTTTAAAGAACTAATGACTAACTATATTTACACGGTGTCATTCCAAGTTTCATTATTTAGTACACGAACTACTGTATATAACAAATTTTAGGTAGTTTACGGGAGATGGAGTATACATATGGAACATCAAATATTAATGTGAATTAACTCGTAATTTACAAGACTATTTCATCATCCTCACAACCCTTAAAAAATAATATCTGATACAGAAAAAAACGCAGTAAATAAATCTGGACCAACTCAAATCCATACCCCCCAAATAATCTTTAACCCTAGCAAACCGAAGCAAATGTTAGCTTCTCCAATCTTCCCAAGAAGCGGCAGGTGGTGGTGAAGAGAGCAGCAGCGGTCCACCGAGCACCATTTGGAGAGGGGTTACTCTGAGCGTCATCAGCGGCTCGAAAGGCGAGTCAGATATTGGCAGCCACGGTTAAACCGCGGTAGTTTGTCGAGGCACTTTGGTCTAGGGGACAATCATGAAAGCTCGACAGATGTCTCAGGCTCAACCCCAAAGTGTGCACAGTAGCGTTCTGCGTCACTGGGCACAAGTCCCACCCGATACTGTGAGAACAACTCGGTCTTACCTTTGCCACCAGGGCTTGGAACGTGTAAAGATCTTAAACAGGTTGGATCCCCCTGCGAGGAAAGAGGAGAGGGTGAGACTCGGCAACAATGAGGGTATGGCAAATGGCACTTTTGAAGGTAATGCGGGGGCACTCCTGGGTCATGGAACTTACCGAATGGGTAGAAAGGTCTGAAAAGAGAAGGTGTCCCCTCGTTGGGATTTTCCTCTGGGGTCGGTGGGAACACGTCGATCCTCTCTGCGTTAGCCAGGGGTTCATTCTCGTCAGGGTAGAAGACCTAGAAAATGCAGAAGTACACCTTGTTACATCAGCCGGGTAGTAGCACAATTGCCACCCCTTGGGAAGAAACGTGACACCCCTGAATGGCAAGCTCTATTATCCGGAGAGAGGATACCCCATGGTACAAATGCCGCCCACAATCAATAGGACCCCCCTTCCATTCTTCAGCAATTTGGCAGTTCATGCCTTGGTAACCATTGTGAGTATTTTTTTCGATTTTCATCCCACCTCCCTCCTGAAATTGGGCAAGAGGGACCAAAACTGGTTTCCGATGAAGAATGTGCCTAGTGACCCCGGTTTCCAGCGGACTGGCTATGGCCCCGCGGCGTCACTATGAAGAACCGGATGCTCTCTTACCGTAAGGCCGTCGTCGACTCCCCTTATTGACCCACTGATGGCATCGACGGGGAACTGGTGGATCCTCTCCTCCTGTCTCAGGTACGGGGAGATAGACTCGTGCATCTGGGGGTAGGGAGGTGTAAAAGAGAAAGGTCAGTTTCACTTCTTCAAACACCACTGCATTAAATCAAAGAGTAGGGGGTCCTACTTTTTCTTCCGAACCCTAATGACTCGGGCATACAGATGAACCAGCTGCCAAGGGGGTATTCTCGCCGGGTTGTATACTCGCCCCCTACCCAATACACGTTGCATATAAGTAGTTAGGATTCCTTAAGTAGTAGGGGTTTGTGTCCGTCTGGCAGGGTGAAATTTCATGAACATTCGAGGGTGTTGGATGAGCTTCCGAGCACGAACCTCTACTTGAACCCTCCCCCTTCCCATCGGGGCACTTACCCTCTTTCCGACCTGGTCAGTGAAGGAGGAGATGTTGTCCTCCAGATCACCCGAAATCTGGTCGAAAGTGACTTCGAGATTGTCGGAAACGCGAGAGACGATGTCTGCGGTGTCCTTCAACCTGCCGTAGGGAAGGGTAGAGGGGGTCAAACTCCGTGGTAGCAGGGGCAAGACCTCCTCCGCCATGAGTTAATGCCCTAACAAAATGTGGTGATCGTCATTATCACGATACGGGCAATACAATGACTCCCTCGTTTACAATAATATATGCCTAAACGCTAGGAGTTGGGCATGTCAATGCCATGGGCACCAACCCGCGAGGAGGGTGGATGGTGTAGGGAGGGTAGATCCCTTCCTACACCTGCTACTTGGAAGAATAGCACGCCTTCCCGGCATATGTGCGTAACCATGACAAGGAGCCGTTCTCGAGGTTCTAATACTTAATCACTTCCTTTACAGATTTCACTTTACAAACCTTCTGCAGATGCCTTTGTTAGTTCTCTTTTAACTTAAGGATTAATTAAAATTAGCTATAATTGCCATAAGATAGTTGACAAAAAAAGAGAATTGAAATAAAAAGTAATGGGAGAAAAATGCAGAAGGGGCACTATTAGGAACTATATATACTAGGCCGTCCTAAGTCAGGCAAGAATGGGACACAATGCGACTGACAATTTAACACCTGGCACCACCTACCGCAGGCAGCTTACACCACAGTGGTTGTAATCTTAACCAGGCACACAAAAAAAGTAATAGACGAAAGAAAGGATAACTTTCTTACTTTTCCCTGCATTAACCAACATGATGAACAGCGAAAAGTTTGAAATATTGAGGTACGGTTTGCAGCAAGAAATAAAAACCACCCCCAGCTACCTGGCATATAATGTAGACATCGGCTCTAAAGAACACGTGCGAGATTTGGGAGTCTATATGAGTGCTGACGCCTCTTTTACTCAACATATAAACGCCACTGTTGAAACAGCAAGAAGACTACCTGGATGGACCCTAAGGACGTTTTACACACGGGAGGTCATGCATGCTGACTATCTGGAAATCCCTGATCCTCCCTAGGATAGAATATTGTTGTCATCTCTCGTCACCACACAAATCAGGTGAAATAACAAGCTGGAAGCCCTGCAAAGAAGTTTCACAAGTAAAATCCAGTGTCTACAATGCATGAATTACTAGGAGCGACTGAATGAGTTAAAACTGTACTCCCTACAATGGAGAGAGCACTACCTGGTGATCTACACATGGAAGATCTTGGAAGGACTTGTACTAAATCCGAGACTGACACCAAACTACTACCCTAGAAGAGAACGTTTGTGCTACATCCAAAGGACAGAGGCAGTAACCAAGGGAATGGGAACTGTGGCGCACAACTGCTTCTCGAAAAATAGAGCTTGACTATTCAACCCAAGGAAATCAGGGAACTGCCCGGAGTCAAGCCTAACTACTTCCAACTTAGACTGGACAGTGGACAGATGGTTGGAAACAGTACCTGACGAGCCCCCAACACCCTGGCCCTACAAGCATCCAACTGGGAAATAAGAGCAGAACTGCCTGGTCACAACGGAGGAGCACCTTAGCTGCGTCCAAGAAGGACGAAATTATCAAAAGTAACAAGTAATCGAACAGCATCAGAATTCGTGCGGTTGCTACAAATCCCAATAAGCCCAGTCATTGAAAGATTTCCTGATATCCGATCTAATAATGGGATGGTTAGCATAACCGCTTCTAAATCACTTTATGGGGTAGCCCTAAAGATTTTAAAGAGATAATGACAATAATTCATTCATTTTCTTTTTTAAAAAATGTTTGAGGAACTAACAATTTTAAACACTAGGCTTTCCCGCGCTTTTTCTCGTTCTGTCCGATAAACCAATCGAGACTCAGCATTTGAAAATCTTCGTAGTGTTGCTAAAACAAGTATCATTAAGGCTATATGACTCGAAATTCTTTCTCGGAGAGTTTCCTCTTTTTGTAAATAAGGAGAAAGAAACAACTGTATTTGAATGAAACCTTACTACAGGGTGTCCAAAAGTCACAATATATTGAAACAATTTGGGTCTCGTCCCCCCATGGCTTCTTAAGTAATCTCTCCACCAGAATAATGAGTAGTTTGGGATATATGAATATCGCAAGCCATACGTTGAAACCATATTGGCAAAATACAGACCATAAAGCTGCTGTTTCTCTTGTTGAAACTATTAGCTCTGTATCGCGACTTTTGGAGCACCCTGTACACTTCATAATACGAACATATTATAGAATAAATATTGCCCTGATACCAACATGTAACCAAGGAAAGCCCAGACAACCTAGAACACCGTCTCATAGACTGCACACACCTCATACAAGAACGCACCTCTCTTAGGGGCCTGTGGACCCACCCAAAAGAGTGTGGGGTCTTTCTAGGGGGCACCTAACAGGCATAAGACAGGTAGGGGGGCTCGGCAAGTAAGTTATTAGCTTTATGTATATATTGAAATATGATGATAATGAATAAATCCAAGGAGTCTTATTCCGTTTAAAAAATCCTTCAAGGCTATTTTGTCGTCCTCGGTTCTTTTACGAAGCTTCTTCAAAATATGTTATTTCAGGTTCCATAAGAAATTCTTAAGAATTTGTTAGCATTAACTTTGGTATTTAACGAATCATTCGGCAAATTATCCGATCGTAGAAGGGTCGACCAGATACGTTGCTTGGTAGAAATCGTATTTAATGGATTAGAAAAGTTCTAGTCTTGTGGTAGCTCCAAATTTTGAGAGCGGGGGGTAAGTTCTCTACCGGCGGCTGCAAACAAGGGTATAGCAGCAAAGTTATACATTAGTATTTTTTTAAGCTTAAAAATAGGATAAAGAGAGCAACAATAAAAAGAAACACCAACCTAAAGTAACACAAAACAAAATAAATAAAACTAAAGAAAAAAAAGGAGCACGCTTAGGGGGCGAAGGGAGGCCCGGTACTTGAATAAGGCTGGACTCGTTCAGCTACAAGCGAGAGTGCATGAATTAGTTACGAGTACACCAGAGACAAGCGGTTGCGACACCGCTCGTCCCGGTACCGGGACAGGTAACGCGCGTGAAGTTCCCCCGGACTGGGACATTTAAGGGGACCGAACAGTCGTCCAAATAAGGTTCCGGGAAGTGGTCTATCAAATGTCGCTGCGTCTCGCGAGTGTGTCCGATTCGGAGGAGACAGTAAACGACCTGAAGCCATGGGGAAAAGACGGTAAAAAGCGAGGCACAATGACACACACCTTCAGATTTCCATCAGCCGTCTCTCATAAGCGTAAATTTGGAGTATATATATATATATATATATATATATATATATATATATATATATATATATATATATATATATAGCAGGAATATGAAGACATATGCGATGGTTTTGAACATTTAATTTTCCGGACATTTCGGTCATTAACGATGATCATCATCAGCGAATTCCGGAAAATTAAATGTTCAAAACCATCGCATATGTCTTTATATTCCTGCTACGAATAAGGTTCCCAAGGAACGACTCCATCACTAATATATATATATATATATATATATATATATATATATATATATATATATATATATATATATATATATATATATATATATATATATATATCAAAGTAGCACGAGAGAATGATGAAAATGAATCCATTAAACCACATTGAAAGAGAAAACGGAATAATTTTTCCTTACAGTAATATTTTTTTATTACCTTTTTTCGAAAAAATCCGTGCAGGGAAGCATAGCATAGTGTACTAACGGTATACTTTTTAACTGTGATCAAACCGGTGCTCGCTGCATCGGTGTGCCTGGTTCGAATCGCTTACCTGCACGGATTTTTTCGAAAAAAGGTAATAAAAAATATTGTAAGGAAAAACTATTCCGTTTAATGGATTCATATATATATATATATATATATATATATATATATATATATATAGTACAAGAAAGAGAAATTGGACGCGAATGAGCAATGAGACAAGAAACAGGAGTTTTTTAGAGGTAAGAGAAAGGGACATTAGAAGAAGACTAGAAAAACTCCTGTTTCTTGTCTCATTGCTCATTCGCGTCCAATTTCTCTTTCTTGTACTATATTGTTATATAGTCTGCAATGCAAGGTTTCTGCATCTTTCTTTCTCTCTTCTAAATTGTTTTGAAAGGCAGAAAATAAATATGGCGAAAGCCCTGTGGTGGTTGTTATCACCCGCAGAACTTGCATTTGCTCCTTCTTCTATATATATATATATATATATATATATATATATATATATGCACTTTTTAGTCGCATGTGAGTCTAGTCGCGGGCGACTCTAACATCTCACTATGTTGGTCGGTCGGTCCCGTTTTGTTTTGTTTTTGTAATAACATTGTAACTAATTGGCCGATTCTAACGAAATTCAAAACCCTTATGTTGTTTTACATTCTCTTTCGAATAGTATAACTTCCATGGGCCTCATAAGGTTAGTCTCAAAATAAAGATGCAAGCATCTATTTAATCCTGTGTAAAGCCCCAAATTATTCCTCTTTCTATGTAGGAGAGATCGGAAGGTCATTAGACAAACGCATATAGGAACATAGGGCGGAATATTCGTAGAGCAAACAATACTTCGATTTCTCTAGTGCCCAAATTATTTATCATTGTGATGATTATAATAAAATAAAAATATCGAATCCTCATTAATTAAAGAAATTCTAAATTTCAATTTATCTGAGGGCAGCAAAAAATGCTCCCAAAAACTGGGGAGTTTTTTTACATTTAATTTACCAGTTATTGAGTAAAAAAGTGCAGAAATAACGCCAGGAGAAAAGTTTAAATAATCCTGCCCGGGCGTCAAACCCGCGTCTGCTAATTGCAGGTCAGATGCTCTACAGCCCAGCTACCAGAGAGAGTAGCTGACCTCTACCCAAAAAGTTACCCTATCAAACCCACATAGGCTAGGAACTTCCAAGGAATTTTTATACACATTTTAAAGGCTCATTATCCATGTCACATACAAAGAAAGAGTAAATACAATTTCTGCGGGTGGCAACAATGACCTCGGGGCTTTCGTCATATTTAATGTCTGCCTTTCATAAACCTTTTGAAGGCAGAAAGAAAGATGCAGAAACCTTGTATTGCAGACCATATAACAATACAGTACAAGAGGAAGAGAAATTAGACATTAATGAGCAACGAGACAAGAAACAAGTTTTTAAAGGCAAGTAGAAATTACAAAAGTGCACGTGATCTAAGATGTTTTGTCTCTTTCGGGGACAAACAGAGAATAAACAAGAGAAAGAAAAACACAAGTTTTAAAGAAAAATGGGTTATGACGTCACTTGAACAAACTCATCACGTCAAAAGATAAATAAATAAAATTTGCTCTCAATATAAATTCAATTTATTGGGTTAATTTCACACAATATTGTATTTGCTGAGGGGGAGGGGGTTACCTGCGTTTGTTCGTCAGTCTGCATGACGTCATAATTTATTTAAAGATTGTTTTGTTTTTTTTCTCTTGTCTATTGCACTCTTTACCTGATATGGGTCTATCCAGGCATGGGAAAGGATAAGGAGAAAACAGATGAAGAATTTTTTTTTAAAAAGAGATGAAAAAATTGATATGACAAACCTCGCCACCCCTAAATCCTAAGGCAGGGATGTCACATGTGCGGTGACACGATGTGCCTTGTGAGGACAGCATAAGTACTCTTGGACTTTACCCGGAATTACAAATATACCTGATCTTGTGAATCTAGTCTTCCACACCCATAGGCATAGCGAGATTTAAAGCGAATATTCCTCTCGAAACGTCGGTTAAAATCCATAATAAGAGTAAAACACGAAACCGTTTTGACTCCCCACTTTTCGCTGCCTCCTCTTTCCCTCCATCATTTTTAAGCTCGACTTCAAAAAATCCCAAGAATTAGTAGATGGAAGCCTCCTTTGGTCGATAGCGAGACAGCTGAGGCATTTGGAGCCACATTAAGCAGTTTAGAAAAAGCGAGACCCCTCTCTCCATCCCCCAAGGAGAAGGGAAGATGGGGGAAATTAACACACTAATCTATGCTTTAAGACAATCGCCTTTTCTTTCTTCTCTCTCTGAGGGTGTGTATGGGGGGAGGGGAGGATTGGGGTCACTGCTTCGTTTGGGGATAAACCTGAGAAGACCGGGTTGGAGAAAGTGCGGGAAATGGAATTTAACTCCGCTTAGACGATTCGCCTCAACGAATCCCTTGTCCTCACAAGTACATTAAGGAAGGTAAGTTCGTATATCTAAATGTATGAAATCTATTATCTGTATATACAGGAGGTTTTAAACTAACCTCCCTCCCTGACGAGCCTTATTAATAGTTGTGCCGTGACTGTTGTTTTTACTCTTTGTTATGCTAGATCACGTTAAACAAAATCAGTGTTTATTTAAAACATTCAATTTCTTCACGGTGCCCTCCCTCTCTCCCCCCCACTAAGCAACTCCCCCTTCACTCAATATACTTATTTCTCCAAGGAGAGCCAGTCTACCCCTGGGGGATTTTCTCTCACTTGTTAATGGAATATTAACGGACTGTATATAACCCTAGGGTCATATTCTGCCCCCTTTCCACGGGGGTAGTGCCCCATCTACAACTAAATCCTGGAATAACGACAAACCCTCACTGCCTCGTTGGTATTGCGTTTTAAACGAGTACACCTCCATCCCCCTAGAGGGCAGGGTTCCGGGGAAAGGAAGACCTTCCACCCACGTTTATACGGTGCCGAGGACAACCATAGGCCGAAAGTATATCAGCATCAGGAGTCTGAGGCATAATAACCCACCGTGGGAAATATGAAAAGTCATAATCTCGCGGGATTGGAACGCCCATCACTCACGCAAGAGGTCGCTGGGTCGAATCCCAGGGATATTTGAAATGCCGTACTTGTGAAACCCTTTCCGGGTCACCCTTATGGCGGAATTCATAAATATGGACAGACACTTTTTAATAAGAAATCCCACAACGGAAGGGCTGGGCGTCAGTCCCTTACCCTCTTTCAAGGTCGTCCCAGAAAGGGAGGATCTTCCCTTCCCTATGTCCGACTCTTTCTTCGTCGCCTGCCGGTACATAAGGATACTGGTAACGGTATTGGGTTGCTCGGGTGACGGTGATGACCTGCAGCAGGACCAGGACCAGGATCGAATACCCCGAAAATCGCTGCATCACTTCTTGCCAATAAATGTGTGTGCGGCGCGTGGAAGAAACTCAATGTTTCACGAACGAAGCTCAAAGACAAACTGACCGAGTGATGAAGCCAACGCGTCGCTAGACCATCTTCAGCTCTCTCTCTCTCTCTCTCTCTCTCTCTCTTTCCTCCTCTTGACGTCCTACAGGAAATGCCACTGGTGAAAGGACTTGATTTTGGGGTGCTCTCGGGGACCAGGGTTCATACGGGAATCCCAACTAACGTAACTTTGGGTCGAACTATACACTCACCATATATGTGGGAAGTAAGGGACCAGAACGGGGAAATTATATCACCCCACCCACCCCTGTGTGCTATTTCCCCCCCTTTTGAGTTTATTATACTTGTCCCCACTTGTTGGGTTGATGTCATTGGTTGGAGGGTTTCTGTTTATTCCTCCCCCCTCCCATCTAGATACCCGAACAAGCGTGGAGGACATAAATCTTTTAAAATAATTGGTAAACAATGAATGCCTTCGAGCGAGTAGGCCCGGGAAATAGGCCTCGTACTGATAACGAGTGGTATTATCGGCCCATAAGCGTTTTCCGGCTGTAAAAGGTGAAAACTTGGGGTGTAACCAGCTACAGGTGCGCCAGGTGGCTTGTAATTGGTTCTTGTCTCCCCGTCCCCATACTTAGGGACGAAGAAAATTGTGACATCATTCTCACCGGAGGAAACTTTCGAATTTGTTTATGTCCGCATCTGGACCAGAGTTGAAGATGTCCTGGAAGTGGTTCTGAGTTCTCAAAAGTATATACAGGTGGGTCCTAGATTACGAACGATCCGAGTTGCGTCGTTCCGTACATATGAACAGGCTCGCATTAAAGTTAGAGGTCAAACAGTCCTTCTTGCCTTTGGGGAGCCCTTCGCCCTGTGCTACATCAAGGAGGGCGAACAAGTTTCCTTTTGACGCCTTATTAATAGTTGTGCCGTGACTGTTGTTTTTACTCTTTGTTATGCTAGATCACGTTAAACAAAATCAGTGTTTATTTAAAACATTCAATTTCTTTTCTTTCAACAAAATGATATAAATTACCTTAAGTATAGTAAAACAAGAGGAACTATTTTCCCTCAGTATATATTGTATATTTTCTACAACTTTTTATGTTAGTGAATGAATTCAATAGCGAGTTATATAAAGGATAGTAAAATAACTTTATGAGCATAATATTTATTCACGAGACTATTTTCGTTATGTTTATCATACCCTCGTCAGTCGTATTGTTGTGGAGGGGGGGATGTCCTGTTTATTCTGCGTAAGCCCATATGGTCATAGGTATACTTTTAGTCGTATACTAAGAATGGAATGGGTACAAAACATCACTACGCATAACCTCATAATCGAAAGAAAAGACGCTAATCAGGGTGTGTGGTTATGACGTCATTTATTATATTGTTTATGATCGGGTTTTGATCAGAGAGGCTACATTTAATTTCCCCATCTGAAAGGTTGAAATTATTATACCGTGTATTGATTTTAATGCATACAAAATCTCAAAGTGGCAATCTCTCTTCACTGCGAAGCCGTTCGTTTGACATCCTCATCAGCATATAATTCAGTCGTCAGATATCTTATTTGCTTTGATGTAGATATCCTGTTCACCAGTGTGCCAGTTAACGAAGCCCCTGCTGTTTTACCTAGTATATTAGATAATCATAAATTAAACCTCCCTCTAAGCAAAAATAAAAGTGTTAACCCAAACCTCTTTTGTTATTTAAAGCAAAACCAGAAGAAGGCATCTTTCGCTGAACTTGAACGTAATCTGGTTCGTAACCCGCGGACCGCCTTAATTATTTAATCGGCCATGGATGGGATGTAAGATGATCATGGCGTTACTCATCCTTCCTGTACTTATTCCACTGAAAAGCGCCTGAGACTCATCACTCGTATATCAGAGAGATTTAGAACACAGGGTCCAAGAGAAAGTTCTCTCGCTCGTAAAAGGAGGTCGTTCGCTTCATTATGTTTGGGAAGGGTCCCTTTCCACGTAGAGGAATCCTCGTGCCTTCCTAACTTTCGGATGTCGTGAACGTATAATTAATAATTGAATTACTTGACCTCGTCCACGCATACACACACTCAACTATCAAATAATGCAGCCGGGGCCATAAACAAAATGAAACTTCTCAGCTCTGACCAGCATTCATCTATTCGGTGAAAATAGATCCGGTTTAGGATAGATCTGCTGCGGATCAGTGTTAATCTTTGCTCTCCCACCGACTTGTTTGTTATCAAAGAGCAACGCCCTGGCGGCCAGGGACACAGAGCATGGGGACCTAATGCGCAGTTTGCCTTCCCTTCTGAGGTTCAAGGTCACTCTTTAGACAACTAGAAACAGGCCTTTAAAAGACGAGATTCGAAGTTCGAAACCGTTTCCCTGTTCTAAGAATAGGTTGGTGGCGTGGTGTGGGGGGAGGAGGGAGGCTGGACCTGCTTGACAGGTATTATTGATTGCTAATTGACTCAGACTCCGGCCTACAATCTCACACGTTATTACACCAAACTCAGTATGTACACGAATGTGTTTATCCAGGCGTGTAGGCCTGAATAACTAAACTTCTCAGTTAAACATCAATGTATGCACCCGTAGCATCGCAACTGCCTTGCAGTGCACATGGAAGTCCTTCTCACCAGCACCTCGAAGCTCCATTCTATGGATGAGGAGTGAAGCGGTCCAGAACATCTGCCCCGAAGACGACAAAGTACGACTTCGAATCCCGCTATCCATTGCGCTTCTCTTTCTTTCCGCAAGGGGATCATGGTGCAGGATGGAGTTCCATGCTATGGCTGATATTTGGAGGATTGAATGCCCTTTCTGCCCCAACGCACACGGGTGGATTTGCGGCTCTCTCTCCCATACTGTTCACTCCCTCTATCTTCCCTACTTTTTCTACATACGCTTACACACTACCTGCGGGAGATGCCGTCGTTGGTTTTCGCTGCGTAGCCTATGACTACAGACGTTCTTTGGGCACGGTCTACAGGGTGATCCGAATGTCAAAGCGGATGCTCGCTGCCTCAGTGTGCACAGTTCGAATCCCTGTACGGAATTTTTGCGAATTAGGAAATAATATTTCCGAAGAAAATTTTTCCCGTTTTCTGTTTATTGCGGTTTGTTGGATTCATTTTCATCATTCTTTCGCGCTTATGAAAGATTTAAACATATATATATATATATATATATATATATATATATATATATATATATATATATATATATATATATATATGGTTGAGGGCCGCTACAACCCCATTCTTTTATCTCCTTTTTCCTTCTATTTTTCTGCCCCTCAACCTTGTTCCACACCCTGTAGAAATAAATGCCTTTATTGGTTACACGTTTCCTTCATCTTCTAGCGTCGAGGCATGACTTTGTTTCCCCATTGTTGCTCCTTTTCCTTTTGTGTTCTCGCTTTGTATTAGAGTGTTTATTATGGCGAGGGTGATGCGATGTGGTGAAATGACTCGCGTCTCTCATTTCATCTGAGTTCCTAGAAATCTCGACTTAAGGAGAGTTATCCGTTTAACAGCGCTCAAACAATAAGGTCATTGAAGCAAGGTCATGTTTTGACCTCGTTACTTGAACTGACATGAGTTGCAGGGTGGGGGTTCCTGGGTTTGCGACTGGGTGTAGGGTGAACTTATGAGCTTCCTGATAACCTCACATACGCTTTGTTCATCCATCAGTTGACGGGTTTGTTTCAGCTCAACCTTCGTTCTCCGCGCCACGCGTTACTGTATCTTATGACAACCGCCCGAGCAAACTCGACTCTAATATGGACTCCATCAGGCAACTAACCTCCCCCATGGTTACTTAACTAGGGAATGGGGTCTAGCTGTGGAAGAGAGCTGTTAAGGTATGGGAAATCTTTTCATTATGGATGAACCGTGGGCATGACTTCTGCCTCCCCCTCTCTTAAATCTCTGCCGGCTCACGCCTGTACCCTGTCCTCTATGGGCCAGAATATCGCCGATGAGAGCGGGGAAGGGAGATCTAACGGTGATGTCTACCTTGGATCGCCCCTTCTTCCCTCTCCAAGCTCGGATAGGACGGAGAGGGGGTGGGGAAAATCAAAATAATATTTGAAATAGAAAATGAAATTAATATTTGAAATTGAAATTCAATATAATATTAAAAATAGAAAATTAAATCAATATTTGAAATAGAAAATTAAAATTTTATTTGAAATAGAAAATTAAATCAATATTTGAAATAGAAAATTAAAATTTTATTTGAAATAGAAAATTAAAACACTATTTGAAATTGAAAATCAAAATAATATTTGAAAAAGAAAATTAAATCAATATTTGAAATTGAAATTCAATATAATATTTGGAATAGAAAATTAAATCAATATTTTAAATAGAAAATTAAAATTTTATTTGAAATAGAAAATTAAAACAATATTTACAGGGGGTGACAAGACTTTCAGACCATCCTGTAGGTTAGATTCCTCCCCTTGTCTTCACAGGATTCTTCAATTCCTCTTATTTTGAATTGTCGCCGGATGGAGTCTCGTTTACTCTGTCACCCGGTTACAAAGTTGAGAAGTATTCATTTTTAACGAACATCCATAACAGCACATTCAACCTTGTTGTTGGAAATGACAAAAAATATTTACTGAACTTTCCGGGAAAATTGCATCACCTTCGTCTTTGATGCGAAAAAGCGGAACCCTTTATGAAAGTCCCGGCGGTGGATGGTATCAACTGCAAACTGGAGGCGGCGGGCTGCGGATGCCGAGCCTGAGGAGGAGCAATAAAGAGCGAGGTCATCTTCAAATTAGGTTGCAGACACCCCTTCAAGGGTGTCTGCAACCTTATTTATCGCAATAACGATAAACGTATCCCTTTATACATTGCCCTGGGCAACACCCTCATCATGAACATAGAATTCAGAATAAGTGTTACCAACCTTAACCCGTAAATTAAGAGTAACTAAAAAAATCCCGAAAACAAGTGGTAAAAGTTCCCTCAATCCCCATTCATAAATCTGGGGAGAACTCCATAGCTACAAGTAGTGTCATAGGCCTTTTGGATATCGAAGAAGAGAGCCATTAGATGGCAGTCACGATCAAAAGTCTTACGGAGAGTACCCTCTATACGGACAAGAAGATCTGTCGTATTCTGCTTCTTACGGAAACCAAACTGGTATGGTTAGGAGGCAATAGTATTCCAGAAACCACTGCAAGCGAGCATTCACTATTTTCTCCAAATACCTAATAAGACAGCTGGTTAGAGGCTAGTGGCCTATAATGAGAAGGAGACAAGCAGTATCTATCCGGTTTGACAAATGGCAAGACCAACGCTGTTCTCCACGCAGTAGGATAGAATCTCTGTATCCAAATTCAGTTAAAAATATCTAGAAGGATTGATTCCGAATGGGGATGGCGATGCCCGAGGAAGTCGTTTCGGATATTTTCTAGGCACGGGGACGTGGGAGAGCATTCGGCGCTTTGTGAGTCGCTATAAATCACAATCCGTTCTCCGAACCGGGCACGTCGCGTTATCTCCCGTACCGAGAGGTGTATTGCAACCAGCTCGGCAGTGAAGACAGACGCAGGGCCTGGCAGAGCCCGGATAACTTCAAACTGAGGGGATATAGAGTGGAAACCGACCCACTCTTGCAACTTGGAGCCATCCATATACACTGGCACGTTTCCAGCGTGACAGGAAGTGTGTTCCAAATGGCCGAACGCAATACTCCTGGCACTGGAGAATTTTGCTAACACAAGCGTGGTGACAAATAGTTAAAGGTGGTACCCTCGATGGTGGCGCCCTGGACAAAACCACAAGCAGACCGTCCCGAGAGCTATACCGAACTCTAGAAGGAGTTTCTGAGCCCTAAACCAAGGGGCTTAGGGTCTCTCGGCGGCATAGGCACCGTCGAGATTAGCTGCAGATGCAGTTAGAGCTGTTGGCAACTGAGGGAGGTGCCGGGCTCGTGCATACAGGCGAATAATACACAGTACACGACGGAGAGAGAGTGGCATCAACCCAGCATCTACAAGTAGGATCTAGATACGGGACGTGCGGAAGGCACCGGTCTTCAAGCTAAGGTTGCTGTGGTGGATCGAGTCCACCTTCTGCTATACACGCTCGGCTGCGGATGCATAAATATCGCATCCGGAACGAAGAATATCCTAGACGTGGGTAAAAGAGACTCTAAGGCTGCGAATATTAGCCTCCCAGGTCGGTCAAATACAAGACCAAGGAAACAGAGTGAGTCCACCATTTCCAGGCGAACCTCATTTAGAAAGTCTGGATCAGGATGGAGCCGTGGATGGCGGCAGAAATGCACCACTTTAGTCTTGGCCAAGGAAAAACGAAGCTTGTGCGCTTCGGCATAGCGAGAGACGTGGATTAATGCCTGTTGGAGTCGACGCTCCAAAGTTGGCATCTGGGCCGCGCCAAAAGATATCGAAAAGTCGTCTACGTAGAGCGTAGTGAGGTGATACCGTTGATGCTCAGGGCAAAGAGTGTGACACTGAGGACACTTCCCTAAGAACCACCTTCTTCCTGCTCTATTGGGCCGGAGAGGGCCCCCCTACCCGAACACGGAATCGATGATATAGCAAAAATTATATATAAAGATTGGGTGGCATTACCTTGCTCTCCTCGTGTGGAGAGTTTCCATGATATCGTATTGTCATGTGGTATCATAGGCCTTTTCCAGATTGAAAAACACGTGGCATAGCGCTGTCCACGAAGGAAGGCCTCGCAGATGGCGTTTTCCAGTCAAAGCAGAGCATCCGACGTGGTGTGGAACTTGCGGAAGCCCCACTGTGCAGAAGACAGATGGCCTCCGTTGTCCAGAAAAAGCCTAATTTAACATTTCTCAATTTCTCCATCAAATTACACACGCAGAAGGTTAGAGAGATTGGCGGAAACCTGCCGGGGTAGAGTGATCTCTTTCCGGTTTGCGAAAAACAAGCACAGTTGCGATTCGCCAGGAGTCTGGAAGGGTACCCTCTACCCATATCATGTTGAACAAATATAACAGAAAGGCCATGCTTCGCTCACCCAGGTGTTAAAGCATATTTTACGGAACATCGTCCGGACCTGGGGCGGTGTCCGTGCACGAAGCAAAGCGGGACGCAACTCACTCGATGTAAACCTGTCGTTGAAGGGTTTTCCACTTTTGGAGGTAAAGTCCCGTCGGTGGGCTTTCGTGACATCACTACGCGCATTGAATGCGCGTAGTGATGTCGCGAAGAAAGCGGTCGCCAAGGACTCTGCAACAGATGCGGGGTCCGAGATTGCGGTCCCCATTCTCCTGGAGAGCGGGAGCGGGAGTCATGCGAGAACTTGCCCCGAATCCTTTTGACTTGCGTCCACACCTCTGCTAGAGGGGTCTTTTCCGTTAAGTGAAGGCACGTATGCCCGCCAAGAAGAGCGGCGGGCGTACTTCAAAACATACTTAAACCTTGCCAAAATTCACCGACAATGAATTTGTTCGGGTGGCGTTTATAGCCCATGTAGGCATAACGCTTCTGTTTGAGGGCAGCCCCACACTCGGCTGACCACCACGGATGCGGTCGGCATGAAAAACGGCCAGACGTTCTAGGAACAGTAGTTAGGTTCACGGCGATGAGGTTGCCGGGAAAGAACTCAACGGCCTCATCAACCGATATAAACTCCTTGTATTAGGTCAGGTTAGATCTTCTGACCTCCGTTTGATTTCCGTGTCTCGGAACGGATTGCACGCTGGGGAACTCTGCAGTTGAGCCTTGCCTCGAATAATGCAATTGAACTTTGGGTTCCAATAAATCTCTAAGAGTGACTAATTATACTTGGCAGAATTAATTCAACTATCTAGAAAGTTCTTTATATCAAACTGGGCGAAAAAAAACCCTTTACTACTGTACAAATGAAAATAAAATACTGGACATGAAAGATAAATCAGAAATAAAATAATGGACATGAAAGATAAATCACAAATAAAATAATGGACATGAAAGATAAATCAAAGTATACACACTCAGCCGCACACGACCGACAACAATTCCAGGTGGATCTGCCACCCAAAGATTCGGCTGCTCGAGAGGAGCACGATCGCGGTGGCGGAGCACTGAGCTCGAGTACTTTCCAACAGCACGGTTTGGGTTTGCACTTAAGGCCGATTCGTACTCGGCGAGTTCGAAGTTATGGCGGAAAATACAACCTGTATTCCAGTAACCACAGTCAGCCTCGAAAGTAGGGATCGAGAGAGTATTTGCCGGGAAGGAAACTGAGCTTGAGAGATCTTTTCTCGTTTGTTTCTTTTTTCTCTTTTTTTCTTGTCTTCGGGCTCTTGGGGTATGGGAAGACGAGAGAAAGAAGCTTTAAAGAGAGGCAAAATAGACACTCGTAAGTATAATGCAAGCGATCGAGGCACTGGGTCATATTAAAAAAAATATGGCCTGGTCTAGTTTAAGTAATGAATTATTCAGAGGGCAATGAATGTTTTAGTTAATATTTACCAATTATCCCAACTTAATTCCCTGCCTACGCTCGGCCAGCACTCAGAGCCTGCAGGCCTTACCTTATGCGACGTCTCCTCTTAGTATAATACTAATTTATCCAAGCCAATGCTTTACTATATATACAGAGCAGGGAAGTAAAAGTTACACAGGCGCCGGAAGGGGGATTTTGCTTAATCTATATAGAGAGGCGCTGGAAGTGAATTTAAAGCTTCACGCCATATCGTGGAATCTCTTGTTGTTACGATTAGGCTCACTATAGTCCGTGTTATCGAACGGAAGTGACCTCAAAAGAAGCCGATCGCGGGTTCTATCCTACCTACGCCTCTCTCTCTCTCTCTCTCTCTCTCTCTCTCTCTGATATCTCCTCCCCTCCAAGATGGAACTTCCGGGTAAGAGTGACATCCAATAATAATTCAATTTTAAGGTGGCCTAGGGCAAACAAAGGGTATCCAGAACATCGTAATTTAGAAACCCCCCAAAATGCATGACAATAAATTCGTAGGTAAAATTCCCAAATATAGAGACTGGAGAGTACATATGTATAAAGATTAATATTACAAAAGAAAACAATAGACAATAACCACAATTATCAATGAATACCTTTAAGAAGGACGCTCACCTGCCTCGAATCCATAAGCAATAATATTAACACAATCATTCCAGAGAAAATAGATCAAAAGGGCACATGATTTATTCCTTAAAATTAATTGGATATATTAAATGGCCATATGAACATAAAAAAATATTAAAATTACTTTCAATCAGGATCAGCTCGAAGGAGAATTCAAGGGATTCCGACTTAAGCTATCGGCTATACAGTTCTCGAAGCCTTTAATATACAGGATCCTTAATTGGAATTCTTGTAAAAACAAACTCCAGCGCATTAGACGACCATTATTGTTTTTTTTTACATTTTGGAGGTAGGATAAGGGTTTTTGGTCAGTTTCTATTATAAATTCTTTCCCTACCATAAACATTTGAAGTTTTTTAATTCTCCAGACTATCGCGAGGGCCTCTCTTTCAATCACGGCGTAATTATTTTCATGTGGTAGCAATTTGCATACACAATGGGAAAGCTCTCATCGTTTTCTCCGTATTGCCTTGTTGCTGGCATCCGTTCGTATGCCAAATGGTCCTTCGGGGTTAGGCAAGCGTAATATGGGTGCAGACGCAAGTTTCCCATCGTCAGTGGTTTCCATACAAGTTGCTCGGGAGCTTTTTTATAAAAAAAGTTCGCACAAAGGGTCGAACAGTGAGGCAAAATTACGAATAAAATGACGGTAAAAGGACGCTGAACCCATAAAGATCTTGATTGCTTCTTGCTCGCGGCCAGAGACATTTTAACAATGGCTCGAATTTTATCCTCCTGGAGAGCTAGCTGGTTATCTCCAATTCGGAAGATTAAATAGTCGATTGTATTGTAGGCGAAGGGACACTTACTGCGGCCAATGGTTAAATTATGTTCTCGGAGTCTTTGTAGAAGCGATTGAAGAGCATTCAGGGGCTGATTCCACTCAGTCGTAGCCACATAAATATTATCAAAATAAAGGATATATTTGGCAACCCATCTAATATCCTTCTCATCATCCGATTAAAATTAATTCATACAATGACGAGGCCAAAGGGAAGTCGTCGAAATTGCATCAGCTCTTTTTCAGTTGGGAAAGCTATTTATTTCTTGACCTCTTCTCGTAGTGGAATTTGATAATAGGCTTTGCACAAATCCAGCTCGGTTATGAATCTGGCTTTCTCAAAAAGATGAAGATTCTGGTCATTTCCTGAAATGCGTACCAACGCGCCCACGCCAAGCACCACCAGGGCGGGCTCTCAGGTGGCAGGGGCCTATAAAGTAATATTTGAATAGGAAAGTTGTCACTAGCATGGAGGTCATTGACTACCGACCAATAAAAATCAGGCTGTGCATCAGGGAGCACAAAGGTAGATAGAGACTAGAAGATGAAGCGTTTCTCGGGCAGTGATGCGTAAATTCATCCACATTTAGGACACCTATCTCCAGCTCCTCGATCAGGTCGTCAAGGACCTGACCCCTGGGATTGATCGAGTAGTCTCTCTCTACCGTTCAGATCCCAGAGCAAGAGAAAGTACCTGGGTAACCGTGCCACCACGCGGCGGAAGTCCCCTGCATCGAAGTCGGCTGACGGTGGATTGTACACAGAAATAACAGTATACCTCCTATCCAGGTGTAGCTGCAAGGCTACTACCTGAAAGGAGGCATTCGAGGCAGAGAAGGATTGAGACATCATGTCGGGTGTAAATGGCACATCCTCCTGCCCGGCCCCCATCCCGTAGTGGTGGGGTCGAAAAATCCTTATACCCTGGGAGGGTGGGCAGGGGGAACGCACCCAGTATGGTCTCCTACAAAAAGATAGCTAAGGAAATGGGAGGAGACCAGCATCCGCAGCTCCTCCTCGTTGGCCCGGAGTCCGCGGCAATTCCATTGAAGGATTATGCCCTCCAGGCCTTGCTCAGAGGAGATGCGGGGACCCTCTTCGAAGAGAAGACCCTAACGAGAATGGCCGTGCGCTTCCCGGAGGCAGGACTCCTGGCGCCGTTGGCCTGATAATGCGCTGAAGGCACTGTCGCCTTCGAGGACTTATCGGGAGAACTTTCGCTCGTCATGCGAGTCTTTTCCTCCCTCCGCCTTGAAACCTTAGGCAAGTAAGACTCTCTCTGTGGCAAGGGTGCCCACTTTGGGGGTTACGTCTTCAAGCCACCGAGCCTACCACTAGGTGTGGGCGTAGGAGACGTAGCTCCTTTAGTGCTGTCGTCCTTTCGCGGAGAAGCTTTAGGAACCCCGAAAGATGGCTTCACGACCAACTTCAAGGGTGTTGCCTCCTGTGAGTCTAACGACTCGTTCGAGTCACGCGGCTGTTTCACCTTACGGGAAACAGCCACGCTAGAGGAAGGGGAGAGCACTGGTTTTAGCCGGGGCTGAGTGTGAAACTTTTGTGCCGCTAGCTGTATCAGGACAGAGCCTGGGTTGGGTAGAACCCGCACATTTTTTCCGAATTGGCGCAGAACGGACGGTGCTCGTAGGCTGGAGGGGCCAGGAGCAGAGGGTGTCTTTTTTAACTTTAAGGCTTAAGATGTCCCAGGCAGCGCCCGGCGCGCCAGGACCAAGTTCTTAGCTTCGCGAAATAAGAGACCCTGTTGTTCCTGAACGTCCAGGATTTCATTCTCAAGGATATACGCACCCATTGCTTCAAAGAAGCGGGGTGTGGCTCTCGGAAATTGAAACACTTAGCCACACAGGATTTGGACTTCTCGTGTGCGACCTTGGAACAACTTACACAGACTTCGGGTAACTCACGGTATTGTAAAAAGAACTGAGAAGTAAGGAATACCTCTATGCTTTTGAAATGTACTGAAGTAAATGTAACCTAAGAAAAAATACGCAAGTACAAACTATAATAAAGTTACTTGAGCACAGCACTTACGTAAATGTACTTCGTTACTTCACAACTTGCACTAACCTCGACTATTCAAGTCTACAGGAGCGATTCCTGTGCCGAAGTAGTGACAGTAGTGGCACCTCTGCAGCAGTGGCACGAACGCCTTCATGCTATAGAGATACCAACTGGCACATACCAACTCAGGGAGCTTGTCATAGTAGAACGTGACGAAGAGTATAGGGGTGGGTCTCGAGACCCTTCCCTGTTTTTTCCTCACACGCCTGACCTTTACCGCCCCATGGTTGGCCACCTCTAAGGTAATGTCATCTATGGAGTATTCTATGAGTTACCTCGCATAAACTACTACTTTGACTAAGTTCATCGTAGAGGGTAGCGTCACACTCACAGGCGTGCCACCAAATGACCGAAGGCCATTAATCATGGCCGCCTCGGAGGGATTTGACGCATTCGCGCTAAGGCTCCCATCCGAGAAATGGGTCACATTCAGCTCTCTATCAACCACGCTAGCTGAAGCTCTCCTCTGATTGATCATGTTACCCTTGGTCAACATTATGCCATCAGTACAGCGAATAACCAGAAAGCGTTTGAAGCCAGCGGGCTCGAAAACGCCAAGTAGCCTCTGAATGAGGGGGCCCCGACGTAATCGAGGCTCCACTCTGCGCACCTGCAATTTTGGTCTTTGTCAGAGACTCCCCACCCGGGGAGGCACCGGGGCTGGACGTGCCGATCTTAGCTTGGTCACTTACTGAAACGGCAGCGGACCCGTCCGTCTCACTAGCTCCCGCAAAGGGAGAAGAGCCTTTTACCTTTTCTCTTTAGGAGAGGCGGGTGAGGAATGAACCCGCTTCTCCCCACCTCTCGCCGGAAATAGCCTCTACACCAGATGGACTATCATCGGCAAGATCCTTCTCTGACATGGATAAAGTCTTGGCTGTCACAGGGGCAACAGCCGGGGGAGGAGATCCCTCCTCTTATTGTGAGGCCTCGGGGCCCGAACCGTCTGAGGAGAAGCTTACACAGGGGCAAACTCGGGTTATGTGCTTGGCACCGATCCAGGGTTGACCCGATAGAAGATCCTATCGTCTGAGGCTTGGTAACATCAGGGACCATGTCCATCTCAGGGCGGGGGGGCTCCATGTGCCTTCCCCCCCCAAAAAACATCACGGATCCCATTCGAAGAACCTTTTGTCTCATCTTGGGTCGGTGAACCGGCATCGGTCGGGGGAGAGAGGGGGCACGTACAGTGACCCCCCTGTAAACTGAGAATGCACGATAGCAGGACGTTCAGGGGGTCGGACCTACGGGCCATTCCATCCCTTGCCCTCCTAAGGGGGTTGGCCCTATCGAGCCCCTCCCAGCGGCGGCGGTCAATATTTGGCCGCCTACGTGCTTTCTTGTCAGTCCCCTGTGAAAGAAAAGGGACTGCCGCTGGAAATCAGGGGTTGCCCAAAGGCGACTCCATAGAAGGGGGTGAGGGCAAGTCCCTTGCACCCATAGGCATAAGAGATGAGTAAGCCTGCTCTCCGGTCAGAGAGGTTTGGAGGGTTCCCTGAGAAAGCACAGGGGGAACCTCCTTTTCTTTAGTGGAGCTGCCCGAGAGCGGTTCCGATGCTGGTGAAGGGGGAGTAAAGGGAGAGTCTTTTTTAACTTCTTTCATGGGCATCGTAACCTTAGTATTTGCACTGGACGCAAACACTAATCACTCCACACAGTAGCCCGCTCTGCGAGCGGTGAATACGGCGCGGGAAAGCCAGCTGCCGCCTTTTGAGGCCACTCATGTGAAAGGAGAGAGAAAGGGTATGTGATGAAGGTGGGGGGGAGGCAGGTTGTTACCCCTCCAAAACCCGGAGCTTATGGGTGAAGGGGGCATTGTCCCTTAACCCCTCAGCCCCAATCCGGGATCGTTGGGTGAGAGGAAGCTGGTCGGTGCCTACCCTGTGAAACTAGAGGCCGACCAGAGAAAGTTGTGGGAGAGGTTGTAGGGAGAGTGAGGAAGTAGAGTAAGAGGAGTGTCAGAAAGAAGGAGAAGAGGCTAAGCTGGGACGGATAAGGCGCTGAGTCCCGTCAGCACGGCAGCCAGGAAATAAAATCGCCGTGCTTCTTACAAGGCCGGGACGTCGGAGCGCACCAAGAAAGTGATGAAGACATCTTGGCGTTAGCAAACGGACAGTTGCAGGTCGACTTCCACCATCGAGAAACACAGGGCTTCGCCCTCAAGTTCGTGCTTGGCTTGATACATCTAAACTCCGCCGGGTAGCGTTCAAGTCATTTAACATCGGCAAAAAAGGAGGCCAATATATTGGCGACGGTGGAGGGGATCGCAGACGATAGAACCATTCATCTCAATGCCAGCGGTGGAGTGATCAGAAAACCAACACCTGATTTTGTTTATAGTCTTCCACACCTGAGATAAATACGTAATGGAAGACACATATGCCCTCCAGGGGTCAATTTCGCGCCTGACGTAAAGTTCGCTGGCGAATGGCTCTAGTTCGATTTCGGTCAACACGGTTTAAAAAGGATGGGGTCCGGCGGAATCTCAAATGGGCCTTTATGTAGGCCAACACTGCAACAGCGCAATCAGCATTTCCGCCATGGGACTGAAGTTCTGCCCCGACGGGACCGAGTACGAGGAATTGCAGACTCTGCAGCATCAATATTTCCCAAATCCCCAATTTGTTTACTACTGAAGGAAGCATCATGGTACTTTGACCAGTAGGCCCTTACAAAGTTTTTGACTAAATACCTGGGTCTATAACTCATGTCTTTGGCGTAAGCGAGGATTAGAAAATTGATTTCATGAATTTCTTTAGAATGCCATGGGAAAAAATCCTTTTGACAGGGAAATGCGTCGAGTTTTCGCAACGGAAGAAGAGCAAAACTCGCTTACAAATAAGATATGATGTTTAACGTCAGCATACTTCCACGCGATTTTCCATCTGGAAAGAACGAGTTATTCCATATATATATATATATATATATATATATATATATATATATATATATATATATATATATATATATATATATATATATATATATATCAGATGGAGAAAATGTTGACCTCCTGAACGACTACTTCTTTTCAGTGTTTACTGAAGAGTATGGTCCCATCCCTCAGCCCAAGAATTCTTGCTTGGGGGAAAAACTGGAGGAAACGGACTTCACCTAAGGAGAAATAGAAAAAAAAGATCATGATCTAAAGACGAATAAGTCCCCCGGCCCAGACGGGTTTAATCTAAAGTGTTGAAAGAAGTGCGGGATGAAGTGTCACGACATCTGAGCACAGTCTTCAACATGTCAATCCAGACTGGATGCGTTCCTAGAGACTAAGCGTGAAGGGGAGGTGACTCCTATCTTAAAGAAAGGAGACCCTAGCCGGCCGTCGAACTAATGACCTATTAGCTTAACCTCAATAGTCGGTAAACTCATGGAAAGCATCATGATGGACAAATGACGTCATATTTAGAGTCCAAATTGCGATTGAGGAGTTCCCAGCACGGGCTCCAAAGTCAACGGTCATGCCTAACGAATCTTGTGGAATTCTTCCACTTCGACTTCAGTGAGCACGATCGGGACAAGGCGGTGGATGTGGTCTACTTAGACTTTCAGAAAGCCTTTGATAAGGTACCACACCGCCGCCTTCTCCGGAAAGTGCGAGCGCTGGGCATAGACGGAAAAGTAGCAAGTTGGATAGAGAACTGGCTAAGTGGCAGACGGCAATGGGTGTGTTGAATGGACAGGCTTCTGAGTGAATGCCTGTTACTAGCAGTGTTCCTCAAGGCTCTGTCATGGGACCACTACTGTTCATCATCTACATCAACGACATGGACGGTCACATGATTGCCAAGATTTGTTAATTTACCGATGATACCAAGTTTGGTATGAACGTCACAAAGGAAGGAAATACTGCCCGCCTTCAAGATGATCTTCGGAAGATTGGGGAGTGGTCGGACACGTGGAAAATGCCTTTTAACGTAAACAGATGCAAAGTGATGCATATCGGCCACTGAAACCCCTAATCTGAGTATATCCTTAAGGGCAGTGCTTTGAATCTACCGACACTGAGAAGGACTTGGGTGTAACTATAACCTGTGATCTCAAGTTCTCAAGGCAGTGTATTGAGGCGAAGAAGAAAGCCGAAATGATGCTAGGTTATATAAAGCGACAGTTTGGATATTGGAACAAGGAGATAGTACTGTGTTTGTATAACTCCCTTGTCCGATCGCACCTGGAGTATGCCGTACAATTTTAGACTCCTTCGCTTCGAAACGATATCGCAAGATTAGAACGTGTGCAAGCCAGAGCAACCAAACTGACTCCTTCTATCAGACACAAGAGTTACACTTACGAAGATAGATTACGGAAATTAGACTTGTTCTCGCAGGAGACCAGGATACTGCGTATTCAGCTTATAGAAGTGTTCCAAATACTTTGAGGCTTCAACATTTTAGACTACAGGGATATTTTCCAGCTTAGCCAGAACAGAACAAGAAATCACGGCTACAAACTTGAACTGAAGTGTTACCAGCGTGATCTGTGTGGGAAATCTTTCACATATAGCATCTGCGGTACTTGGAACGCACTTCCAGTGGAAGTTGTTAACAGCAACTCTGTTGAACAGTTCGATTCGAGACTAGACAAAGTCTTGGAAAATAGCCGCTTGGAGACTTGAAGCGTGGCCCGAGTGCTCTGTAGAGCGGCAATCTAACCCTTTAGAGGACTGCGCCTGCTCAAGTGTTCACTCAAAGGTACCCTCTATGAATGGATCGTGAGGTCTACTAGGGTACCTCTTCTCCTTGTTACACACACACATACGCACACACACAAACACTTTCTCTCTCTCTCTCAAGAACAGACTACTCCTAGAGTTCGCGAACGAGTTCCTGACTCAATGGGTGAGAGAGCCGACAAAAGGCAATAATACTCTCAACTTGGTTTTCGCCACCGAGAATGACATCGTTGAGGATCTCTCTGTAGGCGAATAGCTTGGTAGCAGTGATCACCAACTAGTCAGATTTACTAGTCAGCGACTAGTAAATCGAGGAAACTTGATTTGAGAAGAGCAGACTTTGCAGGTCTTCGTGCTGGTTTGACTGATGTGAGGCTAGAAGTGTACGAGGATGTAGAAGATTCGTGGAATAGATTCAAAACTACATTCATTTGTCTTCAGTCACAATTCATCCCTTTGAAAAGCCTTCGTCGGTCTTCTGTTCAACTAAAGTGGTTTAATCGAGAAATTTATTAAATGCTGAGGAAGAAAGGAACGGTGTACCGGCAGTCAAAGATTTCTGGTGACTTAGACGAGTACTATAGGCTAGCTAGGAGAGTGAAGTCCAGCATAAGGACAGCAAAGAGTGCCGGGGAGCTCCGAGTGGCGAGACTTTGCAAGAAGAACATCAAGGATTTCTTTGGTTATGTAAACAGCCGTAAACCAATCCATCGCACGATTGGCCCTTTAGTGAATGAGGAGGGGGGCATTAAATCACTCAGATGCAGAAAATGCTAACCTTCTGAACGACTACTTCTCTTCACTGTTTAGTGAAGAGTGTTGTTCCACCCCCCAGCCCACGGATTCTTACTTGGAGGAAAAGCGGGAGGAAACGGACTTCACCCAAGGAGAAATAGAAAAAAAGATCACTGATCTAAAGACGAATAAGTCCCCTGGCCCGGACGGGTTTCTACCTAAAGTGTTGAAAGAAGTGCGAGATGAAGTGTCACGACATCTGAGCACAATCTTCAACATGTCAATGCAGACTGGATGCGTTCCTAGAGACTGGCGTGAAGTGGGGGTGGCTCCTATCTCAAGAAAGGAGACCCTAGCCGGCCGTCGAACTACTGACCTACTAGCTTAACCTCAATAGTCGGTAAACTCATGGAAAGCATCATGGTGGAAAAAGTGACGTCATATTTAGAGTCCAACTTGCGATTAAGGAGTTCTCAGCACGGGCTCCGAAGGCAATGGTCATGTCTAACGAATCTTGTGGAAGTTTTCCACTTCGTTTTCAGTAAGCTCGACCGGGATAAGGCGGTGGATGTTATCTACTTAGACTTTTAAAAAGCCTTCGATAAGGTACCACACCGCCGCCCCCTCCGAAAAGTACGTGCGCTGGGCATAGACGGAAATGTATCAAGTTGGATAAAGAACTAGCTAAGTGACAGAAACGATATCGCAAGATTAGAACGTGTGCAAGCCAGAGCAACCAAACTGATTCCCTCTATCATACACAAGAGTTATGAAGGTAGATTACGGGAATTAGACTTGTTCTCGCTTGAGACTTGGTAACCGCGTGGTCAACTTATCGTAGTGTTCAAAATACTTCGCTGCTTCGATATTCTAGACTAGACTACAGGGATATTTTCCAGCTTAGCCAGAGCAGAACAAGAAATCACGGATACAAACTTAAACTGAAGCGTTACCAGCGTGATCTGTGGGGCTATTAGCACGCACTTCGAGTGGAAGTTGTCAACGGCAACTCTGTTGAACAGTTCAAGTCGAGACTAGACAAAGTCTTGAAAAATAGCCATTTGGAGACTTGAAGCGTGGCGTGAGTGCTCTTCTAGAGCGTCAATCTGACCCTTTAAAAGACTGCTCCTGCTCAAGTGTTCACTTAAAGGTACCCTATTTGAATGGATCCTAAGATCTACTTCGGGTACCTCTTTTCCTTGTTACTCCTTGTTACTCTATCCCCCCCCCCTCTCTCTCGTTCAGAGAAGCCCTGGGAAATATTCACGAGCAGCTGATAGAAATAGAAGATGTAAATCAACTTTGGAATAAATTTAAAGAACTATTTTTTATAGCCCAAGAAAACCATGTTCCTCTTAAGACAAGGAATAGTAACGCGAATAGAGGCAAGCCGCCGTGGTTTAATAATGACATAAAACGAGCAATTGGAGATAGAAACCGTCTCCACACATTATTAAAACACAATAGAAGCTATCAAGTTAACCAACAATATAACACTAGCAGAAGAAAGGTTAAAACACTCATAAGATCAACGAAACGTCAATACGAAATCGAGATAGCGAAAGCAAGCACCACTAATCCCAAACACTTCTATACTTATATCAATAGAAATAGGCAAATGAGAAGCGGGATTGGCCCTTTGAAAAACCAGTTGGGTGAAATTATTTCAGATGATATGGGTATGGCTAATATCTTAAACGAGTTTTTTAGTTCAGTCTTCACCTTAGGATATACTAATAACGATAACAACGAGTCTATGCAGGTCAGACACCCATCACTAAGTTGCCTGGAAGTAAATCCGCAACTAGTAATTGATAAATTAAAGAAAATGAACTCGTACAAGACTCCTGGTCCTGATAAATTTTACCCGAGAATCTTAAAACATGTCCATAATGAGTTAGCAGAGTCACTTGCTCTCATTTTTAACAAATCTCTCGAGCATGGGGTCGTCCCTGATGATTGGAGGGAAGCTAACGTCACACCTATCTTTAAGAAGGGATATAAAAACCAGGCCAGTAATTACAGACCCATTAGCTTAACCTCAATAGTTGGAAAGTTGCTCGAAACGATCATTAGAGACAAGCTAGTAGAGTTCCTTGAAAACAATAACCTTATACGAGATAGCCAGCATGGTTTTAGGTCTAAGAGATCGTGCTTAACAAACCTAATTGACTTTTACCATAACCTTTTCAACCTATATAGCGATACTAAATCATTAGATATAATTTACCTAGATTTCAAAAAGGCATTTGACAAAATTCCCCATCAGAAACACATGAACAAAGTGCGTACGCTAGGAATTAACGTTAATATATACGGATGGATTAGTAGCTGGTTAAAAAACAGGAAGCAGAGAGTGATAATAAATGGCGTGGAATCGGACTGGGTATCTGTTACCAGCGGTGTTCCTCAGGGATCAGTCCTGGGGCCTATTTTATTTACTATATACATCAATAACATTAACGTTGGAATAAATAATATCATATCTAAATTTGCTGATGACACGAAAATAGGTAACTCAGTATTATGCGAAAAGGACAGGGCTAGCCTGCAAGCTGATATAAATAAAATTACCGAATGGTCTGAGAAATGGCAAATGCCATTTAATATCGACAAATGCCAAATCCTTCAGTGTGGAACAAAAACAAAAAATACACCTATACAATGCAAGGCGGTTTAATAAACACAACCACGCAGGTTAAAGATTTAGGAGTAATAATTACAGAAAACTTAAAAACATCAAACCAACGCGCAGCTGCTGCAAACAAAGCTAACACAGCACTAGGATTTATAAAAAGAAACTTTACTTATAAAAGCGAGGAGATAATTATGCCACTATATAAAAGTATTGTCAGGCCCCATCTCGAATACGCTGTACAGTTCTGGGCCCCTTACTTAATAAAAGAGATAGATAAATTAGAAGCTGTACAACAAAGAGCGACAAAACTTATCCCGTCAGTACGTAACAAACCTTACCACGAGAGGCTAAAAAAACTCAATCTATTTTCCGTCAGAAAACAAAGACTAAGGGGGTAGCTTATAGAGTGCTTCAAAATACTTAAAGGATTTAACAACGTTAATGCCAATAACTTGTTCACACTGACAGGGGAGTGTCCCACTCGTGTACATGATTCAAAACTTCAGGGTAAAAGAGCCTCTATGGATGTAATAAAAAACTTCTTCACTTACTCGATTATTAATGATTGGAATAATTTGCCAAACGAGGTAGTGGACAGCAGCACTATAGATTCATTTAAAATGAGATTAGACAAACACTTAACAAATATTGGAATTGTTTAGCATAAGCTACAAAATAAAATAATATTACAAAAATATAACTCCTTCAGGTGTATGTAAGTGGTTTTCACATTCATTTCATTTAATTACTATTCAATGCAAATTTCCTTCAGGTACTGTCTTCTTACACCTGCAAGGTACTTTTCCCAAATTATTTCATGTACGGCTTTTGCCGGAGAAAGTGGAGGGTGGGGAGAGACTACAACTTTTCTATCCTTTACTTCTACTATTCTATGTGTAAGTGGCAGTAGATTTAAGGCCAGATCACCTTAGTCTGGGCCGTAAGGCCCGTGTGATCTGTGTATCTATGTAACTCTATGTAACTCTCTCTCTCTCTTTGGCATTAACGAACGTCTAGGTCACCTTTCTGCCTTGACAAGAGTTAAGTTTGTAGACCTGGTCGACTTGTTCTTTGGACGAGATGACCCATACACGGAAGACAGGTTCCACCTAAACGACCGAGGAAGAAGGTTTCTGGCCAAGTTAATCGACAGTAATGCCTTCTGGTTGTTGAGGTTTGCACGGGACGAGCCAAGCGGCAACTCGACGGGTAACACCGATCAGGAGACTCAAGACGAGTCGCGAGAGCAAGTCAATGCGGGACATTCTACTGCAAGAAGCCCTGCTGCACCGCAACCAGAGAGTAATCGAAGCCTTGCCGGTGACGAAGAACAGGTCCCAGGTGGAGAAGATACAGGTAACTCGGAGGAAGCTCATGGTAATACGTCCCTTTCTCAGAACAACATTCCATATGAGTCGTCGGGAAACGCGTTAGCGAAGGTTGCGTGCGGACTAGCCAGCGTTCCCTAAAAGTTTTATTTTTTAATGCTAGGTAGATACGGAACAAGTGAAAAGAACTTGTAGCTGTATTGGTCTCGGATAACCGAATAGATATCGTGGCGATTGTAAAAACGTGGATCCATACGGACAAGTGAGATTTCGAGGGCGAGTTTGCGATCCCCGGTTATACAATGTTCCACCGTGACCGATCTTGTCGAGAGGGCGGCAGACTTTTCGTATACGTCCGAAACTGTTTTCCCTCTGTCGAATGCAATGTGAGATCTGTTCACGAGATTTTAGGGCTAGACATAGATTGTACCATCTCCTCTTATCGAGTAGTGGTGGTTTACAGGCCGCAAAGACAGTCAGAAGAGTTAGACTCAAGCCTGTACGCAAAGCTCCCTGACCTCATAAATAGTCGCACGAGTTTGGTCATTGGTGAGTTTAAATGCAGTGGGACTGCCTGGAGGAACTGAATAGGCGATGCGGAAGAGAGAATATTGATCGAGTTCGCTCAGGATAACTTCCTGATACAATGGGTAGAGGAGCCAACGAGGGGTGAGAACATGTTGGATTTGGTGTTTACCAACGAGGATGACATGGTACCCGGACTCAACGTGGGAGACTGTTTGGGCGGGAGTGATCACCACACAGTCACGTTTTACGTCTACACTTCGTGTGAGAGACGCTCTCATGTCACTATCTTTAAACCTGACTTCCGACGCACGAACTTTGTGGGTTTTCAGGATGCGATAACTCTGTTTGGGCCCGCAACAGGAGAAGGTGCTTCGGACAAATGGTTGGCGTTTAAAGAAAATTTTATGACCCAACAGTCTGTGTTTGTCCCCAACATAAGGAGGAGCGGCAAGCCTCTCCAACTGAGATGGTTCAATCGCGGCATCGACGCAGTGATAAGGAACAGGAAAACTGCCTACAATAACTCGAAAGCCAACCGTAATGAAGAAAGTTTTCTTCAATACAGGGAAAAGTGTAGGCAACTTAAAGCACTGGTCCGCAGAGCTAAGCTCAGCGAAGAAGTTCGGGTTGCCTCCATCTGTAAAGACACCCCGAAAGAATTCTTCCTGCATGTCAATGGCCGCAAGCCGATTCGCCATAGCATAGAACCGCTGAGAGAGGACAATGGTGTGTTACGGAAGTCAGAACCAGACATCGCTAACGTGTTGAACGGCTACTTCGCCTCCGTATTTACGAGGGAAGTTGACGGTCCAGCTCCGAGGCCGGGGGTTCATCTTGAAGAGGGTGAAAACCTATGCGGAATAGTCTTAGAGAGAAACGAAGTAGTAGCCAGACTAGGAAACCTTAACTCGTATAAGTTTCCAGGTCCGGATGGCTTTCTTCCATGAGTCCTCCGAGAAATTAGTGAAGAGGTCGCTCCACACCTCACCACTATTTTCAACAAATCTTTGGAAACTGGAGAGGTGCCGGAAGACTGGAGAATAGCAGACGTAAATCCCATCTATAAGAAGGGGGACCGCAAATGCCTGGGTAATTACCGGCCTATTAGTCTGACATCTATCGTAGGCAAACTACTCGAGGGAATAATCGCAGACCGTATAGTGCAGCACTTAGAGTCGCACAACCTGATCTTGGATTCCCCGCACGGATTTCGCAAGAAACGTTCATGTCTCACTAATCTACTAGAATTTTACTGCGGTACCTTGAGTGAGTATGACCGTAGTCGAACTGTGGATATCTTAAACCTGGACTTTCAAAAAGCCTTCGATAAGGTACCACACCGCAGGTTGATAAATAAAGACCGCACCCTTGGCATTATCAGCAAGGTAGCCGAATGGATAGAAAACTGGCAACGAGTAAAGATCAACGGGGTATGCCTCGCAATGGACGCCAGTCAGTAGCGGGGTCCCACAGGGTTCAGTGCTTAAGTCTCTATTGTTCATCGTCTACATCAATGATATAGACGAAGAACTAATATGCTCGAAAGCCAGGTTCGCCGACGATAGCAAGCTAGGAGGTAGTGTGAGTTCGCGAGAAGGAGTGGAACTCCTGCAAAATAGCCTTCTTATGATAGGCGAGTGGTCAGAAAGGTAGCAGATGCCATTTAACCTTGACAAGTGCAAGGTAATGCACATCGGCTATGCTAACCCTCGGCAAAACTATTCCTTGCTAGGCAAACAACTAGATACCACTGACCTTGAGAAAGATTTAGGCGTGCTAATCAGCAGTGATCTAAAGTTCTCCATGCAGTGCCCCCAGGTTGAAAAGAGGGCCCAACGAATGCTGGGGTACATAAAGAGGCGTTTTCGCTTTTGAAATAAGCAAATTGTTCTCGCCTTGTACAACTCTCTAGTTCGGTCACACTTTGAATACTCCGTACAATTAAGGTCCCCGACCCTGAGGAAGGATATTGAAAAGCTGGAAAGGGTACAGGCCAGAGCCACAAAATTGATCCCCTCCTTTAGACATAAAAGTTATCAGCATAGGCTACGAGAACTGTGGATGTTCTCCTTGGAGACGAGCTGGTTAAGATGCCAGTTGATTAAAACTTTTAAGATAATGCGAAGAGTTGAAAACGTAGATCATAGGAGGCTGTTCACTTTGAACGCAAATGATACACGTAATCACGGTTACAAACTGGAATTACCGCAATTCCATACTAGGATTTGCAGAAACTTTTTCTCGTACAAAATCTGTGGAACATGGAACAGTTCATCAGCCGAACAGTTCAAATCTCGAATTGACAAGATAATCCACACCCTGACCTAGATGGTACCACCTTTTTATAGATCTGAGTAAAGTAGATAGGTTTCAACTTTTTATAAAAATTTCCTGTTTGTGTTCTTTTTATTCAGCACATTCAGGTATCGTTTCAGCTTTCTGGGCCGCAAATGCGGGTGGGAGAGGTGGGCGGGGAGAGTCTTCATTTATACTATACTTTCTTTTATGTTATAGGTTAGGGCTTTCCCAAAATAGTGCCTCTACGGTATGGTCAGCAATGTCTTTTGAGGTACTATTATTCCTTGTGACTCCTTGTGACACACACACATACTCTCTCTCTCTCTCTCTCTCTCTCTCTCTCTCTCTCTCTCTCTCTCTCTTTCTATCTCTCTCTCTCTCGTGCTGCTCAGTTGGGAGCTGCGGCACGATTGGGGACGTCCAGCCCAGGGGAGACCTTAGGGTTAGTGTGCTTGGTCAAAGGGTTTCTGTTGGCAGAACGACCAAAAACCTCCTGGAAATAGGCGGATGTGATTAGTGCGATATAAAATCACACAAAAGAAACCTTTTTTTAATGCGTATGGTCCCAGAGTTTTTAAAATAGCGAAGAAGAATGGTCCTCCGTTCCGAAAGTTAACCTGAAAAATCTGCAAAGTTTATAGATGTAGTGAAGACTTCGGGTGCAGGAGCTGCAAGGATCTCACAGATGCCGTTAGTGTCTGTGACTTCTGTGAACTGGAGAAGCGCTTGGGAGAGAGTATCGCTCAACTGAGAGAGGAGAACTCCCTCCTCAAAATGGAGGTTCACCTCTTAAAATCAGAGGGGTGCAGATGCTCAGGCGAGTGCGAAGGAGAAAAGGCCTCCGACGTCCAAGAGCATGAGTCTTCTGCTGCAGGACTGGCTCAACGAGCCAAAAAGAAGAAAAGAAAGAGGAAGACTGGAAAGAAGAAAAAAAATAGAAAGAGAAGAAGAGAAAGTAGAAAGTGAAGAAAATAAAGTGGAAACAGAGGACGAGAAAGTAGAAACAGAAGAAGAGAAGACAAATGAAGACAAAAGAAGAAGAAGAAAAATGTAGAGAAAAAAGAGGAAACCGGCAAGTCGCTTCCGAAAGGGAAGACTCAGTCTTCTGCAGACGAATGTGCAAGGGTCACCATTACTGGTGATTCTCAAGCACGAGGTCTGCAGCCCCTGCTAGCGTCCCGCCTTCGCACTAGTGTGAAGGTAAGCTGCCTGCCAGAACGGGGTAACCACCACATCAGAGTAGAGGCAGAGAAATCTCAGATTTCTGAGAGCTCAGTCGTTGCTCTGATGGTAAGTGGCAACGACCTCTACCTGAGAGGAGGTAGGATAGGCCCTACGGATAAAATCCCCCACACAGTCATGGGCGCTGTGGACGACTGTGGGCGGAAAACCCGCATGCGTGTTGTGTTCTGGATGCTCCAGAGGAGAGGTCCAAAACGGACCGCTCACTCGATGAACATCTCTTTGAACCGGCGCCTGGCAGATTTGTGTACGGTAGAGGGGGTCTTTTTTGTGGACTCGTACCGCACTTTTTATGGTAGGAATGATTTCTACCAAAGGAATGGGGTACATCTTTCCTTTAAATTAAAGGCCTTTCTGTCGAACATGATCCAGGATGTTGTAGAGAGGACCCAAAGGAGTATCCGGCCCAGAGTGAAGGCGGACGTACGCCAGTACGCCCGCGTCACTCCTGGTACGACCTTTTCGGAGATCGCTAAGAGGAGTGCCACCGCGCCAACAAACAAGCTGGGAAACGGAAGAGGGAAGGGAGTCCTACATTTGGGGACTCCCTCAAAGTTCTTCTCTTCAATGCGAGGTCAATCAGGAACAAGTTTCTTGAACTTCGTAGCCTTGTAGCGACGGAAAATCTGAGATAGTGGCCATAACGGAGTCATTGGTAAAAACCTGGAACCGAGATTTTTAGGGAGAATTCATGATTCCTGGCTACCAACTCTTCCTAAAAGATAGGCTAGACAGAGAGGGTGGCGGTGTGATGTTGTATGTTAGGGATACATTCAAAACGACGAACTGCAACATTATATCCAACCACGAGCTTTTAGGTGTAGACCTAGAGATAGGTCTTGCCAGATACAGTACCCTGTTGCTTTATAGACGCCCTGCCCAACTCGTTGAAAAGGACAGAGAGCTTTACTGGCTGCTGGGTTAACTTGTTGAAGACAGAGTGTGTATCGTCAAGGGAGACTTCAACACCCAAGTTGACTGGGAAACCAGATAACCCAGTGGCGAGAACGCACTGCTCCTGGAGTTCGCTAACAACGAGTTTCTGACTCAATGGGTGAGAGAACCGACGAGAGGCAATAATACCCTCTACTTGGTTTTCACCTCTGAGGACGACATCGTTGAGGATCTCTCTGTAGGCGAAGACCCCGGTGGCAGTAATCACCGGCTAGTTAGATTTATTGTCAAATTCCCCAATGGATAGTCTGCGACTCGTGAATCAAGAAAACTTGATTTGAGAAGAGCAGACTTCGCAGGTCTCCGTGAAGGATTGGCGGATGTGAGGCTGGGATTGTATGATAATGTTGAATACCTGTGGAATAGTTTCAAATCTACGCTCATGAGTCTTCAATCACAATTTATTTCTGTGAAAAGCCTGCATCGGTCTTCCGTTCAACCAAGGTAGTTTAATCGAGAAATGGGTCAACTGCTGAGGGAGAAAAGATCTGTGTACCGGTAGTCAAAGACTTCGGGGGACTTTGAGGAGTATCGGAGGCTAGCTAGGAGAATGAAGTCCAGCATAAGGACAACAAAACGTGCCGAAGGACTCCGAGTTCTTTGGATATGTAAACAGCCGTAAACCAATCGATCGAAAGATTGGCCCTTTGAGGAATGAGGAGGGGGAATTAAAGCACTCAGATGCAGAAAATGCTAACCTTCTCAACGACTACTTCTCTTTAGTGTTCACAGAAGAGTGTGGTCTCATCCCCCAGCCCACGGAATGTTACTTGGGTAAGAAGCTGGAGGAAATGGATTTCACCCAATTTGAAGTTGAGAAGAAAATCAACGACCTAAAGACGAATAAGTCGCCTGGACCGGACGAGTTTCTACCCGAACTGTTGAAAGAAGTGCGCGATGAAGTGTCAAAACATCTGAACACAATATTTAACATGTCAATCCGGACCGGATGCGTTCTTGGAGACTGGCGTGAGGTGGAGGTGACTCCCATCTTCAAGAAAGGAGACTCTAGCCAACCGTCGAACTATCGACCTATTAGTTTAATTTCGATAGTTGGTAAACTCATGGAAAGCATGATGGTGGACAAAATAACGTCATATTTAGAGTCGAACCTGTTACTGAAGAGTTTCCAGCACGGGTTCCGAAGGCAACGGTCATGCCTAACGAACCTTGTAGAATTCTTTCACTTCGTTTTCACTGAGCATGATCGAGATAAAGCGGTAGGTGTTGTGTAGATTGACTTTCAAAAAGCCTTTGATAAGGTACCACATCGCCGCCTTCTCTGCAAAGTGCGTGCACTGGGTATAGACGGAAAGGTATTAGGTTGGATAGAGAACTGGCTATTCGGTAGACGGCGACGGGTGGTGCTGAATGGACAGGCTTCAAAGTGAGTGTCCGTTACTAGCGGTGTACCTCAAGGTTCTGTCCTGGGGCCACTACTTTTCATCATCTATGTTAAAGACATGGATGGTGACATGGTTGCGAAGATTTTTAAATTTGGCGACGATACCAAGCTTGGTATGAACGTTGAAAAGGAAGGAAACACTGCTCACCTACAAGAAGATCTCCGGAAGATTGGGGAGTGGTCGGACACGTGCTAAATGCCTTTTAACGTGAACAAATGCAAAGTAATGCATATCGGCCACCGAAACCCCCAATCACGGTATATCCTTAAGGGCACTGCTCTCGAACGCACTGATACTGAGAAGGACTTGGGTGTAACAATCACTAGTGACCTCAAGTTCTCGAAACAGTGCATAGAGGCGGAGAAAAAGGCCCAAAGGATGTTTGGCTATATAAAGCGACAGTTTGGAGATCAGAACAAGGAAATAGTACTCTTTTCGTACAATTCACTTGTCCGACCGCACTTGGAGTATGCCGTACAATTTTGGAGTCCTTCGCTTCGAAACGATATGGCGAGATTGGAACGTGTGCAAGCCAGGGCAACCAAACTGATTCCCTATATCAGACACAAAAGTTAGGACGATATATTAAGGGAATTAGACTTGTTCTCGTTGGAGATCCGGTGACTGCGTAGTCAGCTTATAGAAGTGTTTAAAATACTTCGAGGCTTCGACAATGTAGAATACACTGATGTTTTCCAACTTAGTGAGGGCAGAACTAGAAATCACGGCTACAAACTTGAACTGAAGCGTTACCACCGCGATCTGTGTGGGAGATTTTTCACATGCAGCATCTGTGGTAGCTGGAACGCACTTCCAGTGGAAGCTGTCAACAGCAATTCTGTTGATCAGTTCAAGGCAAGACTGGACAAAGTCTTGAAAAGTGGCTGTTTGTGCACGTAAGCCATTGAGCAGAACTGTGCCTGCTCGACTGCTAGTCCAAAGGTACCCTCTCTGAATTGACCGTAAAGTCTTCTAGGGTACTTCTTATCCTTGTAGCTCTCTCTCTCTTGCTGACTTGTTCCAACCGGCCAAGTCATTTCACAGTATGGCTGCAAATGCCTGGGTGCGCATTTTAGTGCGGAAAAGCATTTTTCCAGGTACTATTCACTCGAGTTCTTTTACGCAGCGCAATACAGTGTCTAAATTACAGTCATATTAAATATAATTAAACCAAATATTTTTTATATAAAACTGCTTCTTTATTTCTAATACGTGAGAGTGTTTACTAAATTTACGAATGCATTACTAAAACACCATGTGGCTAAATAAATTATTCATGCAAACGTTGCTTAATTAAATGTAAATATCGATAACTTGTCGAAGCCTGAATTACAAGTTTAATTAACTCATTCATCTATTGGATCCACTTCGATCCTGTTTGCATATTTCTGGTGAACAGGTTGAGGAAGTTTCTAGTTTGCATTTGTTGGGAGTATTTTTTAACTCTAAGCTGACTTTTGAGAAGCACGTCCGTTTCTTATCTTCCTCAATTGCCCAGAGGACGAGCTTACTTCGAAAATGCTTGAAAACTTTTGGTCGTAACTCCACAGTAATAAAATCTTTTTTGCTTTCATCTTGCCTCATTTTGAGTACTGTGCTCCTGTTTGGATGTCTGCGTCCAACTCTCATTTGACATTGCTGGATAGAGCTTTGAATTCTATTAAGTTCATCTCTCTTGAGCTTTTCCTTGATTGGCACCATCGGCAGCAAGTTGGCGGACTTAGTGTTTTATTTAAAGTTTTTAATAACAATCGGCATCCGTTACAATATGTCTTGCTTGGACCTTTCAATCCTGGCCGTGTCTTAATGATTTTGCTATGAATCCTATGAATGCTTGGACTCTGTAATTTTCTCCGTGTTTTTTTCTTCATTGGTCAAAATTTGGAATCAATTACCCAGTGATATTGTCTCTTCTCCTAACATCTCTACATTTAACTGTCGATTAAGTCTTTATTTATTACAGTAACTCCTCATTCATTATTTGGGCTTACTAAGGGCCTGTTTCCTTTTGTTGCCTCTGCCTTTCTCCAGTACCACTGGTATTTTGTGCGAATTCAATTCTATTTTTATCTGCACCCTGGGGGAAGGCTTTGGTAGCTTGATGATAATAATCATATATGATAACTCTGCCGGATAGACTATTGGCCTTCAGGCCTATCGAAGCGCAAGCTTCATAATCAGCACCTACTGATTAACGTAGGATCCGAACCACATTTCTTTACACAGTATGAAAGCCGCGGTGAAATCGACTCAAGTGGGAATACCATCCGGCGACTTATCACAGGCGTTGATTTGACTTTGCATTAATCGGAAGCAGTTTCAACTCGGCTATCCCCCAAAATAGTATAATAAATATCAATAACCTTTTTTAATTTATCTTTGGAAATGTATAGATTAATGAGTTGTATTTATATTAATGGAATTGTATCGTTAAATTCAATAAACAAATATATTTCTCTCCATATCCCAAAAGATTAACTAGAGTGTAATACCACACTAAACCAGTTAAGATTCCCTCCTTCTAAGAGGTTACTATCGCATCTGAAATGTGTGTGAGGGGCGAGGAGGGACAGTTCGTTCAACATACAATCTGTGAAATTATATTATTTTTACCTCTTATAGTCAGTAATCGATGAGTTTTGGTGCAAATTATCGATATTTACAGGTGTATTAAAACATCTTAATCAAGGCGTTTGTTAAAAAAAAGAGGAGGGAGAGAAATCCTAGATAACTGACAATGACTCAGCCTTTTTCGAACGGAGACTCGTAAATTCAAGCGGGGGTTTTTTTCTGCTTTGTTTTCTTTTTTTAATTCGTCCTGACCCGTTCTATTGGAGGCCCCACTTTCGTAGGGTCTCCTTTAGACTAAAGTCTCGTGTTGCTAGCGAGAAACGAACCCATTACAGAGCTGTTTGCCGGGGGAGGGGGGAGATATACATGGTAACCACAGGGTGACCAGACGTTCCGCCTTTTACGGGATTGTCCCGTATTTATAGCATTTGTCCCGCCTCCCGTATCAACCCTTCCCGGCAAGCTTTTTGTCCCGTATTTTCAATATTTGGAGTCGAGCAGGCGAGCCTCAAGCCACAGTCAGCTTCTACATCTTTCCATGAGCTGTATGATACTGTCAAGCGTCTTTATGACAAGCTGAACAGGAAGTCCACAGATGGATTCTTTGGATATCAAACACAGCGTGCTAATATGTGTGACAAAGAGAAGGAGGAAATTTCCCCAAATTTCCACAGTTGCTTCAAAAGAGCTACTACCCCCTCGGAATAATGGGTTGATATCTCTGCTAGTAGTCCATTTTGTGTTCCGAAATGCCTGACCTTGAATGGTGAACTAGCTTTCAAATCTCATAGATTGGATGGGCTTCATGATGAATTCTGAATTGTTACTTCTCTGTTGCCAAACATGGACCAGGATATGACAGTCATTGATAGGTGGAACAAGATATTCACCGAATGCAAAGTTCTTAAAAACCTCTTCTCCCTGGTGTTAAATGCTCAAGTGGAGTGTGTTCTCTTTGATGGGCCAACGATGGGGTAGGTGCAAGAACCGGTGCAGTGTAAAGCTGATCAAGTCAGAATTACAGATCAAGTACAATTTCAAACTGTCCTGTTCTGAGTTCATCACATATTCTCAAACCAAACACCATCTCTTGACAGCAGTTTGGAACCAGTGCAAAGTATGACAAATAAAAAATAACATACTAACATCAATGAGAAAAATTATTTTAAGAGGATTATGGAAAGGTTCTCATCATATGTATTTTATTTTCTGCAATTTACTCAATATATTATGACAAGTCACTTTAATTATAATATCCTTTAAATATGCATGATGGCAATAATGAAATGCTTTGACACATGTAATGAACAGCTGCTTGTAGCAAAATCTACAATGAACACACCTTAAAACAAAAGTAAAGTCAATCAATTTGGTCCTGGTCAATCTGGACCCCAGCTGACAGGGACTTCGTGGTGCGTGCGTAACTTAACGTAAGTTTATGTCTCCCGTATATTGTTCAACCTGCTTTCCAATTTAGGTGTCCCTTATTTCAGGTTTCAAAATCTGGTCACCCTGGGTGACCCCCGCAAAACGGTGCTCAACTTATGATAGGCTTCATTTCTTAATTCGACAAAACATTAAGAAATGAAGCCTATCTAAAGTTTTAGCCCGTTTTGGGTGGTCAACCTGTATAAATCGCTCTTTCCGTTGGATAAAACATTAAGACATGAAGCCTATCTAAAGTTTGCGCCCGTTTTGGGGGGTCAACCTGTATAAATCGCTCTTTCCAAGTTGGACAAAACATTAAGAAATGAAGCCTATCTAAAGTTTGGGCCCGTTTTTTTTTTTGGGGGGGGGGGGGGGTGTCTCTGTATTTGAATACTCTCACAATAAGGACTTTCTACGACGTTCCTCCCACCCGTTCGCTGCACCTCAACATGTCTATTCGTTTGTATATTCGGATACTACACTCATTTTTCCTTCCCTCAACTTCACTATCTTTAGGAACCCACTTTCAAAATATTCCGCCAAAAGTGCCCTCGTTTGTTTTCACTTACGGTTTAAAACACGTTTAATAAATTATTAAATGTAGGCCTCAATTTTACCACAAGCCAATGGAGCTCGTTAAGAGGAGGGTGCCCTCATGAAGGGGCTGCAAAAAAGACGGGTGGCTTAATTTTGTATGAATGAGGTGAGGGGAAGGAGAACGAGGGCTGCGGGCGCTCAGAGGAACATTGCAATATCCGTGTGAAAGGTGACATCAATAATAATAATATTATTAATAACTTCAACGACAACAACTAAATAATAATAATAATATAAATTTAATTTCGAACATTCTTCTGGCTTCAAGAAAACATTAAATAAAACTTAATAATGCTAATACCAATGCTAATTATAATGTTAGTAATGTTAATGCTAATAATTATAATGCTAATGTTAATAATCTTAATACCAATGCTAATTATAATGTTAGTAATGTTAATGCTAATAATAATAATAATAATGCTAATGTTAATAATGTTAATACCAATGCTAATTCTAATGTTAATGCTAATAATAATGCTAATACTAATAATTATAATAATGACTTTTGTTTGGCGCTCTTCGAGGACATGAAAAACTCGAGAGGAGAAGTGAGCCTCCAAGACACGCTTAAAGGCACCAAAAGAGGGGGGAAGCCATATGAGAGGAGGTAGAACATTCCCCATCCTCGGAGCAAATACAGAAAAGGCACGATCACACAGACAACTATGCTGAACAATACGAAGAGGAGCAGAGCCCGAGCGCCTGGTTCCGGGCAGGAGGGGCAGGGGAGGAGTAATAGGGAGCTGAGCGGAAGAAACGTCCCCTGTAAAGAAGAACAAGTTTTGAACGAGTTAGAGATGACGAAGAGTGGAAATATATGATCCAGCGAGCGGAGAGTTGCAGTAGTCAAAAAAGGAAGTGACGAAGGCATGACTGACAATCTCAAAACTGTTGTGGTCAAAGTAAGAACGGATGTGGCAGAAATTACGGAGAAAGCCGAGAGAGGGTGACAAACGTCTGCAACCTAAATTTTGAGAGAGAACTGACCCTCAAAATGTGACGCTCAGATTTTTGGCTGTATCAGAAAAGGGGTTTATGGGAGGCTTCAAAGGTGATAGGGAATATATTTTGGGAATGAGCCACGTCTGCTGTAAGTCCTGCTAGTTTCACTTCACTGTTGTCATGTTTGGGTTTCAGAAGATGGTCCGAGAGCCATTCCGTGATGTTATAAACTAAGAGTAGGTTTCTAAGAGTTTCAGTAAACAAGGCTGGAGAAATAGAGAGATTTACGTATCATCAGCGTTGGTATGAAATAAGAGACCAGGACGAAAAAAGAATCCGAAGAGGAAGAAAATTAATGCGAAACAAGTGGAATAAGAACTGCCCTTTGGGGAATACCAAAAACGCACCCCCAACTGCCGATATACTAGGGGCGGTCAATATGTTTGGCAAATCGGTAGGGCAAAACAGAGGAAGGGGGATGGCTGTTTATGGGGGTGTTAGGACAACTTATGACAAGTCAGGACCTGCGGCCGCACGTTCCTGCCTCGTCTATTTAAGAAGCAGTAGCTGATCGCAGATCGTCAGTCACAAATTTTTCAACAATGGAGAAGGTTGAGCACCGCGCAGTGATCAATTTTTTGACAAAGGAAGGCAAGAATGCAAAAGAGATCCATGAACGCATGGTTTCAGTATACACCGACACAGCCCTCTCTTATGCAACCATTGCTCGCTGGAATAGAAAGTTCCGCCATGGTCGTGAGTCCCTTGAAGATGACCCCCGTCCAGGACGCCCGTCAGACGTGACCAACGAGGCCAATGTGGCGCGTGTGGAGAGGAGGATCCTCGAAACTCGATGGGTGAAGGTCGAAGAAATCGAGCGAGAACTTGGAATATCACATGGAAGTGTTATCAACATCATCCACGACAATTTGGCCATGACTAAGGTCTCTGCCCGTTGGGTCCCTAGAAACCTCACGCCCCATGATCGACTTCAACGTCGTCAAAGTCCACAAGGCCAGAGTTGCACAAGCTGCCCTGCGCGAGTGCGGATTCCAGGAGCTCAACCATCCCCCCCTACAGTCCAGATCTGGTCCCTAGCGACTATTTTTTATTCCGCCAGCTCAAGGCTGCACTGCGTGGACGCCGGTTTGGGGACGATGAAGATGTCCAGCTCGCCGTCCAGGAGTGGATTGAACAGCAGTCGGGAGATTTCTGGTTGTTGGGAATTCGAAGCCTCAAAGACAAGTGGCACAAGTGCATTGAAGCTGAGGGTAGTTATATTGAAAAATAATAAAACACTTTTCCTCATATCTCGTTTCCTTATATCCGAATTGCAAAACTTATTAACCGTCCCTCGTATGTACAGTACATCATTAGAACATAAGTTAGAAAGGAAGGAGTCTGCAAAAGGGTAATCAACAGCCTATACGAGGCAGTTCCTTTTTCCATCACCCAGTGCAGACCCACCCATCATCCTAATCCATTAAACTATCTCCAAGTTCAGTCCCACCCAGAATCCCAATCCATTAATCTATCTCCAAGTTCAGTCCCACCCAGCATCCCGATCCATTAATCTATCCCCAAGTTCAGTCCCACCCATCATCCCGATCCATTAATCTATCTTCAAGTTCAGTCCCACCTAGCATCCTCATCCATAAATCTATCAGGCCTATCGTTAAAACTCTCCAGGGAGGACGCTTCTATCACATGACTAGTGAGCCTATTCCACTATCTACCACTCGATTTGTAAACTAATTTCTGCCAAGCTCTTTCATAAACCTAAATTGTCAAGCTTAAACACATTACTTCGTGTACTATCTTGTTCGCTAAAAATAAGAACCTTACCTATGTATTTCCTATTATAACTTTTTACGCCATTGAAGACTTTAATCAAGTCCCATTGAACTCTTCTCGTGTATAATGTATGTTATTTAGTCTCCTAAGCTTGTCACCATAAGGTAAGCTGCTCAACCCATGAATCATCTTAGTCATCCTTCTGGGGATCAAAATTGCACGGCATATTCAAAATGAAGCCTAACTAATATCAGGTACAGTTTTAGAATAACATCAGCACTCCTATTTCTCGCGCTCCACACAATAAACCTTTAATACCTTATTAGCTCTATTCCTAGGACTTAAGCACCGCTTTCTAGACGGGAGATCAGAACTTATGAGGACACCTAAGTCTCTTTTGCATTCTGACCTTCCTAAAACTGTCCCATTCAGTTTATATTTCAGTGGATTACACCTACCTATACTAAGTACACTACACTTTCTTATATTAAATTCCATTTGCCATTTCTCTGCCTATTTGAGTAGTTGGTTCAATTCATCTTGTAATAATATAGGGTCTTTCAACAAGGACGCTCGAGCTTTGTCAGGCGATAGTGGCCATGTTATTAAAACGACATCTGGAAACCTCACTGTGAACTGTTCAGTAGTACTTGACAAGTCACGATGGAAGGTTATAGCGTTAAACAGCGTGTGCAAATCATCAAATGCTATTATTAAAATCAGTGCTCCGTTCGACAAACGTCCCGCGCATTACGTGATTTCTATCCTCGCCACAATCGTCCTGCCGAGTCCACTGTTTGACGCTTGGTGGCCAAATTCGAGGCAAAAGGGTCAATCAACAATCAACCAACACCCGTACTTTGCCGAAACCCAAGGTCTGCTGAAAACATCGCTGCCGTAAATGAGAGTGTACGGGAAAATCCGAGGCAGTCGATTTCTCGTCGTTCACAAGAACTTGGCCTTTCTGCGACTTCAGTTTGGCGAATTATGCGTAGGGACTTGAGTCTGCACCCGTGCAAAATCCACCTTATCCAGGAACTTAAGGTAAACGACCATAGACAACGCTGTGTGTTCGCTGATTGGGTTCTAGAGCAGTTGGAAGTTGCCCCAAATTTCCCCCTAAAAATCATCTTCAGCGACGAAGCCTATTTTTGGATGAATGGATTTGTGAATAAGCAAAATTGTCGGATTTGGGACGAAACCAATCCACATGAGATACACCAGCACCAATTGCATCCCAACAAAGTCACTGTTTGTTGCGGATTTTCGTCTAACGGAATCATCGGTCCGTATATTTTTGAGAACGAAGATGGGATTGCCATAACCGTCAACAGCGAGACCTACAGATCGATGATAAGCAAATTCTTGTGGCCTCAACTGGATTATATGCCTGATATGGATACTGACGACATGTGGTTCCAACAGGACGGTGCTACAGGCCACACTGCGCACGCCACGATAGACATTTTTCACCAGCGATTTCAGGGCAGGGTCATCTCGCGCGGCGGCCACGTCAACTGGCCACCGAGATCATGCGATTTAACGCCATTAGACTACTTTCTTTGGGGCTACCTTAAATCGCGGGTCTATGCGAATAATCCGTAAACAGTTGATGTCCTCAAAGTCAACATAACGAATACCATCCAGCAACTTCAGCCAAATTTATGCGACAAAGTCTTCGAAAATTGGGCCTTCCGAATACGTTCCACCAAGCGAAGCCTCGGCGGACATTTGGACAACATCATATTTCACACTTAATGCCATAAAATGTACTTTCAAATGTAAAATAAATTGAGTGCATATATCACACACAACTTGTTTTATTTACATTTAAAAATTGAGCGACCTTATTGAAAGACCCTATACATCAGTATCGGAGTCAGACCCTTTAATTCTACCTAACATAGTGTGGCCAGTAAACCTGCTCAGGTCACTATTTATATTTTGTCGAGATCATTAACATATATCAAGAACAACAACGGGCCCAAACAATCCTATCACTCATTGGCAAGCGCTAGGATGTTTTGCATAGGTTTGAAACCGGAAGGAAGTAGGTCAGTTCATCGTCATTGCAAGGCTGCAGGCATATGCATAAGCAAACGCGAGCATCAACCCGTAAGTGTGGAGGATCATCTCGGACTCCCTTCAGAATTATTTTCTTTAGCGGTACGTGTTGGAAAGAGATTGAACCAGCCCTTGAGAAAGACATTAAATACGAAAAGAAAATAAAGGGAAAGAATTGAGAAGGAAAGGAGTCAACTGCACTGAAAAATATTTTCTGTTTGTCATGGGCGGAGTGAAATCAGACTGAAGGAGTCATACGGCAAACATAACATAACATGATTCAACGGATGACAAAAAAAACCCGTAACGGCCTATAAGAGATCATGTGAGTCAACACCGCCCCACAAATTGCATCCAAAAGATTGCGTCCAAAACAATGCTTTAAAAAAGCATCACCATCATGGCTTGTCGAAAACTAAATCATACACTACAATACACAATATCAATAATATATACATTAAAAAAAAATCTGCATCCACATAAATGCATTCAGAACACCACCTCCAATCTATAACAATATCGATATTACAGTATGTAATTTGCCCCAATACAGCTTAAAAACCATGGTAACCTAGCCTCCCCATATGCTCTTTTAACCTGCGCTTAAAACCATTTAAATTTGTACTGCTTCTTGTCTGCTGTGGTAAACCATTCGAGTAATCTACCCCGCTGTTTTTAGTTTTCAAGTGTTTCACCTCTACTCCTTTAATACTGACGAACTAGCTCAAGTCCGTACTTTAAATTCCAGTATTTTTTTTTGTACGAACCTGTTGTTAAATATTTATAATACCTTTTCCTTGCCTTTGTTACGGGGTTGAGCCCGGATTTTTTTTAAACTTCCAACTCAAAGAACTTAAAATCCAACTTATCCATCCCCCCAAAAGTGTTAAGAAAGCTCAATCGTATTCCCTCTCACGCACTTTTTTTCAATTGAGAACATATTTAACACTCTCTGGCTATATACATATTCATGGTGCTTCAGGGAAGGTATCATCTTTGTTGCCCTCCTCTACACTGACTGTAGCAGGGTGATATTGTGTCTAACGTGTGGGGACCATGATTGTATCTATACAGTACACTATATGGGTCCTACCATAGAGTTATATATTTTAGGGATAACCTCTTTACTTTTGTAACTAAGATTCCGCGAAGCCCAACACTCTATTTGCTCTACTTTTTGCCTCAATACACTGCTTAGAAACCCCCAGTGACCTATCTACTACTACTCCTAAAATGTTCTTATCCTCTACTTTATTCAGCCAATACCCATCCCGGTCAGCAGCTTCAGTAGAGGGCTGATCGGGACTGACGAAGGAAGCCACCTACTCTTTTCCCTTTTCCATAATGAACAAAACTCTACTACTACTACCAAAGGTTCTGGAGAGTTACACACTACCCCGTGCTCCAACATCCTAAGTTGTTTTCTTACTTGGTTCTCCCTCGTTTTAATACTTTTCTTACAGTTACAGTTGAGGGTTTTTATGTTTACCAGGTCGAGGCTCCTCGCTTGTATTAAAGGAATGGGGGATTTTAGGATTGGGAGAGAGGGAAATGAGGTCCCTGGTTAGGGGGAGGGAGAAAAACTTGATTCTCGGAAACGGGGGATGGAATTCTCAGTTGCTTCCCTGTACGCGTTGGGGAACGCAACAAAAAGTTCTGCGCAGCGCTGTAGGCTAGGGGGTGGGGGCGATTTCCTTCTGCTGGGCCCGACCCCTACGAATGAGTTCACGGCATATCGAGTCAACTTCCAATGTACACACACACACACACACACACGTAGACTTACATCACCCCACCCCCGTTACAATGATCGCGTGCGTGCGACGATGGTATTTTCATAACGGCGTTGACATGGATTAGAAAACGGGGTTTTCACTTTGCGCCCGCGCACCTCAGTTGGGAGCTCAAGTAAGTCGTTTGGACTACAAGTGTTCCAACCACTGCTTTAGACATAGTCTTGTTATTTACGAGCGCTCCAAGTTTTCCTCTTTTCGCCACTCGGTTATGTCCCTTCGAGACATTTTTTGCCTCCCTATACTTAGCTACTTTCGTTGTTTTTTTATTTAAGTAAATAATAATGATAACTTTGCGGTTACTCCAAGCCTCGCACAGCGTTATGTATGCAATGGAAAAGACTTGGTAGCTCGCCGACCATAACACATTTCTTCACTGACGAACTAATTCAAGTTCGTATTTTGAATTCCAGTATTTTTTTTTGTACGAACCTGTTGTTAAATATTTATAATACTCCTTCCTTGCCTTTGTTACGGGGTTGAGTGCGGATTTTTTTTAAACTTTTGAGAAATACAGGCATCTTAATTGAAGGGAGATTCGCTAGTAAAACCGACATCATTAAAAACAATATTATTATAATAAATATGACTTTTATGCTTCATATTCATTCATCAAAGATCAGTATAATTTGGGGAATGTTATTTTGTGTTATTTTTGTCTAAAGTTACTATTTTAATACAGTAAATTAAACTACAGGTGCTTCCTTTGTGGCCTTCAGTAATTTATAGAATCCTTTTTAGATAAAACCACCAAAGAAGGGCAAATAAACGCCCTGCTTAAGTTGGCTCAAGACAGAGAAATGTACACAAGACGTGTGCCCACTCCGTGCACATGACAGTTTGAAGCTGTGTGCCCCGATTGGTAACCGTAGAATGAGGGGGGCGCCGCACCGACATTAAGTCTGGATGGACCTAGCGCACCCCCAGACTTTATTTGTAAGGTTTCAAATGGCCGAGGATCTTTAAATGACGGGGGCGTTAGAGTAAGGGTGGAATGTGTGTAAACGCGTGTGGGCGTCAATTGATACATACACGAGGGGGGAGGGGAGTCTGCAACCTCGAACTTGATTTCTCCTTAAATGAGATTAGTTTTTGTGCTTTTCGGAGTGACTTTGTAATCGAACCTTCCATCCTAGGTTGGGTAATAGTTGAGATTAGTGGGCGCACGATTTTTCTTAGCGATTTTTGCATCTTGGGGCCCTATTTTATTGTATTATTTTTCATTATGAGGAGTGAGGAGAATTTTGAAATTTGGGGGGTTCACCCCCATACTTCCTTTTAATTAGGGGGGGGATGCACCCCTGTTATTTTTAATAATCTAGTAGTATTCCCTAGAAAAAGTCGCTACCAAAATCGTGCGCCATTAATCTTAACAATTACCCTTGGTCGAACTTATGCAAACAGGATCTTGAATATGTCTGTGATAGGTCCCTCTTCCTTCACGAACTCCCCGCGAGGGGAGTTCGCGAAGGAAGAGGGGAGCTTGAGTACCTAAGGTAGGTCTTTCTACCGTCAGAACTCTCCTCGATGCATATGACAGCATCTTGATTACCTGAGATCTTGAGTACCTATGGTAGGTCCCTCTTCCTTCAAGAACTCTCCTGGAAGGGGTGGGGGGTTGTAGACTTACACTTGGGCTTTTAGTTGTTTTTTTTGCGCCAATCTGGCGACTTCTTACAAGGGCATAAGTCGACGCAATTAATTAATTAATTACAAGCCTAATACTCGGCTATATTAAAATATGAAATAAGTCAAACACCCCCCCCCCAAAAAAAAAGAAATCAACAAACAAAACAAGAAAAAGGGATTTTATTCCGGCGGCGGGGGAAGGCGCGCATCCACCATGCGCAGGAACATGCGTCATTCAACGATGAGAGTCAAATAAAATTGAAGAGGCCAACCTCATCCAAAAAATCAGATCGTTCACAACTGTGTGTACACCTACTCGTCCTGACTATAAGGACAATCGGTAGCGACCACGCTAGTCCCAGTACCGGGACAGGTAACCTGCGCGAATATCACCCAGAGTGGGACAATCAACAAGAATGTGCCGAACAGTCTGGGGGACAACGCAGTCGTCGCAATAAGGCGTAGGCGAGCGCTCCATCAAATGACGGTGCGCTGCGCGGGTGTGCCCAATTTGAAGACGACAGAGAGCGACCTGAAGCCGTTGCGGCATTTGGGAATAGGTCTATGGAAAACGTCGCAGCGCAATGCACGCAATTTTGAGTTCTTCTCAGCCATCTCCCATCTTCTTTGCCAAGCAGCCCCGAGGGCTGCCCTGATTCATGCTAGGTAGTCGATGTCAGGAAGAGCGAAACGCTGGTCTGGTCGCCTAGTCTTCGCTGACTCTTGGCAGCCATCATCGGCGCGTTCATTCCCCGCAATTCCCACATGTCCAGGAACCCAGCAGAAGATAATCTCGACGTACGACCGGCTTGCTGCAACCATGGTGTCACGGATATCGCGAACCTGGTAGTTTGAAGATTCCAATTCCCAAGAGCACTCAAGTCGCTTCATGAGTTGCTATAGATAACAATCCGGTCTCGGAACCGGGTACGTCGCGTTATCTTCCCTATCGAGCGGTGTATTGCAACTACCTCGGTCATGAAGACGGACGGAGAGCCTAGTAAAGCCCCGCTGACTTCAAACAGTGGAGATACGTCCTGGAAATCGACCTCCCTCCTGGGACTAGGAGGAACCGTATACACTGGCACGGATCCAGCTTGACACGAAATATGCCCCCAAAAGGCGGAACGCAATACTCCCTGCGCTCTAGAAGCTTCGTGAGCAAAGGTTTGTTGACAAATGGTTAAAGGTGGTACCAACCAAGGTGGCGTCCTGAGTAGAACCATTGAAGCCACTGGCCCTAGAGCTATACCGAGTTCTTTAAGGAGTTTCCCTAGCCCTAAACCCAAAGGTCTTATGGAATGACTAACGTTTCTCGGTTGAATAGGCACGTAGAGCTCGGCTGCGGATGCAGTGAGATAGTTGTCGACTGAGGGAGGTGCCAGGCTCGCACCTACAGGTGCATAATGCACATTGTCCGGCACATAGCGATTGTCATCACCCCAGCATCGACAAGTAGGCTGTCAATGGGGGATGTGCAGAAGACATCGGTCGCCAGGCGAAGCCCGGTGTGATGAATCAAGTCTACCTTCCGCAATAGACACTTAGCTGCGGATGCATAAGACTAGCATCCGTACTCGAGCTTCGAACGAACAAAGGATCAAAAAGAGGTAGGGCAGTAGCACTATCAACACCTCAAATAGGGAAAGTCACGGAACGATGAATTCCATGGCGGTGGGGCAAGAGACCATGTGGCTGCGAACAAAAGCCGCCAAGATGGGGCATCGGTCAAAAACAAGGCAAAAAAACCTGGTGCGAATCCACCACCTTCAGGCGAACCCCATTTAGGAACACTTCCTGGTCAGGGTGGAGCCGTGTATGGCGGATGAAGTAAACCATCTTAGTCTTAGCCAAGGAAAACCGAAAGCTTGTTGGTTGCCATAGCGAGAGATGCGGTTCAATGGCTGTTACAGTCTACGCCCAAGAGTTTGCATACGAGACACAACAAAAGAGATCGAAGTGTCGTTCACGTATAGTGTAGTTAGAACATCTTCCGGCAGCAGCAAGGTGATACCGTTGATGCTTAAAGCAAAGAGTGTGACACTGAAGGCACTTCGATGCGGATACCCTCTTCCTGTTCCGTTGGGCTGGAGAAGGCTTTCCCGACTCATACGTGGAATAGACGTTCTCGCAAATAAATTCAGCTATAAAGATTGGGAGGCGTTCCCTCGCCCCCATCCCGTAGAGATTTTCCATGATACCGTATCACCATGTGGTATCATACGCCTTATCCAGATCGAAACACCTGGCGTTGTACTGTCTGCAAAGGAAGGCATCGCGAACGGCGTTTTCCAGTCGGAGCAGAGCATCCTACGTACAATGTAACATACGGAAGCCCTACCGTGTAGAAGACAGGTGAACTCCGCTATCCAGGAAAAAGGCTATTCTACATTTCACCAATTTCTCCATTAACTTGCACGAGCAGGAGTTTAGAGAGATTGAGCGGAAACCGGCTGGGGTAGAGTGATCTCTCCCAAGTTTGCGAAAGCGAGCACAGTAGCCATTAGTTGGGCATCTGGGAGGATACCCTATGTCCAGATTCCGTTGAAAAAATCTAAAAGAAAGGCCATGCCTTACTCTCTTTAGTGCAAAGCCGACTATGAGCAGTATCCACGCACAAAGCGAGAGCGGAACACAACTCACTCCATGTAAACCTGTTGTGGAAGGGTTCTCCACCTCTGGAAGTAAAGTAGTTGGCAGCCTTCAGCGACATAAAGAAGTACATTGAATGCTGACGGAGCAGCATGATGTATAGAAAATACAGAGAAAGCGGTGACGAATGACTAAGCCACAGCCTCGGGGTCCTAGACTATGGACTATTCTCCCGGAGAATGAGAGGGTGGGTCCAGCAAAAACTTGTTCCAAATCTCTTTCATTCTCTTCCACACCTCTGCTAGAGGTGTGGAGGACGGCGTACAAAACGACCAGATGTTCTAGGAATAGTGGTTAGGCCCCACAGCAATTGGTTTGCTGGAGAAGAACTCAAAGGCCTCATCTACCGATCTAAATTAATCTACTGTGACAATGAAATCAGACATTTCCTGAGATGCAAACCACAGTGCCCGCACAAACACTATCGGGGGGCTTATCAGGCTGCAGCGGTCCAGAATATGATATTTGAATTGGAAAGTGATCACTATTATGGAGGTTATCGACAACCTCCCACCCAAAATCAAGCTGTACATCCGGAGAGCATAGGGATAGGTCAGGACATGAAAATGAAGGCTTTCTAGGGGGGTGGTGCTTAAATTAATCCACATTTAGTGCAGCTATCTTCAGCTCATAGGTCGGCAAGGCCCTAACCCATTGTATTGATCGAGTAGTCTTCCCAGAGGAGGGGTCTATAGTTAAAATTCCCGAGTAGTAGAATGTGCCTCGGCAACCGTGACACGATGCGGCGGAAGTTCCCTGCGGCGAAGTCGGCTGACGGTATACATAAATATCTAGGTGCTGTTGCAATGCTACTGCCTGAAATGAGGTAATTAAAGCAACGAGAAGAGGAAGACATCATGCCGGGTGTAAATGGCCCATCATCCTACCCAGACCCCATCCTGTGGTGGTGTGGTCGCAAAACCATTATACTTTAGAAGTATGGGCAGAAGGCACGCGCCCTGCATTGTCTCCTGCTAAAAGATAGCTAACGGGGAAAGGGTGGAGACGAGACTCCGCAGCTCCTCCCAGTTGGCACGGAGACCGCGGAAATTCCATTGAAGGAATATTACCTCTAGACCTAGATCAGAGGAGATACAGGGGCCCTCTTCAAAGAGAAGACCATCATACGAATGGCCGTACGCTTCCCGGAGGCAGAACTCCTGTGCTGTCGGCCGAACAAGGTGATGAAGGAGTTGTTGCTTTCGAGGACTTATCGGCAGAGGTTGGGTTCGCCATGCCAGTCTTTCCCCCATCCGCCTCGAAACCTTAGGCAGGCGAGGCGGCTTCGGAGGCGAGGGTCCCTTCTTTGGACGATCAGCCTTCTCCGAACCACCTAGTCCAGCCTTTGATGGGAGTGAGGTAGCCAAAGCTCCTTTAGTGTTGTCCTCCTTTATAAGGGGAGCTTTAGGAACCACGGAAGACGGCCTCACGAGCACTGCCATGGGTGTTGCCTCCTGTGAGTTTAACGAGTCGGTGGAGGCGCGGCGGTTTCGCCTTATGTACACGGCTACGCTGGGGTTAAAGGGGGCTGGTATTAGCCGAAGAAGAACGTGAACCTTTTGTACCGCCAGCTCTACCAGGGAAGTTCTTGGAGTAAGTAGAACCCATAGAAAGGTTCCGATTGGCCACGGAAACGTCCGTGCTCTATACTTCGTTGGCTCAGGAGCAGAGGGTGCATTTTTGTTTTAAATTGAGTCATAATAAGTCTCAGATAGCGCCGGGCGTGCCAGGACAAATCATTAGCCCTGCAAAATGAAAGACGGTCGGTACCCTGAAAGGCCAGTTCTTCCTTCTCCAGGAGATACGCATCACATTGGTTCAAGGAAACGGGGTGAGACTCTCCACAATTGACACACATGGCCATGTACAATAGGAGCTTATCCTGTACGGCCTTGGAGCAACTTAAGACTTCGGGTAAACCCGACTTTGCACATCTACACGAGCGATTCACATGGCCGAAGCAGTGACAGTAATAATAAATCCGCAGCAATAGCACGAATTCCTTCACGCGGTGATACGACCGGCAAGCATCGATTCAGAAAGCCTGTCACGGCTGATTATGACGAAGAAAGTAGGGGCGAGTCTCAAGGTTCCCCACTCTTTTCTCCTTTCATCGACCCATGCAGGCTTAAATTGCAGGACTGCATGAGGTTAGATAGCACGGATCTTTTTGCCCTGCTCTCTCTGCCCACCCACTTAGGTGGTTGGCCCTATCGATCAGCTCCCACTGGAAGCGTTCAATATTTTGCCATCTGCCTTCTCTCTTGACACTCCCATTTGATAGGAAAGGAGGGACTGCCGCTGGTAAGGAGATAGAATCGCCCTAAGAGGCTCCCCAAAAAAGAGGTGAGGGGGAAGCTACCGCATGCGTAGGCCTATGAGAGGAGTAAACTTCCTCTCCAGTAGAGGGTTAAAGAGCCCCCTAAGAAACCATAGGGAGGGGCTCATATTCATTAACCTCATAATTATAATTTGCGCCATTGCAAATAACTCGATTTATAAGGCCAAACTAGAATGGCTAAAGTAAATTATTCCATTTTCTTCGAAAACAGCGATAACAATTAAAATAGCTGAATGAGACGCAAATTTCTTACTTTGCGTTAAAAAGTTTGGCTTATGCGATATCCTCTCCTGACTGTGTGAATAGCTCCTTCTGAAGGCTTGATGAAAAGCTAAGTTAACTACAACATTGCCTTTTTAAACGCATAATTACATATAATTGCGCCATTACGAATAATCTCCATCCTTACAGACACGGTTTCATTTGGGCGATGGTCTCTAGAGGTGCGAACGAAAAAGTTAAATTGATGAAATATGTTGCAATGGCTTACGTGTCCGGTTAGATCAGTCGGTAGAGCACTGGTCTAGGTAACCGAGGGTCTGAGATTCGAGTAATGTTTTTTTTCTCTTTGATTTTCTCGGCGTCACCTCCAGTAGGATATCTTCTCTCTTGTTTCTGTGTATCACCTCTCCACACATACTAATATCAAGCGTTTAGCTTGGGGGAACGCGTGCTAGTTTGCGCGCCAACTACATAGGCCGATAGCTTTCGGTCGCTCAAAGGAGGAATGTCGTGCTTTACCAATTTTATATATATATATATATATATATATATATATATATATATATATATATATATATATATATATATATATATATATATATATATATATATATATATATATATATATATATATATATATATACAGGCTGTCCACAAAGTCTGGGTACATAGGAATTTTAATATTCTAAAGGTATGTATTTATCCCCTATGTACCCAGACTTTGTGGACACCCTGTATATATATATATATATATATATATATATATATATATATATATATATATATATATATATATATATATATATATATATATATATATATATATATATATATATGAATCCATTAAACCACATTGAAAGAGAAAACGGAATAATTTTTCCTTGTAGTAATATTTTTATTACCTTTTTTCGAAAAAATCCGTGCAGGGAAGCGATTCGAACCAGGCACACTGAGGCAGCGAGCACCGCTTTAATCACAGTTAAAACAAACGAAAAAAAATACTGCAAGGAAAAATTATTCCGTTTTCTCTTTCAATGTGGTTTAATGGATTCATTTTCATCATTCTCTCCCGCTACTTTATATACATTCTTTCGTTATGTGGCCCCTATTTTTTTTTTTTTTTAATTGTCTCTGCTTTGTTTTGTACATTGTATTTTCCCCCCTTTTGCTCATCGTGTCTTATAATCTCCCTCGTTAGGCTATCTCCATTTCTTTGAATCTGTTACCCTTTCCGTTGGCTTAGTTTGACCTTACTACCTGCTTCTTTTAATTCTTAATGTGTTTCTTTACCTTCCCCCTTCCGTCTTCCTCATTGGTGATTTCTTGTTTTTGAGGTGGTCTTTCATACTTTTCTTTCGTATATATACCTCTGAAATAATATTACTTCTTGTAGTTATCCTTGATAAGGAACTTAATAAATATCGAAAGTACTTGGAAACACCTTTTCATTTTTTCCTGCGGGACATTGCATTCATTTGCTACCCTCACGTGATACTTTGTGAGTTTTTCATTTCATATATATAAATATATATATATGTATATATATATATATATATATATATATATATATATATATATATATATATATATATATATATATATATATATATATATATATATATTGTATATCTTTATAGTGCAAGAAAGAGGAAACGGAATATTTTTTTTCCTCGAAAAAGTTATTGCCTAATTCGAAAAAATCCGTATGGAGTGTGATTCGAACCAAGCACACTAAGGCAGCGAGTAACCGCTTTGATCTCAATTAAAGTGAGTCTTTATACAGTCGATTTATTTCATCATTCTCGCGCGGTCATGAGATTTTTTCTACTTTTTATTTTAGGAGCCTATCTGGCAACTGTCCAGTTGGGCATAAATCGCCGCAATCACGATAGCCTAGCACCTAGGCTACTTAAAAATAAGAATATGAAAACACAACAACGATAAAAAGGGAAGATGGCCACAATTATCAGCGCAGGAGCGTGCGACCTACAAAGAAAACAACAAGAAAAAAAAACTAGTTAAATGAAGGGGAGAAGGCCGGCCTCCCCGCCAAAAGTCTATAAGTCCACCAATCGATGTGCAAAAACTCGTCCTGAGTACAAGGGACAGGCGGTAGCCACCCCACCCATCCCGGTATCGGGACAGATAACGTGGGCGGAGATCGCCCAGACAGGGACATTCAACAAGAATGTGCCGAACAGTCTGGGGGACAACGAAGTCTTCACAGTAGGGCGCTGGCGAGAGCTCCATCAAATGGCGGTGCGTCCCGCGAGTATGCCCAATTCGGAGACGACAGAAAGCAACCTGAAGGCTTCGCGGCATTGGAGGGGTAGGACCATGGGAACAAACGCGGTGGAATGTAACGCAACTTTTAAGTTCCTTTCGACCGTCTCCCATCTTTTTTGCCAAGCAGCCCGAAGAGCTGCCCCTATTCCTGCTATGTAGTCGGTGTGAGGAAGAGCGAAACGCTCGTCTGGTCGCAGAGTCCTCGCGGACTCTTTGGCGCCATCATTCCCCGCAATTCTTACATGTTCAGGATCCCAGCAGAAGATAATCTCGACATCCGCCCGGCTCGTCAAAACTGCGGCGTCACGGATATCGCGAACCAGAGGATGCGGAGATTCTAATGCTCCGGGAGCACTCAGGGCGCTTTGTGAGTCGCTATAGATCACAATCCGGACTCTGAACCGGGCACGTCGCGTAATCTCCCGTACCGAGTGGTGTATTGCTACCAGCTCGGCGGTAAAGACAGACGCAGCGCCTGGCAGAGCCCCGCTGACTTCAAACAGAGGGGATACGGCATGGAAGTCGACCCCCTCGTGGGATTTGGAGCAATCAGTATACACTGGCACAGTTCCAGCGTGACAGGTGGTGTGCTCCAAAAAGGTCGAACGCAATACTACCGGTGCTGTACAAGCTTTGGGAGCAGAGGCGTGGCGACAAATAGCCAAATGTGGTACCTTCCAGGGTGGCGTCCTGGGCACAACCAGGGGTGCCACCAGCCCGAAAGCTATACCTAGCTCTCGAAGGAGTTTCCTGGGCCTAAACCCAAAGGGCCTAGTATATGACTGGCGTTTCTCGGCGGCATAGGTACCGTCGAAATCAGCTGTAGATGCAGTGATAACTGTTGGCGACTGAGGGAGGCACCGGGCTCGCGCGTACAGGCGAATAATGCACTATACACGGCAGAGAGTGAGTGGCATCAACCCAGCATCGAGTAGTAGGCTCTCAATGGGGGAAGTACGGAAGGCACCGGTCGCAAGGCGAAGGCCGGGATGGTGGATCGAGTCCACCTTCCGCAATAAACGCTCGGCTGCGGATGCATAAAATTCACATCTGTCGTCAAGCTTCGAACGAAAAAAGGATCGATGAAAAAGTAAGGCAGTAGCCCTATCAGCGCCCCAAGCGCTGAATATCACTAAATGGAGAATATCCATGTCGCGGCTACGAAAGACCCTAAGGCTGCGAATATTAGCCTCCCAGGTGAGGCGTCGGTCGAATACAAGGCCAAGGAAACAGTGCGATTCAACCACTTCCAGGGGTACCCCATTACGAAACAAGTCTGGGTCAGGGTGGAGCCGTGGATGGCAACATAGGTGCACCACCTTAGTCTAGGCCAAACCTGTGTATTTAGCATAGCAAAAGACGCAGTTCAATGCCTGTTGGAGTCGACCCTCCAGAGTTGTCATCTGGGCCGCGCCAAAAGAGATCGAAAGGTCGTCCACGTAGAGCGTAACGTGAACATCTTCAGGCAGCACCGAGGTGATGCCGTTGATGCACAGGGCAAATAGTGTGAACTGAGGACACTTCCCTGTGGGACACCCTCTTCCTGCTCCATTGGGCGGGAGAGGGCTCCCCCAACCCGTACGTGGAATCGACGATCTCGCAAAAATTCAGATATAAACATTGGAAAGCGTTCCCTCGCCCCCATCGTGTGAAGAATCTTTATGATAACGTATCGCCATGCGGTATAATAGGTCTTCTCTAGATCGAAAAACAGCGTAGCGTAGTGCTGTCTACGAAGGAAGGCCTCGCATACGGCATTTTCCATTCGGATCAGAGCATCCGATGTGGTGTGGAACTTGCGGAAGCCGCACTGTGAAGAAGACAGATGGCATCCGCTGTCCAGGAAAGAAGCTAATCTAACATTTACCAATTTCTCCATCAACTTGCACACGCAAGAGGTTAGAGAGATTGGGCGGAAACCGGCCGGAGTAGAGTGATCTCTCTCCGGTTTGCAAAAGGTGAGCACAGTAGCGATTCGCCAGGAATCCGGATGGAGACCCTCCAGCAAGATCCTGTTGAACAAATCTAAGAGAAAGGCCATGCCTCGCTCACCCAGGTTTTGAACCATGGCGTACGGGACATCGCCCGAACCAAATGCGGTGTCTGCGCGCGAAGCAAGAGCGGAGCGCAACTCACTCACAGCAAACCTGTCGTTGAAGGGTTGTCCGCCTCTGGAGGTAAAGTCCAGTCGGCGGCCTTCCGCGACATCACGACGTGCATTGAATGCTGGCGGAGCAGCATCCTGGTTAGAGAATGCGGAGAAAGTGGTCGAGAGGGATTTCGCTACGGACGCGTGGTCCGAGGTTGCGGTCCCATTCCCCTGGAGAACAGGACGGTGGTCCTGCGAGAACTTGCCCCGAATCCTTTTGACTCGCTTCCACACTTCTGCTAGAGGGCTCTTTCCCGTTAAGTGAAGACACGTATGCCCGCCAATAGGAGCTGCGGGCGTGCTTCGAAATATACCGGAATCTAGCCCTAGCCCGACGAAATTCACTGACAGTGAAGTCGTTCGGGCGGCGCTTATAGCGCATGTAGGCACAACATTCTGTTTCAGGGCCGTCTCACACTCAGCCGACCCGCGGCGATGAGGTTGCTGGAGAAGAACTCAACTGCCTCATCTGCCGACCTAACCTCCTCGACTGAGATAGAGAATTCAGTCATTTCCTGAAATGCAGGCCACCGCGCCCGCGCCAAGCACCACCGAGGTGTGCTCTCAGGCGACAGCGGCCCAGAAAATGATATTTGAATGGGAAAGTGATCACTACCATGGAGGTCATCGACCACCCCTCAATCAAAATCAGGCTGTGCATCCGGATAGCACAGAGATAGATCAAAGCAATATAATGAAGCGGTTCTCGGGCAGTGATGCGTAAACTCATCCACATTTAAGAGACTCATCTCAAGCTCTTCAATCATATCGGCATGCAAGAGATCTGCTAGCAAGAGAAAGGGCCTCGGGAACCGTGCCATGACGCAACGGCAGTCCCCCGCGATAAAGTCAGCTGACGATAGAATATACGCAGAAATAACAGTATACCTCCTATCCAGGTGAAGCTGCACAGCCACTCCGTGAAAGGAGTTATCTAAAGTAAAAGGAAGAACGGAGACATCATGCCGGGTGTAAACCACGCATCCCCCAGCCCAGCCCCCATCTCGTGGTGGTAGGGTCGTAACACCCTTAGACCCCGTGAGGGCGGGCAGGGGGCACGCACATAGCATGGTCTCCTGCAGAAAAATAGCTAACGGGGAATGGGACGAGACGAGCTTCCGTAGCTCCTCCCATTTGGCCCGGAGTCCATGGCAATTCCATTGAGGGAATATGCCCTCCAGACCTAGCTCGGAGGAGAAGCGGGAACCTTCTTCGAACAGAACACCCTCGCGGGAATGGCCGTACGCTTCCCGGAGGCAGAACCCCGGGCGCTGTTGGCCGGACAATGCGCTGAAGGCGCTGTCGACCTCGAGGACTTATTGGGGGAGGTTGGGCTCGCAATGCGAATCTTTACCTCCCTCCACCTCGAAAACTTAGGCGGGCGTTGCGGCTTCGGAGGCGGGGGGGAGGGGGGAGGAAAGCTCTCTTTTCGAGGATTCACCGTCTCCGAGTCACCCAGCCCACCACTAGGCGTGGGCAAAGAAGCCGAAGCTCCTTTGTTGCTTCCTCCTTTTGGCAGGCAGCTTTAGGAACCCCGGAAGATGGCCTGTCGACCAACTTCAGGGGTGTTGCCTCCTGTGAGTCTAACGGCTCGGTGGAGGCGCGTGGCCGTTTCGCCTTACGGGAAACGGTCACGATGGGGGAAGGGGGGAGCCCTGGTTTTAGCCGGGGCTGGGTGTGAAGTGAACCCTTTGGGCCGCCAGCTTTACCAGGGGAGAGCCCGGATTGAGTAGAGCCCGCAGAAGGGCTCCGAATGGGTGCGGAAACAACCATGCTCGTTGGCCTGGATGGGCCAGGAGCAGAGGGTGTTTTATTGCTAAGCATTAAGGCGTAAGACGTCCCAGGCAGAGCCGGGCGCGCCAGAACCAAGTCTTTAGCCTCGCGGAATGAGAGTTGATCCTGGGCCTGAACGGCCAGGATTTCTTTCTCAAGGAAATACGCACGACATTGCTTCGAAGAAGCGGGGTATGGCTCTCCAGAATTGCCACACTTGGCCACACACGACTTGGACTTATCGTGTGCGGCTTTGGAACAATTTACACAGATTTCGGATGACACCGACTTTGCACGTCTACATGAGCGATTCGTAAGGCCGAAGCGGTGACAGTAATAGCACCTCCGCGGCAGTGGCACGAATGCCTTCACGCGGTAGCGGTACCAACCGGCACGCACCGACTCAGGGAGCTTGTCACAGTCGAACCTGACGAAGAGTGTAGGAGTGGGTCTCGAGGCCCCTCCCTGTTTTCTCATCACACATTCAACATTGACTGCCCCATGGTCGGCCAGCCCTAAGGTGATGTCCTCTATGGAGTAGTCAATGAGTTCCCTCGCATAAACTACTCCTTTCACAAAGTTCATGGTAGAGTGCGGTGTTACACTCACAGGTATGCCATGAAGTGTCCGAAGGGCAATAATCATGGCCGCATCGGAGGAATTCGACGCATTCGCCAAAAGGCTCCCATCCGAGAAACGGGTCACCTACGGCTCTCTACCAAACACACTAGCTAAAGCTCTCTCTGGTGGAGCAAATAACGAGAAAGCGTTTGAAACCAGCAGGCTCGAAAACGCCGGGTAATCTCTGAATGAGAGGCCCCGATGTTATCGAGGCTCAACCCTGCGCACTTTTGGTCTTAGTCATAGTCAGAGGCTCCGCACCCGGGGGTGCAGAGGGGCTGGATGTGCCGATCTTTGCTTAGTCGCTTACCGAAATGCCACAGACCCATCCGTCCTCACAGTCCCCGCGGATGGAGAGGAGAGAGGACCCCCGAATCTTTTTAGTCTGTTTTTTTTTCTTCTTTTTAGGAGAGGATGGCGGGGAATGAACACTCTTCTCCCCTTCCCCGGCAAGAGCCCCCAGGTCAGATGGATCGGCCCCAGGAAGGTCCTTCTCCGAGATGGAGAAGTTCCTGGCAGTCGTAGGGGCACTGGTCGGAGGAGGAGATTACTCTCCTCCTTGTACTGCCTTGGAAACCCTAGCCGTTTGAGGAGGACCTTGCATATGAGCGTACTTGAGTTCTGTGCTTTCCACCGAGCCCGGATTCACTCCAATAGAAGGCCCTGCCATCTGAAGCTGGGTTGCCATCTGAAGCCTTTGATAAGGTACCACACCGCCGCCTTCTCCGGAAAGTGCGAGCACTGGGCATAGACAGAAAAGTAGCCGGCTGAATCGAGAACTGGCTAAGTGGCAGACGGCAACGGGTGGTGGTGAATGGACAGGCTTCTGAGTGGGTGCCCGTTACTAGCGGGGTGCCACAAGGTTCTGTCCTGGGACCACTACTATTCATCATCTACGTCAACGACATGGACGGTGACATGGTTGCCAAGATTTCCAAATTTGCCGACGATACCAAGCTTGGTATGAACGTTGCGAAGGATGGAAATACTGCCCGCCTGCAGGAAGATCTTGGGAAGATTGGGGAGTGGTCGGACACGTGGCAAATGCCTTTTAACGTGAACAAATGCAAAGTAATGCATATCGGCCACAGAAACCCCCAATCTCATTATATCCTTAAGGGCACTGCTCTTGAATCGAGTGACACTGAGAAGGACTTGGGTGTTACTATCACTAGCGACCTCAAGTTCTCGAAACAGTGCATCAAGGCAGAGAAGAAAGCCCAAAGGATGTTAGGCTACATAAAGCGCCAGTTTGGATACAGTAACAAGGAGATAGTACTTTGTCTGTACAACTCCCTGGTTCGGCCGCACCTGGAGTATGCCGTACAATTTCGGAGTCCATCGTTTCGAAAGGACATCGCAAGGTTGGAACGCGTACAAGCTAGGGCAACCAAACTGATTCCCTCTATCCGACATAAAAGTTATGAGGATAGACTAAGGGAATTAAATCTGTTCTCGCTGGAAACCCATAGACTGCGTGGTCAGCTCATCGAAGTTTGCAAAATACTTCGAGGGTTTGACAATGTTGACTACCGGGATATTTTCACACTGAGTGAGAACAGAACGCGCAATCACAGCTTCAAACTTGAACTGAAGCGTTACAACCGCAATCTGTGTGGAAATTTTTTCACTTACAGTATCTGCGGTATGTGGAACGCACTTCCAGTGGAAGTTGTCAACAGTGAATCTGTTGACCAGTTCAAGTCAAGAATAGACAAAGTCTTGAAAAGTCGCCGTTTAGGGACGCAAAACAATTGAGCAGCCATGTGCCCACTCGATTGCTAGTCCAAAGGTACCCTCCTTGAATGGACCGTAAGGTCTCCTAGGGTACTTCTTTTCCTTGTTACTCTGTTGGGGCCTCCACTTGGCCATCCCCCCGCCACCCACGACATCACAGGTCCTATTTGGCAGCAGTGTCATTAGTCTCGTCTTGGGAGGCACAGGCTTTGACCCCCTCTAGGTTTAGTATTCTAGCCAGCAGGTCTTTTGAGGGTAGCGACCGAAGGGGCCTGGCTACCCCCTCTTTCCTAAGGAGGTTTGCCCTACCGAGCCGCTTCACTGGGGAGCGCTCGGCTATCGGCTGCCTGCTGGCTTTCTTGGAAGCCCCCTTAGAAAGTAAACGGGGGACTGCTGCTGGAAAGAGGGAGGTGCCCTATGGTACCTCCAGACAAGGGGGTTCGGTGGAGTCCCCTACACCCGTAGGCGAAGGAGAGGAGTAAGCCTCCTCTCCGGTTAGAGAAATTTGGAGGGTCCCCTCCGCAAGCACAAGGGGAGAACCTCCATTTTTTTATGTGGAGCTGCCCGAAGGCGTCTCCGTTGATTGTGAGGGAAAAAGGGACTGTTTTTTTTTATATTTGCATCATTGGGCATGGTGACGCTAAATTTTTCACGGGATGCACACGCTAATCAACCCTCACAGTAGCCCGCCCTTCAAGGGTTGCGTACAGGCCTGGCAGAGCCAGGTGCCGCCATTCAAGACCACCCCTCCCGCCTGGTGGCCTGGCAGTCCCTCAGCATGGTGGCTTCACCTTGGACATGGCGTAAAATGTATAGTGTTTGAAAAGAGAAAGGAAGAGGAGGTGAGGAAGATGTGGGTGGGAATAAATCAGGTTATTTAAAAACTCACCATCCCAAACCGGAGCTCAGGGGAGAGGGATCATTGTCGCCTCTACCCTTAGCCCCGATCCGGGATAGTTGGCTGAGAAGAAGGTCGGCATCTACCCTGAGAAAATAGAGGACGACCAGAGAAAGTTGTGGGAGAGGTTGTAGGGGAATTGAGGAAGTAGGGGAGAAATATAGGCTGTCTGAAAGAAGGAGAAGAAGCTAAGCTGGAGCCAGGCGGGGCGCTGAGTCCCGTCAGCACGGTGGCCAGGAAGGCAAATCGCCGCGCCTCTTGGGGCCACGGTCATGAGAGATATACATTGTATATTTGCCGCATGTTTAACTCAATTTCTCCTTTGTCCTTTGAATTCCCAATTAATTTCTCTCTCATTCATACTCCCAATCGACCTAGCGAAGCGTTCCTTAAAAGCTTGTCTATTCGGATGAATTTTTGTTCTTCCGCGTAGCCGAGTGGATAAAGGCCCACTTTAATTGAGATCAAAGCGGTTGCTCGATGCCTCAGTGTACTTGGTTCTAATCCCACCCCAGTAAGGATTTTTTCGAATTAGGTAACAACTGCTTCCGAAAAAAAATTCGTTTTCTCTTTCTTTCGCTATGCTGGATATGTATAAACTCCGCCCAAGGGCGTGCGAATAATTTTCTCAAAACGCTACCGCAACCTGCCCCCCCAAATAGCTCTTTCTCCGTTTTTCCTCCCCTCTTCATTCTTTCCCATCTCTCACCTCCCTATTACCCACGTCCTCCTTCTCCTTCCCCACTCCATCGTCTCTCTCCTGCTCATTTTATGGCAATAAACAGGATCTACCAAATTGTTCGATTGACATGCGTTTTATTTCTAGTAAATGATATAATTTATTCACGTACAGACTTGTTAAACAATACTCTAAAGTCATTTAAGAACTTCCCTGTAAACGACATTTTTTGTTTTTCATAACATAACATAACAATTTCACGGATGACAAGTTTCCTCCTGGGGCGTTAAAGTAGAGGTTTCTTGCACTACTAACCTTGGAGATTGCCACGTACAGTTGTCCATGTGAGAAGAATCACTGGAGTCGAGACCTTTTCAGAGTTTAAACTTGCGATTTGTTGAGTTTTCGCAAAGATTGGCTTTAATGGGAACGGCAGTCTCTTAAAATTTAATGGGCGTTCATTTGGAATAAGAAGAATTCGAGGAATAAGCACATCCTTCCCTGCTCCGAAGCCACTTGAGATCACTCCCTCTCTCCTACCTCTCCCCTTTATACCCCACTCTCCATTATCCTCCTTTTCACCCTTTTCCTACTCTCTTCCTCCTATCCTTCATATTCTCACCCCGCCTCCCGGGTTTTTAAGAAACCCACTGGGATATGAAAATCAAGGTGGGGTTTTACGAAACTAAAAAGTGATATATATATATATATATATATATATATATATATATATATATATATATCACATAATTTCTTCGAAGCAGAGTCGGAATTAAGTCATTAAGCTGTCCCTCCGCCACTTGCTGCTTCTGCGCAATAGCCCTTCCTGGGGAATTTTAATGTTTGTTTCTTGTGTTAGTGGAACTGTTTACGGACTGTAGCAATTAAGGGGACACATATGATGCAGTTATCTTGGCCCAGCAACAGTCTTATGCATTCACCTCTCCCGGCCCCAACCTAGGCTGCAATTGTCATTAAAATGGATATAGTGTTCTACCCCGCCTTCTCTCCAAGGAGGATGAGAAGTACAAGATGGCGGAGTTTTCCTTGTCCCTGCAGCATCAGTCATTTTCGTCTTCTTCGGGAGGGATAGTTGCGAGTTCGTACTTGTATAGTCGTACGAATTTACGAACTTGTTCGTACATAGTTTCAAGGTGTTTGAGAAAGGAAAGAGGTTGCCCTCTTTCAAATTATTAGCGGTTAAAAGGTAGGAGTAAAAGCCTAATTATAAAAAAGTGGTACGATTTTATTATAAAATGGAGAATAAAAATTCATTATTATACCATAGATTTGAGCATTAAAAATAAACTTACAAAATATTTATCGAATTAGTTAAAAAAACATTTTCGTTGTAAAATGAATAAATACACAATGGGAAGGCGAAGGTCGTATTTATACAGTTTAGGTTTACAGAAGAAATGCTTCGCCATCACTTCTTAGTATTTTTTTTTATAAATAAAGTGGCGATTTGGGAGAATTTCAAATAGTATTACTTTTATTTTCTGGAATAGGCCTACCCATTCATTGTTTTTCTTTTCTAGAATAGGCCTACCCTTTCCATTGTTTTAATCCCACTCTTGAAATTCGTTTTCTAATAATCCCTACTTTAGTCATACCAGTTAAGGGATATTTTATTGGAATCGGTAAGCCTTATGTTTAGGGATAACCGTATTTTTAAGGTTTGTCCGCATTTTAAAACTTGAACCCATTTTTTTAACAGACAAAATATGTACACGTCTTTAACTTCACCTTACTGAAACTCGTATGAGCTGTTGATATAACCTGCTAATGGCCGTTCTCGTCCTAACATGTTTAATGTTCCTTTTATAAGGGGTAGAAGTTCCCTTGATAATGCATTTGATAAGGGCCTAGGATATAAATGTCACCTAAGACTTAATTCTAACAATACTTATACATTTTGGTATTTTTTAACGTTTTATCATGTATCAAAATAATTCATTATTTCCCATTACCCAATTATTATTTTCCATTTTCGCATCATTTGGATATTTTAAAAATCTACGGTATATAAAAAAAAATATATCTACATGTATTCAGAGGGAGTTCTAAGGGGTGAATTGTTTCTTTCCTGGCGTCATTAAGCGTTCCTCTGGCGTCATAAGCTATTTCCATCAGTCAGCGACCTTGATCATCACTGTCTAGAGTGTCGCCTTTGTCTGATAAGCAAGATGGTCACAGTTCGGAATGTTCACGACAGGGAGAAAATGAGTGAAAAAAAAGAGAAAATCAGACGCACATTGCATTGTACAAGTGTTGAGAGCACCTCCTAAAGTTGCAGATGCCTCAAATAGACTACCTCTTCGCATCAAAACAGCTTTATTGTTTTAGAAGAACTAAAGAGGGAAGAAGATGAAAACGCTTGCTTAATCGCGGTATTCGTTCGTTAACGATGACTCGGTTTCAGGTGAGGATTTGAAAGGGGTTCGAAGAAACTGGGCTTCGATGGCTTCACTCGTCCTCACCTTTCTTGCCCTGGTAGGCGTGTTTGCGTAGTCGGTCGTAGAGGTCTTCTTTGTTGCCGTAGATAGAGGCGGTCGAGCGTGCCAGGCTGTTGGTGGCACCGTTGGCATAACCCGCTGAAGAGGAAGAGAGAATGGTTAACACAGATTTACGTGGCATCATCGGATGGTGCCAGAATAATGAGGGATTGGCCTTTGTTTTAAAGGGAGGGGGGTTAAGGTGTCACACTCAAGGCACTGTTCGATGCAGTTTGCCGTAGCAGGCCGCATTGTACTCGATCCCGTTAGAGCCTGGCATTCTCCGTCTCGAGTCACTCCACTTAGCGCCATTTTCGTCACCAGTTTTGGCCCTCCGTTCTTACCCCACAGCGCCATCTTGGTCACCAATTTTTCCGCTCCCATGTTGGCCGATCTAGCGCTATGTGGGTCACTGGTTTCCTCCCTCCCTTGTTACCCCTCAGCGCCATCTTGGTTATAAGTGCCCCTCCACCTCTCTCCCTTGTTGCCCCACTGAGCGCCATCTTGCTCATCAGTTTTGCTTCTCCTTGTCCCACTGAGCTCCATGTTGGTTACTAGTTTGCTCCTTTTGTTTCCCCACTGAGCGCCATCTTGGTCACTAGTTTCCCCCTCCCTTTCTAACTCACACCACCATATTGGTCATCAGTAACCCATCCTCCCTTGCTGCCCTACTGAGCGCCATCTTGGTCACCGACCCCGTTCATGGGCGTCAGCCTCAAATCCCAGTTACCACTTGGATCTTTAGGGGGCGCCTTCCGTAGGGACCGGGGGTTCTAGTAACGGTGAGAAAGGATATAAAATAACAATAGAGTGGAAGGGAGTCCGGATAGATAAAGAAAACGGTGATTAAAGAGACCTTAATAAAGATCGCAATGGTAAACCATCAGTCCCAAGTACTGGGACCGGGATGGTGTACGAACACCTCGAGGAAGGAGTGCGCAGAGGAGAGGACTCTGGATATTTGAGCCTACGATCAAAGGGAAACTCCTTCGCGGGGCTCGACTGAACTCACTCTTCATGTAGGTTTCGTTGTAGAAGTTGGGCATCTCCCAGGCGTCCTCTTCGTCATCGTAGTAGTGCGCGTAGGTGGAGTGGTGCGAGGGGGCGATGCTCTCGGCGTAGGGTGCGGCGGGGCCGTAGTAGAAGTTGACCTGTAGGGGTGCCGGGGAAGGTAAATAGAGGGCAAGGAAAAGGAACGGGGGTTTGGGGTGGAGCAGGATGGATTGGTTGAAGAGTTGGAGCGAGACATGGAACAGGACAGGGTGGTGGAGGATCGGATGGGGCGATCAGGACGAAGGATCGAGAGAGATCCTGGGGCTGTGTAGGAGCGGGTCCCTGGTGATGAGGGGATCGTTGAGAGTGAGGAGGGTAAGGATAAGGCCACAACCGAGAAAGATGAGGGGGCAAAGGACCCGGAAAGGGAGCGAGATACGGAGGGAAGGAATGAGCTATAGGAGGGTGGTGGACTCGGGAAACTCAGGTAGAGAATCTGAGATTCAGAGTGAAATAAATACAAAAGTGGTGTAGTGGATGATACATAAGCGAAGGTTGGGGTGAAAGGTCGGGATAATAAGTGTAGGATACAAGGAAATGTTAGGTTTTGTCCAGAAGACTGAACAGTGATGATATCACCAATATTGCATTAATTCAATTTCATGGACAAAATATTAACGCCCCCTCCCCCCACCACCATACCGGGACGGGTCAAATAGCCTTGACCCAACTGGGTAGATTTTATAACTTTTTAAAAAATATATGTTAGGTTAGTAACCATTGTAGATAGAGGGAAGTAGGAAAAGGGACAAAGAAAAAATAATAGCGTAGGCGAGTTGCGAACAGCTTCCCGCGTCGCTGGACCACTGTTAGCCAGCGGCGAATCTACTCCGCCATCCTGAGTCTCAAAAAAGACTCATTCAAACGAAGCTTTTAAGCCGCTCGCCTGCACTTCTCGTACGCTATAACCATCTCCCTGTAGCCGATGAGTTGGCTGGGACCAGTTGTCTTAGGTCCTTCCCTAGGATGTTTTCGCTCTTGACTTTTTCAGATGGAATTCGCCAGTTCTTGTTGCCACTCACCTGAGAACCGTTAGGATCGGTTGAAGGAGGAGGAAGCAGTTTCTTTGGATCCTTCTTCCGCGTCGCTCGGATGCAGATCATCCAAATGAGTAGGACCAAGAGGATGATGAAGGCAACCGCTCCGGCGATGCCGCTCGCGATGTAAGCAAAGTTACTCTTCACCTAAGACGAGGAAGAATAAAGTACAGTAAATGTGTTGGCCATTTGTTCCAAGTGTAAGTGGTGTAAAACTAGAAACACGACATTTAAACAAAAAACAACACAATGAAATACTGCTCCAAAATCAGCCATAAGCTTAGGTTCCCATCGAGCAGAATAATAAAAAAATGCCAAGAGAACACATATTGACACAACAGCCCATCTTCCCTTCCAAATAGCAAACAATGACAGACCAAACCATCAAATCTTAAAATAAAACCACCATTCACCCGAACACCTTGTCCCCAATGCGATCTAAGCCCTGACCAAAATATTTAACCACTTTTGGCTCTATAACCAAATTACAACAATCTGGAAAAGCTAACATCCTACCAATTATTAAACCCAACAAAAAAAATCAACTAGCCATCGTCCTACCGCCCTATCTCCCTGTTATCAACAATATCCATAACACTAGAAAAACTTAAAATACCATACATCCTACTACCCCCTATTCAACATGAATTCAGACAAAACCACTGCACTAACACCTTCCTCACAAACCTGGCCTAACAGAGCTAAGATGGATACAACCAAAACCAACTCAGCCCCCAAACAATCCTGATTGTCATCAATATCAAAGCATTCGACACAGTCCCACGCCATATCTTCTCTCAGAAAATTCTAAACATACAGCTACACTAAAATGAAAAAAAACTAGTTTAGCAATTTCCTCTCGGAACAGTCAAACCAGACTCACTCACAATCATAAATTTTCGAGCTACACACCCCTCTACAACGGTGTCCCTTAAGGTGCATTTCTGTTTCCTACACTCTTCTTCCTATTCACGCAGAACCTCTCTCTCCTTATGACCCCTACCATCATAGGCATATACAGACGAGCTCACCATAACTTCACAACACAGCAATCAGAAACCTGCAAACATACCTCTCCACTATAAAACAGAGGCTGGATAATAAAAGGAATGACAGTCTTAGCCCCAAATCTTCCATAACTCGGTTCACCTCTCCCAAACAAGAATTCAAGGTTTACGCAAACATCACACTGAATGACGTCCGCATACAACTTAATAAAACGTCCACAATTCTCTGTCTCACCTTCGCACACTTATGACCATCTCACAACCCGGAACTGACACCTACAATAAAGAATATAAAAAAAACACTACGAACAGTCACTAGCTCCTATTTCGGACAACGAAAAGAAACACTTATCAGAGTGCATAAAGAATTCGTCCGTACTACAATATACTACGCTTTCTCAGGCTGGAATGCCACTCTTTTCCCTTCATCACATAAAACAAATCTATGCAATCACAGGATGCATCCAATCTACCCTCTCCTAAACATGCTTAGCGCACAATTTTAGGATCGGAAACAGAAACCCTCACACCCATGTCACGGTAAAAAAAAAGTCAGAGGAAACGATGAGGACGTACGTTGCAGGTTAGGCCAGTGAAGGATCCTTCACATTCGCAGAAGGGTGTTCCATCGTCTCTCTTCAGACATTTCCCTGAGTTTTTGCAAAAGTCCAAGCAGCTATCTGTAGGGAAGTTGTAGGTGAGAGTTAGTTAGAGACAGGTGTTGATAGCTTTCTTCTTGAACGTGAAGCCACTAAATCAATCTCACGTTGCGTTCTTAAGTGTTGTGCACTTTTATAGCAACTTCTTATGAAGGTATAGCATAGACACGTTTGCTCTCAGCTCTGGTGCATTTCGGGTGGTGAGGTTTGTGGGAGCAGAGCCCCGCATTCCAGAAAAAAAACTCTGTATCTCTTGGGATTACGACCAGCTGAGGGTGAACACCATTTACTACCACGAACCAAGTTAAGCAAGAGTGGTCATATGTTGTAGAGACTCGTGGATCGTATACCACCCAAAACTGTAGCTCGCAATAGAGATAATCTTCAATCGTTTGCTAATCGGTGGCAAAATCCATAACTCTATTCTTTTCAACTCAAAGATTTGTCCTCACCCTCATTTTTTAACGTCATCTTGACTAACTGCAACCCCTGTTATACCCCTTCTACTCGCTGGAAAAAATCTAAGCCACCCCGGTCTCCTTGTTAAGAGAAACCCCCCCCCTCTCAGAAAGCGCCTGACCTCGACAGTAGGTGCCATTGCCGGTGAAGCCGATCTTGCACTGACAGACGAAGGTCTTCTCCTCGACCTCGATGCAATCCGCGTCTTCGTCACAGCTCATCTGCTCGCCTTGCGCTGCGCAAGCGTTCCGGCAGTCCTCCTCGCTCGTCGAACCCTTGCCTCGGGTCCAGGTCCCAGCGGGGCACTCCATACATTCCTTCTGGCGCGCCGCGGGTTGGTAAGTGCCCTGGGGGCAGGTGACACATTCCTGGTTCTCCATGTTGTAGAACGTGCCCGCAAGACAGATAGGCACACTGCACTCCTCCTCTGCAGAGGCGCCCTCGTTCTGCGTGGTCGTGCCAGAGGGGCAGGCCACGCATGAGGCGTGGATCCCCTTGGTGCGGTAGGTTCCTTCGGGGCAGAGTTCGCACACTCCCCCGGTCATCAGCTGGAATCCGGATTCGCATTCGTCGCTGCACTCGTCGGGCGACACCGCCTCCTGGGTCTGGGTGGTCTGCCCCATGTGGCACCGATGGCAGGAGAATTTGCCCGCCTCCGGCTGGTAGAATCCATACCCACAGGGGTGGCACTCGCCAGTACCCTCGTCGAGGAAACGACCCGCGGCACAACGCTCTCGGCAGTCCTCAACCGAGGTCGAACCTTCCACCTTAGTCACGCCGGACTGCCCGGCCACCTCGGGGCACGTCTTGCACTGCACCTGCCCAAGCTCGTTCTGGAAGGAGCCAGTTGGGCACGGGCGGCAATGCTTAGTAGCCAAATCATAGGAAGAACCGGCGGCGCAGTCAACACAGTCACTGCCCACAACCACCTATGGGGATGAAAAAAGATAATGGATCTTGTTCACACCAACCTTTATGTTGTACATTCATTTTCTCAGAGGGGCAAAGCGGTGGACCCTCCTGACCTTGCCGATGGGGCACGAATACTCAGAAATGAGCTCGAGCGAGCTTGGATCCGGTACGACGTTGGGAAGAGCATCCTTGACGTCAAATTGGTTTTCTTCAAGGATCACCTTCTCAATCAGTTCCTTAATGGTGGCTTCAATATTCCTGTCGCTCTTCACCGGGTCGCTAAGTGGAAATTTAAATAAGGTCAGAAAAATGTTTCCCACCTTAACATGTCTTTATTATAACCAAAATGAGATCATCTCATTGATGGTGGTCAAATACAAGTACCTTTTCCCACTTCAGACCCAACCAACACTTTAAGACCGGCCATTTGGCCTCTACTAACCCGTGGGAAGAAGGGGGAGTCCTTGTCCTCTCATACTTTCCGTAGTTTTAGAGAATTTGGTCAATAAGTCTATGTTAAATCACTGCTCCGGGGTAAATTTATCTCTGCTCTCCCGTTTCCTTTATCCCAGCATATAAAAGGGTCTTAGTCTCTCTAAATGACACATGTTGTTAGTTTATATGGAATGTATTTATTATTTTGCGCTGTATTCGAGCTGTAGTCCGCTTTTATCCTTTAAATAAAGATAGGAAGGCGACTGTTTAGCTCTCAGGGCCAAGGCAGATGAGGAAACAAGCAGCTCGCGAGCCAGAAAGAAAAATCAGAAAGCATTATTGAGCGTAGCCTTAAATTTATTTACCCCCCTTTCCTTTAGCTCGCCCCCGGCCCCGGCCCCAGCCCCTTAAAGCAAGTCTTTCTGTTAATGCGCCAAATGGAGTTTCTGAATCAGGCACCCAAATCTTCCAAGCGCAAGCTACAATAGCGGAGTTCTTTGATTTGTATCTTACTTTCTGGACGCAAAAGCGACGGTTACATTGTACTGGTGACTGCCCTCCCCCGACTGCCGCTTGGTTCTCCTTGAAAAACAAAATGACAACTGTCGTTAGTACCCTCATTTGGCCCTGTCGCCCGACAGTGAAGCACAGAAGCGAGAGCTTATACTTTTTTTGAAGTGTTCGTTGTAATTATGCGGCCTTTATGGCTCTCTGATTGTTCCTTATTTACTGGTAGTTTAAAATGTGTTTTATTAAATTAACTTTATCAACTTTATGCAAAAAGAGACGTCGTATCTATTTTTTATCCACCTTTCTGCCTTAGGTTTGCAATATTTGAAGCGAAGAGTATAGCTTCATTTTAACTCCTATATTATTTGCTTATTTTAGCCTCGCACTACTTTTCCCACAGACAGGATGAAAATAAGTGACGGGACAGCGTGTACCAGCTGCAACGTCATCTGACCCCGCAGTGGCGTTTTAGAGGGCTGATCTCGTAGGCCAAAGACGTTGTGCAAAAGGTAATCATTTATATAGGTGTGTATCCCTGTTTCAAGGAATATCGCCCTACGAGTGACACCGAGATAATTAAAACGATAGGTTTAATTGCCATCTTGAGACATGTACACAAATCTTGCAAGAAGGAATTCAGCATTGCTAAAGGGACTCCGAGAGGGAAGCCGGGCAAGCAAAGAGGCCATCAGAACGCAAAAGATCCGTGGTATTGACATTCTGAATTCGTCCCCTGTTAAGTTTCTTTCGTATCCATTCAAATACGGGTTAATCAGGTAAGAATCTCGGATTAACAAATCCTATTAAGCTAATTAATCCCTAAACGAGCAATATTCACCTGGATACAGGTGTCACGATGGTCTATCAAATACGGAGCATCGCAGCGGGACCGCTCACCATAATCATATTTACCTATATACCAGAGTAAGACCTACTTTACTACTTTAAGGCAAAATAAAGTGTACTCCTTAGCCACCTCTGCCCCTCCACCCCCTTCACCTTGGGGAGCCACAATTGCGTATTTTTCATGATTTGCTCACTTGAAACTGTCCGACGGTCGGACATGTAATAAGGACCATGGTTTAAACACTCACTTTTGGGAAGCAAAGCTGACTTCCACGCTATAGGCGTCTTCAGTATTCTTAGCATCAGCATTGTCAGCAATCTGGCGTCCCTCCCTGTTGCCCGGAAAGCCCTCTGATTTGGCACTGCGAGCAATCCGATTTCTCCTGGAGCAATCCACTCCCACATCCAAGTCTATGCAGGTGCCAGTTGACTCATCCGTGTTGGTACAGATCTTCCAGTCACGATTTAGCTTGTTCAAGGCCTGAGTTGGGACAGAATGAAGTTGTTGAGATCTATTGCCGGGGAGCTCCACTACCAAAGGAAGGGCTATTTAAAAGGTAATAACCGTCTGCGATAGTGAGGTAGAAGTAGAATAAAAACAATCAACGAGGAGAGGAAGGATTGCTAAAACTAGATGATAGAGTTTGACGAGCGCAGGAAACGGTTACCGACAGTGGGATATTTCTGGTATATTCGATGAAATAGCGCCAGAACTGCGTCTATGGGTCCATAGCCTTAGTGCATGAAAAGCCACGATATTGTAAAAAGTATCCACAATGGCAAGGGATGCTACATTCCAAATTCGGGGGGCAGGGAGCCCACACTAAAAGAAAAACATGTTTGGGAACTCAAAAGTACAAACTTGAACACCATCGAGGCTAGAGATAATAAGAATGAAAGCCTTTATTGACAAGAAAAGAAATTTATACGAGTCGAGACGCCATCTCTTCATCATGGGAGCTTGCGAAAACGGTTGGGAATGGAGGAATTGGAAGTTATCTCTCGCCCATGATACTTTTCGACAAGATTTAAACAAAGGGTCCAGGGGACCGGATTCCCAAATGGAATGGAGTCCAGGGGGATCGAATTTTTAAGATAATCCGTGCGGGAGCAAGGATGTTAAGTTGAATATTGGTTACAGAGTCCCATTTTCCCCGATTACCCAACTCCATGCCCAGATCGGCGGGTTGTGGCTTTCCATTTGTATCATGTGTTGGTGTCTTTCGCGGATACTCACCAGCCTCACTCTCTCTTTCAGAACATTTTCACCGGCGGCATTGCAGATCACGGAGGTTGGGAACTGCATCTTAAGCTTGAACACCCTCTGAGCCGGGGTTGCTGGAGCGCAACTTGGGTACAGGAGAGATTCTCCTGGTGAAGAAGTGGGACGCCAGAACCCTTCGGGACCACACGTATAGAAGTTGGGAACCTGAATCAAACGAATTAATGAATTATTGAAAAGCATAAAATGGATGTAGTGTAAGTTCCTTCTTTTTTATGTCTTCGCAGTTGTAAAAACTCTTCTGCACATTTTGTCACACATTCATTGTTTTTCTCCAAACAGCGTTAATTCACTGGGTAACAAACTTTCACCAAATTTTTGTTTCTCATATTTTCTTTGAGTGTTTTTAATACTAAATTTTGCGCCGATTCCAAATATGTCCTTACCTTTTCTCTACCATCGACCATTTGAAGCATATAACAAATTATACTAATATAAAGAAATGTATGGGAGTACGGGTAAAGCACACTTACATTTGTCGCTAATATATTTATTTTCTTTTTCAGATTTATATGATAAATATTGACTTTCTTGATTATGGCTGCAAGAGGATGCAGAAATTCACCAGATTCGATCTGTTTTGTGTGTGGTTTCTATGTTGGACCTAAGCATGTATCACATAAAATTGTGAAAGGTGCAAAGTATTGGATTGCTTATAGACTGTACTTTGGAATGAGTATGGGTAACTAATAAAAACCATAGGCCACTCATGTGATATGTATAAGTTGTCGATCAAATTTAAATGCATGGCTGAGAGGTGCAAGAAAAGCAATGCCATTTACTGTGCCGAGAGTTTGGCGAGAGCCAAAAAATCATTACGATGATTGCAATTTTTGCATGATTGACATATCAAAGTGCAGAAAAGTTAAGGGAAGAAAATCCCTTCCACATCCCAACATTTCATCCTCTATTGTACCTGTGCCACATGATGATACCTTATTGGTTCCACGGCCGCCAGAAAATGTAAGTAAATCCTATTATATTGTAAGCTATATTCCTTGTGTAACAGAATCAATGCTGAAATATTCAAAACATCTAGCTAAGGTTTCTTGTAATGTGATTACACATGCAATCCATATTTATGCTCCAGCTATTAAATGCATCCCTTTTTATATATTTTTTCGGGTAGAGGGTATGCTGGAGGTCTCATCGGGAGAGTCGGAAGGTTGGGAGAATGAAGAAGTGGATGAAACGTTTGAGCCAAGAATGGAGTACCGCGCACACTTTTCAAATCAAGGTGAACTGGATGATCTCATCAGGGACATGGGTCTCACTAAGTCAGGAGGTGAGCTTTTGCCATCCAGACTTAATGAATGGAATCTGTTGGGGGAGGACTGCAGATCAACTATACAGGAAGCACCATGAGGAATTTGAAGTATACTTTGATATAAGTGAGGATCTATGCTTCTGCAAAGATATTAATCTCTTGTTTACAGCTATTGGAATTGATTAAAACCCTGAAGAATGGCGACTTTGCATAGATAGTTCTACAAAAAGCCTCAAAGCTGTTTTACTACATAATGGTAATCAGTATCCATCCCTGCCTATAGCATACTCGGTACAAATCAAGGAAGAATATGAAAATGTAAAAAAGCTTCTCGAGAAGGTAAACTATACTAAGTTTAAATAGGATGTTCGTGGTGATTTTAAAATGCTTGCCTTCTTACTCGGATTGCAGGGTGGGTACACCAAGTATTCATATTTTCTTTGCCTATGGGAGAGTAGGGCTGATCATGAACATTACCAGAAGGTTGAGTGGGCCCCTCGAGATAACTTGAAGCCAGGAAAACTAAATGTTATTAGACAGCCTCTTGTTGAGCTGCCAAAGTTTTGCTACCTCCCCTTTATATAAAGCTTGGTTTGGTCAAACAGTTTGTAAAAGCATTAGATCATGGTGGAGAAGCATTTCAAGAGATTCGTCTACTCTTTCCAAAGCTATCAGAGGCCAAAGTTAAGTGTGGTATATTTACTGGACCGCAAGTAAGGAAAATGTTGAAGTCAGTACAACTTGAGAATGCAATGAGTGATGTCGAAAGTGAGGCGTGGTGTGCATTTCTAAATATAGTTAATGGATTCCTTGGTAAAAATAAAGACCCAAACTAAAAGAATTTAGGATGTAGAATGTCACTAAAGGGGCACTTTTTGCATTCACATTTGGAGGTTTTTCGTGAAAATTTGTGAGAAGTGAGTGAGGAGCATGGTGAGTGGTTCTATCAGGACATTGCTGCAATGCACAAAAGATACTAAGGAAGATGGGACAGTGCTATGATGGAGGACTATATATGGTCACTGGTGCGTAAAGATCAAGGAGCTCACAGTAAGAAAGCACGTTCTTCAGTGCACATTTAAGAACATAAGAAAAGAAGGAGACTGCAAAATACCATTCATGGCCTACACTTGGCAGCTCCTGTAGGTTATCTCTTATAATCACATTTTCTCATTAGTTTAAAAAGGAATACAAAGACAAAATATTATCAGCCATTATTCATGGACAATGTGAATATGCTAAATAAAGTGAACTGTCGCAGCTATTTATGGTTAGTTTTATACACAAAATTCCAATTATCTCCAAAAAGTATCGATGCTATGCAATTTTCAATGGTATTTTTGGAATCAGGAGGTAAAACCACCTTAGAAACACTAGAAACATTTAAAGAAACAAAACTAGTGTTACCCAGTGATTCAACAAACCATATATTCCTGCCAACCAGGAATGTATGGCTGCGTGTTAGATGTGAGAATGGTAAGTGCTGAAGATGTGGAAAATGTTTAGGCAAGAATGGGAAGGAGGGGGGATGAGGTGGGAGTATGTGAGCATGCTGTAGGGGGAGCGTGTGTAAGCAAAATCGTATATGTTTCAAAAAGAAGTGAACGTATACGACGATGAAAGCCATAAATATATCCCCAAGTTCAGCCCCGCCCCCAGCATCCCAATCCATTAATCTATCTCCAAGTTCAGTCCCACCTAGCATCCTCATCCATATATCTACCCAGTCTATCATATGACTACTAAGCCTATTCCATTCATCTTCCTCTCGATTTGTAAACCAATTTCTACCAATCTCTTTCCTAAACCTAAACTTGTCCAGCTCAAACCCATTGTTACATGTCGTATCCTGTTTGCTAAAACAATGAACCTTATCTATGTCTCCTCCCCTATTAAAACCTTTTACCCACTTGAAGACTCCAATCAAGCCTGTATGAAGATTTAGTCTCTTTAAGCCTTTCACTATAAGGTCAGCTCCTCAGCCCATGAAGCATCTTAGTCATCCTTCTTTGCACAGATTCAAGCAAAGCAATATCCATCCTATAATATGGCGACCAAAATTACACCGCATCGTCAAGATGAGGCCTAACTAATGACAGGTACAGTTTCAGAATGATATCAGCACTCCTATTTCTCGCGCTCCACACAATAAACTTTAATACCTTATTAGTTTTATTCCTAGCACTTATGCACTGCTTTTTAGGCCGGAGGTTGGAAATTACAATGATATCTAAGTCTCTTTGCCATTTTGACCCCCCTAAAACTCTCCCATTCAATTTATAATTTTCTGTTTATTACACCTACCTATACTAAGTACACTACACTTGCAATGTTAAATTCCACTTGCCACTTCCGACCTATAAATCTACCCAACTTTGTGATATTAGGAAATTTGCTCAGGTCGCTACCTACACCTGTGTTAAGTGATAATATAAATCAAGATAACAACGGCCCCAACACCGACACTTAAAGAACCCGAAAGCTCTTGAAGAGTTGGGTTTTTTAAGCACCCACCTGGCGACTGTCCCCAGGGGCCTAAGTCGCCATAATAATAAATTAGCTTATTACTAGGCTATATTGAAAACAAACAAAAGAGCAAAACAAAAACAAAAAATAAACAAGAAAAACCCAGCCCCCACAAAAAACAAAGGCAAAAAGAAGAAAGCAGGTTCCAGCGTCGCGGGGGGGGGGGGGGTTGTTTATGATGGTGGGGAGGGGGGGGGAAGGTCAGCCAGGGGCCTTGCAAGATAAAGCGATGTATTAACAGGGAATATACTCAGATAAATTAGGCAACAATTATAACTATAAAGGTCAAAATGAAGCCTATTTATGGTGAGGCTTAGGTATTTTAGAAAAGTTTTGATTATGTTTGACACCAAACAGTGAAACCTTCGTAGCCCTGGGGTAGAGAGACCTGTTCCGCGTCAGAGGTATGTGGATATAGATACTATTGGCATCCTTGGAACAGAGTGTGGGAAAGAAAGTAATGTGTGTGATGGGAAGTGTTAAGATCTACCCACCCCGGTACAGGGGTGAGCACAACTCACACACAAATTGATAGCCAGATCTCTACGAGCGCTGACCTTTTTTTCCGCCCTTGTGCGTGATCGAACCCAGTATCGCGATGTTGGCAGACCAACGCCGTATCCACCCGGCTAGCAAGAGCTCTATTGAAAGTAGTGCAAATAAACAATTTCAGATGTATGTGGGGAGAAGGATATATAAAATAAATAACGTATGTGTAAGGGTTTTATAGTTTGACGAAAGGTAGGAATTAAGTTTGTGATCAAATTGTTCCGAGGTGGTGTGGACATGTAAGAAGCGGGGCTAAAAATAAACTTGTGTATATGAAAGATTGAATGTCGGTTTACGAAGGGTTGAATCACCGCATAAAACGTTGAAAGAGAACGGGATGGACGAGGAATGAGTGGATTATATTGTGTATGTATGGAAGCAGTTTGTGAATTTGAGAAGCTTGAGGCTTTCTCCCCAAGAATGAACCAAATAATACAACACAACATCGATATGAAACCCAATTTCGTTATTGAAAAATATGATGGGCGACTTTGAGCTTGATAAGTCATAAAAGTACTGTGTATTGTTGTGAATGTTAATGACCCCAACCCAAATTAGGTGGCGGGAGGTACAGTTGAAGGTCAAAGAAGAAAATATGTGCAATAACGAACGAATAAAGGAATGTCCCACGATTTCCAAAGAGGAAATTTCTTCCTTAAAAAAAAATGTGGATTACAAATATGAGGCCTATCAAGCGATTTGGAAGGGCGGGAAAGGGGGGGGGGGGCTGCAATTATGTATTGCTAAAGCGGTGCAAATAGCGGTAGTTAAGCACAATATTATACTACGACCGACTAATGGATAATAGTAGCAGAAAAAGAGTTTTCCTATCTAATGGAGACTAATAGGATCATGTAAAAAAACAAAAAACATGAACGGTTAGGTTTAGGTATCTAAATTAGGTTCGTAGCTTAACCTACTTGCAAAAGTTCACACGAAGGCAATAAATAAATTAATAGTTCCTGAAAAAATGTTTGTGCCACCAGTGCATTGCAAAGCTCCTTCATTTAAAAGGACTATCTAAATGGTTTCTTTCTGTTTCCTTTCTTTCCCTTATTTCCTTCCCCTGTTTTCTTTCCTTATTCCATCCCCATTGCAAAACTCCTTCATTTAAAAGGACTATCTAAATGGTTACTTTCTGTTTCCTTTCTTTCTTTCTTTTCCATGTTTCTTTCCCCTGTTTTCTTTCCTTGTTCCCTTCCCATTGCAAAACTCCTTCATTTAAAAGGACTATCTAAATGGTTACTTTCTGTTTCCTTTCTTTTTTCTTTCCCTTTTTTCCTTCCCTTGCATTCTTTCCTTGTTCCCTCCTCATTGCAAAACTCCTTCATTTAAAAGGACTATCTAAATGGTTACTTTCTGTTTCCTTTCTTTTTTTTCCATGTTTCTTTCCCCTGTTTTCTTTCCTTGTTCCCTTCCCATTGCAAAACTCCTTCATTTAAAAGGACTATCTAAATGGTTACTTTCTGTTTCCTTTCTTTCCCTTGTTTTCTTTCCTTGTTCCCTCCCCATTGCAAAGCTCCTTCATTTAAAAGGACTATCTAAATGGTTACTTTCTGTTTCCTTTCTTTCTTTCTTTTCCGTTTCTTTCCCCGTTTTCTTTCCTTGTTCCCTCCCCTTGTTTCCGTTCTGTTTCCTTCCCTTGTTTCTATAACTATTCTTAACATGGATTTTACTAAAAACTTTAAGCGAAAACCAACGATGACATCTCCAGCAAAAAACCTGTATGAGGAGACCTGTAAATAAAGTGGTGAAGTTATATGAAGCAAAAATGTGTAGATGATGGGAAAACCGAAATTCATCCTGCTAGCATTAAGGCCGAGATGAAAGGCAATTCTCCAGATGTCAGCTGCAACACGCTTGCCAATGCTACACCTGGAACCCCATCGCAGGTTTCTTCATCTGGTGAATTTCAAGTTCAAAATTCTAGCTATGGCGAAACCTGGTTCACCCTACATGATCGGACTGATTGCAGTGAAGTGTAGTATCTCACCTCCACCGAGAACTTCATTCCACGCTTGCATTCAATGCGGCATATTTTGAACCTTCCTCCAGGGCCCCAATCTCCGCAACGCTGGATACCCCCTACGGGATTCTCGGGTTGAGGACAAAGCTCCTCTACTACGTGGATGCTGAAGGAGCAAGTTGCAGAGTTCATCGCTTCGTCGTAGGCCACATACGCGACGGTGTAGGTCCCCAATGTGAAAGCCTGCAAAATAGGGCTATCGTTTAAGTACACTCTTAATAGGGAAAGAAAAGCACGGTATCAAATGAGGTATGGCCTTGTTTTTTTTTCCTTTTTCGCACTTAAAACGCAATATCAACAAGGCCCCATCACGCAGAAAGTAAGTAGAGATCTGTATAGAATGTCCCCTAGTAGGCACTGAGGCAGGGAGGTTGCACAACTGTGGTTACTAGGCCCGGAAGGTCTTACCGCCCTTTCCTTTGTTTTTCTCGGGGGGTAAACAAGGAAAAGAAGACGGAGAAGTTGATTTGTGAATCAAAAGGTGAGAGAAGGCAAGAGCTTCCAGAAGGGCTTGTTCATCTAAGTAGTTATTGGTCCCAAGGACTATACTAAACTTGTTAATATTCCGGGAAGAAGCATTTTAAAACTTCTAGGTAGTCAACCAATTCAAACGTACAAGCCCAGTACTCTTTTTCCCAAATATTAAGAAAATTTCAAATATATTAAATTGATTCGGTTGAAAATAAAATCGCCCACCCAAACCTAGCTTCCAGAAACATATCCATACTCATTTTACTCAACACTCGCTACAGTCACTCACTAAAAACACTGCTGCATGCACAGCCCCCTGATATCCATCCGGTCAGGCTGCGGTGTGGACATCACACAGCTCTTCTGAGTTAACAGAAGAAGCTAGATGTGACCATAGTGGATACCAGGCCAGAATGAAACCTCGAAATCCACACAATCACACATTACGGAAAACTAGACATCTTAACAACACAATATACATCATCTGAGGGTTCTGTGGGAAAACCCAGTAAGGGCCATCTTTTCCAAGGTTTGAGGGGAAAGAGGGCTGCACGGCCAGACAGCCTGAGGTGAAACAACAACAATTTATTACCCAACCTCACGAGGAGAGAGAATGGGAAATATTTATGAACAAAAAGCTGGGCCTATTGTTCATGGCATAACATTAAAAGAAATAAAGAGAGATTGGCTCAAAAAAGAGGAACCGAAGCGAAGTAAATTTAACGCACCTGTCCTGGTACGTAGCCCGATTTCTCAATCATTTTCTTGAGGGCAATATTGTCAGTAGCCCGTGGCTCATCCCACGTGACAACGACTGTCCCTTGAGGAGCCGTCACCCAGTTGTCCCCGGGGCAGTAGTCAAATCTGGGGGGTGTCTTGTCAACTTTGAGCTTAGTGCAGTCGCCGACGTACCCTGGTGGGCACACGTATTCACCGCATGTAGAGGGGCTCACTCGCTCCACATTCCCCAACACGTTATCGTACCCCGTCCACCGGAGCAGGAGACCGTTGAACAAAACTGGAGAGTTCATGCACGAACGTACCTTTCGAAAGCAAATTCAAGATTAGTGAGGGCATTAGAGGTGATGATGGTGCATGTGTGGATGGTGTCTTGAAATAAAAAAATATCATCAACCTATCACCACTCTCCTAAAAAAATAGAGCGGGTACATATCAGCGACCCAATTTGTTGAGGCTGTCGTTCATGCCCAAAGAAAGTGAAGAGCCGAACAAAAATGGATAGAAGATGAAAGGTTAAGAAAATGACTTAGATGCTTACCATCGCATTTTATATATGATAATTACATAGGAGTTAGGATCTAATTTGAATTTAGCTACCTAATCATCAACTACAGTAGATAAGTATATAATTTTAAAAGTAATTTCGCGATCTCGACGTACTCCGCTGACCAAGTGATGTTTTCTCAGAGATCCAGCTGTTTGTGTATCTTTAGTCTTGTCTGAAGTGAAAAAAAAGTGTATTTTATGTGTGAAGCTCTGTTGGAATCCTACATGTGTTTAAGTTTAGATGGAGAATACATTGGAGCCTTGCTAAAGCGATCCGTGTATAATGTGGGAGATGTTTCTTTTGGGACCAAGTCTAATGGATTGATGGAAAAGTGGTGGTTTGAATTCAGATATTGAAAGTAATACGGGATGCATTTTATTGTTAGCCTTTATATGTTGGTGAACCGTGACTAAGTTGTGTTTATGCAACACTGGAATGGGCGATTGAATAGCGTTAAGGTTTTTGTTATTTTTAGTTGCTGAAGAGGTTTCAATCAGTTCTGTTCTAGTGGGTGACGGTGCATGGGGGCGAATGGGATATTGGTAGCTCGATGGCATTTGTATAATGACTAGGTTGGAAAAAGTAGTGTGAGATTTCGAGGTTGATTTGGCGGGGATGTTTTGGTGAATTAAAAGCAATGTCTGGGGAGGTGCCCTCGGAAGTAAGTGTTAATAGGCCAGACGAATTCTTGTGAATCTTGAAACAAGTCTTAGATTTTCACTTTCTTGTTTCAGGAATAAAGTGAAGCAAAACCATGCCTAAAAGGCTTCTTCAACTCTGCCTCTCTCATAAAATTTTAACTTAAGTTGCAATGACGCGAGCAGGGCAGTCAGAACGGAAGAAACAGAGCCAGGATATCCACTGGGTACCCTTCACAAGGCAACAATTAACGAACAATGAAGCTTAACTCACCATTTTGGGGATTTCGATTCTGAAGTCTAGGGCTCTGTCCCAGGCATTCACTCTAGCAACGCGCCCGAAGAAGCCGCGAGACTCGCTGTACGTGGCGAACATCTCGTCCACTGCGCCGAGATTCACCCACCCGCTGAGAGGAACAGTAGTTTAGTGGTTGGTGTTAGTTTGAGAGAGTATCTATTACTATAAGTGACCACTCACTAAGAGCAGTGGTCACCGAGACATGGGATCCAAGGCGAAAGACGAGCGAAAAGGCAACGAACCCATATCATGCAGACAGTAAGATATGTTAAATAGATAGTGGAAGACACTGCTGCACGACCTCCTGGGGGCATTGGGGCAGAGAGGCTGCATAACTGTGGAGAGTGGGGCCAGGATAGTAGAGGTACAATCCGTTATACCATCACCAGCAACCCATTTATGAGGTGTAGTAGAAGATGTAGGAAGAAATAAAAGGTGGGGCTTTAAAATAGGTGCAAAGGATGACCTGAAAGAGGACATGCTCCTCATATTGGACTGTGGTCGGAAGGGAGAGCCTTTCCTCCAGGTACTAGGTGTAACAATCGGTCCTCCCATTCGGGAGGATTGAAGGAGGGGGAGGTGGAGGCCGAGTAAAGGATCTTAGAAAACTCTGAGGTGGGGGATATTGGTAACCAAGAGGGAAGGAGCCAAAGTGATGAAAGAATTATGGGAAAAACAAAAAGAATAAAGGAATGAGTAGAGAAAATATGCGTGATAAGAAGGATTAAGAGTAGCAAGACCTGTTACGGAAACCCATATTCCTTGGCAAGATCAACTGGCCACAGAAGCGGCGTTGCATAACGTCAATAAGTAAACCGTCAAAGATGGGTTGGTTACTAGCTTTTTACAACGGTAAAGTTGTTCACTTAACACCAGGGTAACCAGACATATCACCCTGTTGAGCCATGATTTTAGGCTATTCCAAGAAATTGACTCTTTGCCACACCCTTAATTCTTTTATGTGCGAGGTTGCAACAGTCCTGAATTCCTGTACCTTGTTTACATCTATCCTAGAAACAAAGTGCTTCTCTCTTGCCTTCTCCTTCTTCTCCATCCTTTCCTCGATTCCCCTTTTTCTCTGAATGTGCTAAAAAAATCGAGTAAAGGCGAACTTACAACATGGGAAGCACAAAGTTCTGTGCCAAGTCAGTGATGTGGGTGACCACGACGGCGTCCGTGGTGAGGATCAGGCTTCCCTTAGCACCATCCCATACGAGTGCCACATGGTGCCATTGGCCGTCATTGATAGGGATGTTGGGTCGGTAGCTGACAAACTGCTTGTAGCTACCAAACTCGATCGCCATCCCGGCATGGGTTGCTTGCACCAGCACCTTCTTGTTCAGGGGCAAAACTGGCGATCTAAAAACCAGTCAAGAATTAGTAAAGGAAGATGGCACTCGATGGATCTCCCTATGTGACCAAAACTAGTAAATAGTTGAATGAAATCTCCCGACCTTATAAGGCCTACATTTTGAATGAGAGAGTATCGAAACCCGCGTCTTTATTCAATAACCCATCTTGTTTCACTAATCCTATGTGATTGAGGGTCGAATCGGAATACTGAGTTTATTAAGATATGTGATCCGCGACTATCACTGATGGCAACCCAAATTAGGATGACTCGAACGAGTCGCTCGAAACCTTATCGCTTCACTGGACTCAAAAGTACTGGATTATGTGAAATGCCCCGGCGAGGGATCGAGATTCCGCAAAGAAACACTCGACCCAGAGTGAACAAGAGACAACGAGGGAAACAAGGAAGTGAGATTATGTGTGAATTCTACGAACGATGTGGATTATATAAATAAAGACCCTGTAACAGAGAACATAAAGAATCTGTAACAGTGAAAATAAAGACCCTGTAATCGAGAAAATAAAGAAACTGTAATAGAGAAAACAAATACCCTGTAACCGAGAAAACAAAGACCCTGTGGCCGAAAAAATAAAGAACCTGTAACCGAGAAAATAAAGACCTATAACAGAAGATATAGAATCTGTAATGGTGAAAATAAAGACACGATAAAAGGAAGTAAATATAGACCCTTTAACCAAGAAAATAAAGACCATGTAACCTATAAAATAGATCCTGTAACCTAGAAAATAAAGACCATGTAACTGAGAAAATAAAGATCCTGTAACCTAAAAAAAATACCCTGTAACAGAGAAAAAAGGGACTATGTAACAGAAAAAACGTCTTAGAGAAAATAAAGACCCTATAATAGCGAAAATAAAGATCATGCAACAGAGAAAATAAAAACCCTGTAACCTCAAAAAAAGACCCTGTAACAGAGAAAATAAGGACGATGTAACAGAAAAAAACGTACCAGAGAAAATAAAGACCCTATAACAGAGAAAATAAAGACCCTGTAACAAAGAGAATAAAGTATAGGAGAGGGGCTGCGAAGTGATCAAGTTAAACTAAAGAAAAAAAATATCCACCCAATCTTACTCAATTAAACCAACCCCACACAACCATCGAGGGCAAGGTAGAAATAGAAGAAGCAATATTGTGAACGACGTTCAAGTACTTACGATACTTCGAAGAGAGTCAAGAAAGTACCCGCGCCGTGGGGCACGGCATATTGCACCCACAGTGCCAGCGTGAAAGCGTTGTTGGAGCCGAACTCAAAGGGGGTTACGAGGGAAGCACTGGACTTCATGTCTTCGTCGTTTATGAATAACTCATAATTCACGTTAAGGACTGAAATGGGAGGAAGAAGGGGTGAATACTCAATCACAAAGTGAGATGAAAGTTTAAAGTAGACTGAAGCGGCTTGCCATTGGAACCTCAAGTTTCAGAATGGAACCATAGCGCCCACAAAGCCAAACGCAAAGGAAGGAGCCACAATTCCTCGCCGATAATTATGTAATATATAAATGTGGGAAAATGCTATAAAAATGCCCTCACTAAGAAATTGGAGTGGTTCGTTGCTTTAACGATCCATTGCTGTCCAACCACGTTTAGAGATAGAACATTAAGGATTTTTTTAACGGACTATCTGGTGACTGTCACTAATGGTTTATGTTGCCATAATCAATTTATAGTCTAATATTAGGCTGTATAAAACACCCCAAAGCACTAAATAAAAAAAACACAATAAGCGATATCCAGCGTCGGGGAAGACTCTCCCCTGGGGCCCCAGCTTGCATCCAACGTTAAAAAAACCCGTCAAATAAAATGGACGAGGCAACCTCCTCCAAAAAGTCTTATAGTCCAGAGTCACGAGTGCACGAATCCGTACCGAGTACAAGAAACAAGCGGTAGCGAAGCCGCTCCTCCTGGTAGCGGGAAAGATAACCTGCGCAAAGATCTCCCACATTGGGATTCAACAAGAATTGTCAAACAGTCTGGGGAACAATTCAGTTGTCTTAGTAGAGTGCAGACGAGCGCTCCATCAAATAGCGGTGTCCCGCAATTATGCCCAATTCGAAGACGAGAGAAAGCGATCAACTGAAGCCGCCAAGGCATTGGGGGTGTAGGCTCGTGTAAACAGTCGCGGCGCGATGGCACACAACTTTTAGTTTCTCGTTAGCTGTCTCCCATCTTCGCCAGGAAGCCCGGGAGACTAACTTGATTCCTGCCATGTAGTCAGTGTGAGGGGGAGCAAAACGCTGGTCTGGTTGCTCAGACTTTTCTGACTCTTTGATGACTTCATCGGGGAAGAGGGGATACGGCGTGGAAGTCGACCCCATCTTAGAACTTAGAGCTATCCCTGTAGGCGGTTCTAGAGTCACACGAAGTTTGCTCCTAAAAATGGCAAACTCAATACTCCCGGCGCTGTACAAACTTTGAGAACAGAGGCGTTGCGACAAATAGTAAGATGTATCCTCTAAGGTAGCTTTCTGGGCAGAACCAGAGGCACCACCTGCCCGAGAACTACATGTAGCAAACTATCGAAGGAGTTTTCTAGCCTTAAACCTAAAGGGCTTAGGGTATGTATGATCTGCGTCTCTCGTCGGGATAGGTACCGTCGAGTTGGGCTTCGGATGTAGTGAGAACCGTTGGTGACTGAAGGAAACCCCGGGCCCGCACGTGAAAAGGGATACTTCACTGTGTACGGCACAGAGCAAGTGGCATCTTTTCGGTATCGACAAGTAGGCTCTCAATAGAGGACGTGGGGAAGGCACCGGTCACCAGGTGGAGACCGTTATGGTGGATCAAGTCCAGCTTCCGCAATACATGCTCGGCTGCGGATGTGTAAAACTCACATCCGTAGTCAAGTTTGAGCGAACGAAAGAGCAATAGACTGATAAAGCGATAACTCTATCAGCGCCACATACGCTGAATGTCACGGAACGAACAATGTCCTCTTTTTCTTTTTCTTTAGGAGCCCATCTGGTGACTGCCTACTCGGGCATAAGTAGAACAATGTCCATTGCGTGTGTACATGAGACCCGGTGGATAGCGGAAGAAGTGCACTACCTTAGTCTTTGCCAAGGAGGACTGAAATCTGTGAGCTTTTTCATAGCGAGAGATACAGTTCAAAGCCTGTTGGAGTCGACGAATCAGAGTTGGCATCTGGGCCGCACCAAAAGAGATCGAAAGGTTGTCTACGTAGAGCTTAGCAAAAACATCTGGCAGCACCGAAGTGATATCGTTGATGCTCATGGCAAAGAGAGTGACACTGAGGACACTTTCCTACTGAAGGCCCTCTTCCTGCTCTATTAGGCCAGGGAGAGCTCGACCCCTCAAAGATCTCAAAGGCATGACGTTGATCTGACTTTCTCGAACTCAGCAGGCACCCGCCGTAATTCGGCCCACTTCGAGGCGACTGCGCGAAGGATTAACAATTTACGCGATTACCGACTAAATCTGATATCATTATAACTCACAATATTTCGGCTAAGCAACTTTCATCCGAACGGGGAAACAACCCTACTCCTCCAAGCGTATCCCAATCGCTTTACACCCTCAAACTGATTCAACCATACAAGCAAGTAAGCAAGCACTCTTTACTTAACCAATCCATGCTCGCACGCAACTCAATCATCTAGTCTACAAGATCAGGCATCAACTCAACGAATCATGCAACGGAACCAGCCACTACATCCACGCTTCTGCAACCAAGCTATTTACGTACTCACTCAACTTTGAAGAGCGACCCATCGGACGGCAATCAACTTCAGTCTCATACCATAGTGGGAACTATCTTCTTAGTCCTATTATTTCCACTTATTACCATCCTATTTCCAATTAACAGATTTCCTTCGTACTTTATAAACAAATATAGGGAAAACTACTGCTGGTATTTTCTCCAGAAAGTTTTTTCGAAGAAGTTCTTAAAATTATTTAGGGAAAGTCAAAATATGTGGACGATATATTGCGCTATAGACTACATGGGCGACATCAACCGGGAGGCTGCGTAACTCTTCTTAACTCTTGTTTTGCAGCGAAAAAGGTCCCCTCATATGGCACTTAGCACAGAAATATGAAGAGAGAAAAGGGCAGCTAATACAATCACCCTCAAATCTGAATTCTGGACAGAGGCACATACAAGTACAGACTTGAACCTTTTCGTGGGAACCTTATATGTATTAATACTAAGAAGGAATAGGCTATTTATTCCGGATTGTTTTATTATTGAGGTCACAGTCAACTACCTAGGTCAATGCCGAGAGGCGAGAGAATAATGAGGTTAAGGAGATACCCAGCAATTCTTGCCATGTCCCGTTCGGTTAGACCCGGTCACCTTCAATCCTTACTACCACATTCAGACACAGCAAGAATGATAGATTCGTTAAAAATATGTGGGATAGCAGTAAATATATTTTCTAGGACCGATGAGTGGTAGCATGGCTGAGTAATCTAAGAGTGGGAATCAGATTGGGTAAGAATCTCCGTTTTCCCGATTATCAACTTAGCTATCAATAAGATATGGTCAGTATGGTTAAAATTCTAGTTACGTTTGAAATAAGTCACCCTCAGACAAGCGCAAAACTGGTCAAAACACAAAAAATTATAAATGTTTACCTTTCTTGCAGTCTTCGCCTGTCAAGTTGAAAGGACATTTGCAGTAGAAATCATTGGTGAGATCAATGCATGTAGCGCCAGGTGAGCAGGAAGACGAGTGGCAATCCACAATATCTTCTTCACAATGCTGCCCTGTGTAACCTGGAGTACAAACACAGCTATACCCAGGACCGTTGTCGACGCAAGTAGCCCCATTTTGGCACAAATTTGCATCGCAGGCGTCGAATTCGTACTGACAACCAATGCCTTCATAATCGTCGGAACAAGAACAGTTGAGTCCAAAGCCAAAATCTTGGCATTGAGCTCCGTTCATGCAAGGATCCCCAACGCATCTGTCGGGAGTAACTTGGCAACGTTTGCCGTCAGTACCAGAGGGACAAACGCAGAAGTAGTCTTCGAAAAGGTCGATGCAGGTTGCATCATTAAGACACGGGTCAGAATCGCAGCCTCCAATGTCACTTTCACACCGTTTACCGGTCCAACCTACCGGACACACACAGCGGAAATCGTTGATTTCATCCACACATTCACCGTCGTTGAAGCAAGGGTTAGAAGCACATTCGTTGATCTGTGTTTCGCAAAATTCACCAATATAGCCGGCTTGGCATTGGCACTTATACATACTGTCAAGATCAAGACACTGTATAGTGCCAACTTGATTGCACGGGTTGCTGGAGCATTCGTCGGTTGGTACGTCGCAAGTTACCCCAACAAATCCTGGTCGGCATTCACACAAAAATCCTTCACGTTGGTTGTTACAAGTTCCTCCATTTTGGCACGGTTCAGAGGCGCAGTAGTCGATAGTATGTTGGCAGAATTTCCCAGTGTATCCCGCATCACATGCGCACCGGAAGTCATCAACTTGATCCACGCATTGGCCGTTGTGTTCGCATGGGTCTCTCGCGCAGTCGTTAATATTAACATCGCATTTCTCGCCGGTCCAGCCTGGATGACAGACGCACTTGTAATCAAAGAAAGTGTCGACGCACAAGCCATTAGAGCAGGGAGAGTTTCGACACATGTTCACTTTGATGTGACATCTCTTGCCAGTGAATCCAGGTGGACAATCACATCTGAAGTCGTGTACCAAATCAGTACAATTTGCGCCAACTAAACAGGGTAGCTCAGCGCAGTCATCTATGTTGGTTTCGCAAAGGCGACCCGTCCATCCTGGGAGACACTGACAATGGAAGCGGCCTTGCTTAAGAGGAGAGCATAGGGCATTATTGTGGCATGGATTTTCATTCTCTTCACATGGGTTGAGAGTGATGTTGCAAGTAGGACCCGTGTAGCCGGATCTGCAAAGGCATTCATAATCACCGATTCCTGGGTTGTTTTTACACATTGCTCGATCGGGACAAGCGCCACTAGTGCAGTCTCCTACTTCATCCTGGCAATTGAGACCACTATAGCCCTCACTGCAAATACAGGAATACCCCTGAGGTTGGTCCCGACATGAGCCTCCATTATAACAAGGATCAGATTGACACTCGTCAATGTCCACCTCGCAGAATCTTCCAGTAAAGCCAGCGGCGCAATAACACTGAATCTGGTGCTGTCGTGGGAGACACAAACCGCCGTTTTGACAGATGGTGTTACTACATTGCACGGGCTGGCAGTCATTTTGTGAAATGGATCCTCGATTTGTCGTGTAACTGGTATCAGGGCACTCCGAACAGGTAAGCATCCCTTCAGATGGCTGGAAATAGTTACTAGGGCAAGGAAAGCACGGCTCAAGACCAGTCGAGGAATAGGTTCCAGGGGCACACTTTTGTCTACAGTATTCTTGTGACTGAGACGCCTCGCGGTAGGTGTAAGTCTCCGGTGGACATTTCTGGCACTCCCTAAATCCGGACTTGGGGGGTTCCCCACTGTATTTATTGCGAGGGCAGTTCAGGCAAGGTACCATCCCTGTGGGGGAGTAAGTTCCGTAGCCGCATACAGGAACACAGTCCATTTTCGATTTGCTTCCTTCATGCAAAGTATATGTACCAGCGGGACATCTCTTGCAAGCACCCATTCTGCTACTATCTTGATAGTAGCCTCTTTGACAAGAGGTGCATTCGGTGGCACCTCGCTTAGCAAAAGTACCAGCGGGACAGTGGAGACAGCGTGGGACAATTTCAGCGCTTTCATTGAGGATTTCACCGTCACTGCATGTGAATCCTCGACTTGACGTTGAGTTTAGAGCTCTCATTGGTGGACAGTTGTTGCTTGGGGAAGCCACATTCAGTAGTTCTTCAATGACACTTGAGGCCGACGGAACTTTGAGGTCGTATATGAGGGAAAGTGTTGTACTACATAAGTCGTAAAGTTGGAGTTGTATTACTGTTGGGGTGATTCTCAAAACAAACTCTATCTTTACGATGTTGTTTTCCTCCAAACTTGTCAAAGTATCTTTAAACTTGACATCTATTGGGACGCTGACGGCATTCGAACACCGGTCAGAAAGTTGTCCATTCAGAACATTGTATGATATCTCGAGAATCCTCCTGTATTGTTCAAGGCATGCGGGCTGTACTGCCCCATTGGCTCTGTACATTACTGAAGCTACTACATCGTAACTAGCTTTCTGAGTATCTTCACTCACACAATCAGGAACTACTGGGCTGGGTTGCCAGTTGTCTTGCAACGTACATCGGAACACTTTGGTTGGCATGTTGTCAGTAAACCTATACCCTACGTTGCAAGTGGCGGTGCATTCCATCCCCTTAAATCCATCTGGTAGACAGGAAAGACTTCCATGAGCAGGAGTCTTCAGACTCCAGTCGGCGCAAATGGTGGCCTGTACGCCGACTTGGAAATGACACGACGCACTGTTGCCCGATGAGTCATTAGCCACAACAGTAACATTCTGATAACCTCCAACTCTGATAGAGGCAACGTCCGGAATGAAGCGAACAGCTACATCATTGCTATCGTCTTCAACGGTGATGCTGCTGAGCGTGCTGTTGAATTTTACCGTGTAATTTTCCAATTCTTCCAGAAGACTCACGACGTAACTGTTGGGGCAAATGAGTGCTGGAGGAGTATCGTCGGGAACTGTGATGTTCACTTGGCAGATAGCGACGTTTCCATCAAAATCAAAGGCCAAGTATTCAACCAACATATCTTCGAAGACGCTAACAGGCGGTTGGAAGCCAGCGGGTCTCACTTCCATTCTGGCCAACATTCCTGAGTTGTCGTAGGCTGTTGGCACCGTGAAATTTACAGGTAATATTCCGTTGGGGCCTTTGACTACCACCACGGGGTTGTTGGGGCAATTCTCGAACTGCGGGGGAGAATTGTCGACGCAGATCGGGTATCCAGTATCATATCCAAGAAGTCTGTTTTCCTTCGGTTCATTCTCGCAACCCATCAGCTCAAATTTCAGGCAAGGATTTTTGTCAAAGCTGATGATGCTGAGCAGCACGTATCGGGCTTGGATAGTGGTAGGGAGGGTGATCATAGCGAGTTCTCCATAATTTCCAGGTTCTCGCGCGGTTAAGTTGAAGTTGGGGAAGTAGACCAAGAATTTGTCTTCTGGGTTAGCCTTGTAGAAAAGCCGGATTTCAGTCGGACGTCCAACTACATCATTGGTAATGACCCCTTTCACTAAAATTGCCTTGATGCGGTGCACAAACTGCAGATCCACGGTCACGAAAGTGATTGGTTCTCCACTCATACCACACCAACCAGTTGCGGAATTGATGCGAATATTGCGAGCTTCGTAGTTCGCTCTCTCCGATGTAGCGTTGATGGCTCGATCTGGTATCTTACCGGAGAGAATACCGAGAGGCTTTACTACTTTACATTCAGGATCTTTCATGCACTTGATGGGTTTGGACGAAATTGGAATGTAGCCAGGGCGGACACAATCGAAATACACTTCCGATCCCTGTTCATAGCTAGTCGCGATTTGTATGCCACCAGGGGGATAGCCTGGATCAGAGCACACGGGTCCCTCACACCGGAGACTGCCAAAGTCCCAGTTGCCATCTTCCATGCAACGGACGAGGTTGTCATTCTTGCTACTCTGACCAGCCAATCTGAAAGTGGCTTCGCATCCAAAGAAAAACACAGCACCGTACATCGTGTCTCCATCAAACCCATATGTTGCCCCGGGAGTCTCTGCGGGAATACCGCAGTCAACGCGCGGGCATTTTGGTAATGATCCAGATAGCCAGTATTCCCCTCCCTCGGGAAGAAGATCATAGACACACTGGCGGAATTTGGAGGTCAAAGTATCCCTGAGAGGCCGCCCTTCGTCCACGCACGAAATCGTCACGTTTTCCATGAATGGCAGGAGGTCAGAATCGGCAGGGATGAGTTCGAGGCCTTGATCGGGGTCGGCCTGAATGGTTGCACACGTAGCAGGGAGGCAAACGGGGGGCTCAGCGTCCCATTGGCCCGATCGGGTACAGCTCAGCATGTCAGGGCCTCGCATCACGTTACCGAAGTCGCAATGGAAAGAGACAGTGTCACCGTAATGGAATATTGGTCGGGTGTCCAATAGAGTTCCGAATTCGGGAAAGCTCAACTTTGGGCACATCTTTGGCACGCAGGTCTTGTTCAGACGGTACCTGTCCCTGTCTCTGAGACCTGTTTCTGTGTCTTCGATGTAAAATTCGGCGGTGCCATTCTTAGTGAAGAGGTCGAATCCGACGGAGCAACTGCAGGAGAATCCTCCAGGGGAGTTTGTACACTTCTGGTCGCATCCTCCGTTATTCTCTTGGCACTCGTCCTTATCGATGCACGCTTGACGGGAGCAACCCATGAGCTCAAACATGAGGCACGGTGCCACTACATAGTCAGCTACTGTAAGTCGAATGTAGCGAGCCTCGATCGGAGTGGGCAGCGTGATGCCAAACAGAGAGGTTGGAGACGCAAATCGAAATTGGATTTCGGTCCCGTTGGAATCTGTATACTGGCGGAACACGTCGGTCAAATCATCGGTGTACTGTAGTCGGATTGACGATGCAAACGCCAGAGCATCGTTTTGGAGTCGTACCGGCTGCGTTCGGAATCCATGGATGACAGTTGGTACTTTAAGGTCTACAGTGACCCAGTTGGCATTCGGTTGATTTACTGCTCCACACCAACCATGACGTGAATTTAATCGGATGTTCTGAAACACAAAGCAAAGATATATTATAGACCTGATTCAATCCGGACGCTCGCTCATCAGCTACACTACAGACTATCTTCAAGGCAGTGTTTAGGTTATATATAAGTATCTGGTGACATAATTCAAACTTTTCTGACGTTAGGTAGCAGGAAATAAACTGCCTTTGCAAATCATTATTCGACAACCATTTGCAATTAATTAAAATGTTTGCCATTAAATACGGCCTCAAATGCAAAATAGCACATTTAAATTCATTGTAAAAAAAAAAATGGTTATTATGAAGATATTTTCCAATGTATAAATTCAGCCGAAGCTTCCATGGCGACAACTTACCTTCTTTTCAAATCCTTGGGCTGTGGATGAGACAAGGATAGCATCATCCGGCATACCTCCATCGGATACCCCCAGGTCACCCATAGGTTTGCAGTTGAGGTTGGGTTCGTAGCCTTTCTTGCACTCGCAGAAAAAGGCACCCGGTGTGTTGGCGCACTTCGTGGATGCGGCATCACACTGCGCAGTACCGCACTCGTCGATATCTGAAGTCGATCCAGTCATTAGCGATCAGTGTGGATTGAGAAGCAGGAGGGAGTAGATGTGTTGCCGGGTTGGGGAGGGGGGGGGGGAGTTGAAGAACACAGAAAGAACATTCAGCCATTTCAAGGGCGATGGACACGTATATGAGAAGAAGCCCGAAAGCAGTGCAGAATGACCATAACCTTTAAATCCTGACCAGGGGGAATGGAGATGAGATAGAAATAGGGCGGGGAGTTGGGGCGATGACACTGACCTTGACATTGAGGAAGATCAACGAACACTCCATCGGGTCCGCATTTGACGATGGGTGAGCCCACGAGACGGTACCCACGATGACACTGTACCCGAGCTTCATCCAAGTAATAATGCTCCAAAGCCTCGTCGGTCATGAAGCCGTTCTCGATCTGAAATCGCCCTCGATCATTAAAATACAGCTCACTTTTTTTTTTTACCCACGTGGTATTTTTGTGTGCCTTTCCTTATACCCACAGATTGTTCTGGGTATGGGTTTGTTCTACCCCAAATTTAGGACCATGTGAGAAAGGTCGTTTTTCTGTGGGTCTTGAATCAGTCACCACCGAGGGGGAGGGGGGCGATCTCCGCGCACAAGGATGAACCGGCCTCAAAAGACTACACCAAATGTGATCATCCACAGAAAGGTCATTCTTGGTGTTCTGCGGTACCTCTACTACTACTATTGGGGTTCTACAGTAACTCTACTACTATGATACACTAATTGCTTTTCGGTCGTAGAAGAGAGTCCCCTCACCAGATAATGAAATTCACATAAAGATCAGCATGACAATTAAGGGTGAGCCCAAAGGCACCAGGGCTGTTCTTCATTGGAAAAGGGAAAGTATCCGGGTATTATTGTTATTTTTACCATAATCAGCAACCGTGGGTTCCTTTGTAACCCCATAGAAGATCCGCTCCATCTCAGAGGTAAGGAGATATGAGTACTGCAAAAGGGCATACGAGTACCCCCGTCAACATAGCCCCGGAAAAGAGGAGCGAGTTGATATGTTGTGTTGTGAAGACAAATGTGAAATGATAGCGTTGTTGTGATTAGCCTTGACGTGTGTAGAAGCCACCTAGCCCTGAGAGGGTAGGTTTGTTGATTCCATCTAGTAGGCAACCAATCCCTCACATACGCTGACGTTTTATGTCCGCACTCGCTGAGATGGACATTGGCACCTTGACGTCAGAAATCCAACACTGTATCTATTAGAACAGCCAGAGCCCCACGTTCTACAGTGGTTGAAAAGGGTTGGGCCCTTGTTAATGATGTATCAAGTAGGGGTTGATAAATAAACATAGTAGTTATCAACGCTGGTGGGGATTTCAATAAAAATTAAAACAGGGGAAGAGGACAGATATGTAAAGCTGGGGGTATTCCAAGAGTAAATCCCATACAAATGGCACAGGAATTCCAGGAAATACAATCATAGAACTCTATGACAGTGTTTAAAAAGCGCCGGTAGCGCCTTACCTGTGGGAACTCGTAGCATTTAACTTTGGAGCAAGTTGGCATACTGCCGGACCAGGACCCGTTGGACATGCAGTGGATGACCGGAAGGCCGGTTCGGAAATAACCGGGTTCGCAAATGACCCGGATCACGGTCCCGTAATTCCGTCCTCCACCGTTCAGAAACTCTACGACCGAATTTGCGGGTTCCGTCAAAGGGGGGCATTGCGAAGCTGATAAGAAAATAGACATTAAGAGAGGGAATTAAGTTGTATTAATTGACATCATGTCACTCATAAGAGCACCCCCCACCACTACCTCGACACACACACACACCTTAATGGCTTGTACACCTAAACTCGTACCACCAGAGCTACCACCCAAGAGCACCTACTCACCAATAACATCGCACCAAATACTCAATTGCGCCAATTCACTCGGTCCTTAGCACAATTCTCAGTTTCCTGTACATTCAAGTTCTTTTCCTCTTCTTTAACTATTTTTTTCAACTTACAACTTTAGTCTAACCAAAGAACCATAGCCCCATTTAGCTATTCCCTAGTTTGGATAATATATGATTCAAATATATGCAGTTATCCGACCCCAAACTTATACTCCTTTATACGATATATTAATTATAATCTTTAGTCTGTCACATCTTTCCAGACTTCAACATTTTTAATCCTATTTTACAAGCAAATAACACGCAGACACTGCACATCTATGGTATCTACTTCTATTTCTTGTCTTAAATACATGCAAAATACATTGATATGTTCCATTAATCTTGTATTTGACATTTTGCTAGATCATTATTTCTCAGGCTTACATAAGGCGAAAAATATGTGACAACCTAGCAAATAAATTTATTAATTAAATGAATCTAAAATTCGAAACCCTCCAACAAGTTAATAGAATTTGACCAGAGTGAAATCTCCATTAGTACTACAAAAATTCGAACGAGAATGGATTTAGGGATGATACCTTAAAATCACTGAGCTCGCGGGGGAACAAAGATTTACCACTCACCTTTACACTCGGGGAACCTCTCCCATCGGCCGTTGGCCATACAGGTGATGGTCTCAACGGGAAGACTACTCTCGAAGCCAAATCCGGCGTAGCACTGGTACGTCGCCTTCCCAAAGTATGTTACGTTAGAAGCTCCGATGCTAAAGCCGTTGTCAATCTGGGGTACCGGGCCGCAGTACACCTCTGACGAAGAATGCAGACGATCAATACAAGTCATTACCACGCCTAAGCAGCGTATACTTCTGAGAGACGCAGATTAACAGGATAATTGAAGGCCGACAAGATGGAACGAAGTGGATGAAAGAAAAGAGGATTGAGTTATTGTCTTGGGCTAATTTGTAGTACCAATTCGCAGAGAATGATACCTATATAAGGATATATACAGTAGCGGCCATAATGATTCGGACAATTATGTTTCCATCACAAAACTTACAGTAGATTCATACCAAAATGGTAAGTAATACATGATAAATTACAGATATAAGCATGGCTATAAGTTGTACATGTATGTACAGTACACATTTTAAGATAGATAAAACTGCAAGTTAGGTGCAAAAAAAGCATTTTTATTCACAAAATAGAGTAGCCAAAATGATCCCGAAAGATAACACAAGCGACATAGAATGAAGGTTTAATGATAAAACTTACTCAACAAATAATTTTTGGCTGTTACAATATATTAGTACTTGGTATGTAGACCTTTACTATCAATTGGGCACTGACATCTTCTGTTACAGGAACGCACTACTTGAAGTCATTCTTCTGGTGTTATTTTTCTCCAATCCTTTTGTAATATTTCCCAAAGTTCTTCGAAGGTGCTTGGATTTCTCTTCTTACTTCTCTCTCCTAGCGTATTCCACAAATTCTCAATCGGATTCAAATCCAGGCTCTGAGCAGGACAGTCTATGACACTTACTTCCTCCTAATCCAGGAAATTCTTCAACTTTGCCATGTGGCGAGGTGTATTATCATTATCCTGGCAGATTGGACAGGGGCGGCTCTCATAAGGAGCACAGCATGTGCTTACAGAAGTTCTTTATATAATGGAGCATTCCCTCTGCCCTGCAAGCGGACAAGTGGACCTTTACCTTCGGCCGAAATTATGCCCCACCCTATAACGCTTCCTCCCCCAAACTTGACGCTGCTCTTCACGCAGTTCACGGATAACCTTTCGCCAGGTCTTCGACGGATGAACCTCCTGTCATCTGAACCAAACAAATTGTATTTGATTAATTGCTGAAGTGTACTTTGCACCATTTGTCTTCTGTCCATAGAATCTGCTTAGTGGCGAAGGATAATCTAGCTTTCTTGTTCTTAGGGCTGATCAATGGTTTGACTGCTAGTGTGCGAGATTTTAAATACCTTTCCATCATGCTGCGTGATATTATGTTCCTGGAGACACTAAAGCCTATGGTTTCATTTATTTCTCAGGAAATTCTGGCTGCTGTCTTGTATCGGTCCTTTTTTGAGATAGGGATGATGGCTTAGTCATCTCGCTTTGATGTTTTCTTAGGCCTACCAGTGGCAATTCCACTGATATATAAGCCTGTGGAATTTTTACGTTTGACCTTTACAGCGAAGCTCTGATGGAGAGATAATTTTCTTGACGTAGCTTAACAATTAGCTCCTGGATATAGGCAGATGCAGTGGGTCCCCTAGGCATGTTTGTTGCTTGGAACTTGATAAGCTAATATGATTGAAAGTGATAAAAATTTATGTGAGTAAGTTACTCCCCTAAATTAGTTGGTTATCTCAAAGATAGAAGTAATTGATTTGCTCTGTCTGGATCATTTTGAACACCATATTTTTGGAATAATGATGCTTTTTTGCACGTAACTTGCAGTTTCATCCATCTTAACATGTACAATGTACATGTACAACTTATAGCAATGTTTAGAGAGGCCGAATCAGTATGGCCGCTACTGCATCTATATATCTATATCTATCTATCTCTTTCTCTCTCTCTCTCTCTCTCTCTCTCTCTCTCTCTATATATATATATATATATATATATATATATATATATATATATATATATATATATATATATATATATATATATATATATATATATATGAGAATAGCATAATGCACCCACATTTCCCCACCTCCCTTCCGGGCAGGCTGGTTATCAAACCTTCCCTTTCTGGCCCGATATCTGATGGGCTCCCGCCGAAAGAACCCGCTGACCATTTTAGCTAACCACCGCGTTCCTTCTCCAACTGGTTATCGATATATGGGAGCCCATCTTGGCTTCCGGTGGTTCCCGGAAGTTTGCAAAGGACGAAATGGAAGAGATAATCAAGCCTCTCTCACCTGAAGAGGGGCGCTTGATATAAAATCTACTTCAGGTGCCATGTGAATCTGTTCTGAGTTTCGAGTATAAAAGATGAATTCTTTTAACCCTCAGTAGTAGAGCTTGCACAGCGTCTGACGGGGCAGGAATTGCCATCTATCTCGGTGTAGTGGTAAATCGTCGAAGCACTAAGTCTTCAGAGAGGAGATCGGCCCCAGTTAGGGAGGCTCCTTATCCCGGTGGTCTGCAAGTCAGTGCGGACCCAGGCTCGTACTCACATTTTCAGAGCCGAAGCTAGAAACGGCCTCCTTTTGGTTCCCTAAACGAGAAAACTACATTTCGGCTTTTCTCAGTGACCCTACACGTCGGTAGGTCACTTCTTCCCTCCCTCCCTCACTGAAGCACCCAAGATTCCTCGGAGTTCGCGAGCGTGGGGCCCTCTTTAACAAGAAGCTCCCATCACCGCCTTTTTCCAGCAGAATCGTGACGGAATTGTGGGTCGGTCCCTGGAGAACCTACCTCATCGTCTCCACCTCTTATCTCACTACCTTCACTCACCAGCGCCACCCGAACATCAGATTCCAAGGTAACCCTTCCCTTTCACATTCCCAACTTCACCGCGAAGCTTACCAACATTACAAGTGTATAGGGATTTACATAGTGAATAGTTATTTACAAGCCAAGTGAGATATCCGAGATTCACTTATTGATTCATCTCTCAAAGCACATTGTTTGTATACAAATATATGTTCTTGTTTAGTGTTCATTAAAACTTTATTTTCATATTGTTGTGTATCTAACTTCCTTTGGGTCGCTTGCTGGCGAAGTTCATTCCAATCCCTCCGTAGCCAACCTCTAAGCACTCTGAGTCAATAAACCCATTCAGGGCATGGGCCGAACGAAGTATAAGGAGTAGTACGACGACTCCTCCACATTCGGGATAATAGGATAATAGGATATATATATATATATATATATATATATATATATATATATATATATATATATATATATATATATATATATATATATATATATGAGTCAGGGAAAACTCCAATCACCCCTCGGCCTATTCCTCGACAATATATATATATATATATATATATATATATATATATATATATATATATATATATATATATATATATAAAATCAATTAAAGATAGTCCCTCCTAAGACAAAACGGAGGGATTAACTTTACTTGGTAAAATGGGAGGTATACAAGGTTATGACGTCGTCATTTTAAAGCTACTGGAATGAGCATAAACTAAGAATTAAAAGCATGCGACGATGTAAGAGAGAAATGCTAAACTCTTTTCTACAGGAATTTATGTGGCTTGAAACACATAAATACAGTTTTCAATGCTTTTTGCGATAAGATCGCCAGCCAATACCGTTTTAATGGAGTTATTAAAATTTAATTTCTACAGTTCTACAAAGTTTATAATTTTTAATTGTTTTAAAATAAACTTTCTAACAAATATTTTCCTAAATAAATTTTTTAACAGTTATTTTATTTTTTTTTATCCTTGGGAGAGATTAACTTTACTAGTGTAATTTTGGGAGGGACTATATTTACTTGATCATATATATATATATATATATATATATATATATATATATATATATATATATATATATATATATATATATATATATACAGTTTAACGGTTGATCCGAATTAGGAGTCGCTAAAACATATAGCAACCGCTGCAAAGTTGGCCTCAATTGGGTATACATCCAGCAACAAACCATAATTAATGTGGTTTAACTTCGCTCAATCTGGTAAGGGTGTCTCCACTTGGGTAGGCAGTTGCCGAGGCAGGGAATAGGGAAAATATAGATAAAGGGATGAGTTTAAAGGGTATAAGATGTTAATGAGTAAAGAGGATCGAAGACTACAAAGGCAGAGTAAACTTCGTCAACATGAACCACGAGGGGACACCATCTTAACTCCCCAGAAACCACGCAAGAGCCAGGGCCCATATGTGCCCACACTCGAGTGGATGGGGTGGAATGACAACCCATTAGGTAGTACTCATGACAAGTGAGGATGAACCCGGTTTTGCTTTACCCATTAGGTAGTACTCATGACAAGCGAGGATGAACCTGGTTCTGCCTTACCCATTAGGTAGTACTCATGACAAGCGAGGATGAACCTGGTTCTGCCTTACCCATTAGGTAGTTCTCATGACAAGCGAGGGTGAGCCAGGTTCTGCCTTACCCCTTAGGTAGTACTCATGACAAGTGAGGATGAGCCCTTTCTGCCTTACCCATTAGGTAGTACTCATGACAAGCGAGGGTGAGCCCGGTTCTGCCTTAACCATTAGGTAGTACTCATGACAAGCGAGGATGAGCCCGGTTCTGCCTCACCTTGACAACTTGGGATGTAATCCACCGACCACTTGCCGCCCAGCATGCACTTGGTCAGAATCATCTTCCTGGACGTGGAGAACTCCTGTCCGACGGGGCAACTGAAGTTGAGGCTGCTGCCGAAGGAGGTGTCCACCGATGACCTCTTTACTCCTTTGCCAATCGTGAGGGGAGGACAGTCTGGGGAGGGAGAAGATAGACATCTAAGAATGGAACGAGGGAAAAGGTATGGGGATGGGGGGGGAATTCGATCTCTTGGACCTAAGTTTAGAGGAGTTGGAGAAATTTCTCAGAGTTTGCATCTATCGAGAAGGAGGATTCAAATTTGCCCAAATTAACTTGGATGGCAGATGATTATTTTATCAAAGCTTTTGTTATGCAGAGCCACTTTAGCTAGTAAAGTGGAAAGTGGAGAGGTAGGATCCAAGACAAGAGTCTGAGTCGGCCTGCTCCGTCTCAGTATCATAAAGGTCCTCCCCGGAACAGAAACTTCCCAGCTTTACTTTCTATGCCTCCTAACATCGGAGCCTGAGACGAAGGGGACAACATAACTAAAGGTAGGATTCCTCACGCCTTTGCCAATGGGAAAAACACATGATCTCGTGACATTCGTGACGTCAATCAACCACAAAAATGACATCAAGGATAGTAATGGGGCCTTATCTATATGGGTAAAGAGGATAGAGCGGGCGGGAACTTACCTGCTGAGAAGGTGGCCTTCCAACCTTTATCCGCTCTTAAGGGGTCTGTTTTGAACTTGACCAGCATGGAGCCCGACTCTGCTGTAAGGGTGATAGTGGGTGGATCTGCCGAAGTGAATCCGACGCCGGGATGAAGCCGCAATGCCCTGGACGGGTCGCTGCCGTCATAAACCTGAAGACGATCTTTCGCTTCCACTTTGAAGTTCGAGAACTGCGGGGCAAAAGCAGGGGGGTGAGGGAAAAAGAGAAATTGTCTGTCAACCCCCTAGACCTAGCGTCATCTGAATGAGGTTAGAAACGAAACAATGGCGTCTTGAGCCTCCTAGTAACGCTATGCAAGCATTTAGATTTTTAAGGAACATTTTTGACATGGCGGACAAGAAAAATAAAATACTGTGTGGCCATAGGCAGATGACAAGTGTTTGTTCATTCTTGTCTGAACAACTCACCCGTCTCATTTAGCCTAGCCAAATGATGCAACTAATCTTTCCTTCCACTCTCATATAATACCAAACTACTCTTTATTTATAGAGGTTTTGCTAACCGAGTGGATATGGCGTTGGTCTGCCAACGTCGTGGTACCGGGTTCGATCACGGCAAGAGCGGACACAAACGTCAGCGCACGTAGAGATCTGGCTACAATAATCGCCCATGTAGATGTGCAAAGTTGGGTTTACACGAAGTCTGGGATGGGTAGATCTTGCACTTCTCATCACAGACACAGATACAATTACAACACTGTTTTCTTTCCTCTCCCATTTTCGCAGCACAACACGCACACATTCTCTGTTCTAAGAAATCCTGCCGATGGTTATTTATATCCACATATCTCTGACGTGGAACCAGGTCCCTCTACCCATGGACGACGAAGGTTCCACTTGAACGCATTTTAGTGAATACTTCCCGACACCTCTCCCTAAAGAAGACCCGACCCACCCCTGGTGCCCTCTAGCTCAATGTTTAAGACCCAATCCAATTTTGCACTTTTCCAAAGTGGTTCTACCTAATCTTCTCCTCAACACAAACGAAACTACTAAATTTCTCAAACGACTCACCTTGATCGAGAGTCGCCCTCCGCCGGGTTTCTTGATGAGGTAGTCACATTCTTGGTTGTTGGGATATTGGGAAATTCCGTAAGCGGGACTGGCAATCGTTTCATGGTCAGCCTCAATGGTGATGGAGCAACCCGAGTAATACTTCAGCTTGAAACCAGTTCGGGATTCGCCGAGACTTGTGTGGACGTAAAAATAGAGGGTAGACCCCGTAGACATGATGTAACGAGGATTGTCCTTTTTGGATCCGGTCAGCACAGCCAGTTGAGGCGAAGTTGGCTTGGATCCATCACGAATCAAAATGTAATCCGATCCTGGAAGAAAAACCAATTCGTTACACAGAAGATGAGTCATTTTAAAGAGGAGAATTACTCGGGTGAAGATGTGCCATTTTAAGGGGTGTTGTCCTAAGGCTTTTGCGAATGTTTCAGACGAATACAAAAAGATGTGCAAAAAGAAAAGAAAACGAATAAAAGACAAGTAGAAAAAGGATTTAAGATGGCAAAGACTGGTATGATTAGATTACGGATGACAAGGACTACCATAAAATGGGGAAAAATATCAACCTCACGCAGTGACTTCGAGAACGTATTAGGTCGTCGATAATTTAAAGTAATTTTTAGAAGACTTAAAAAAAACTTTTTAGAGTTGTTTAAAATCTTCCAAACTTGATGCAATCTGATTAAACATAACTAGTAATATCTAAGCCTTTTTTAAGTTGTAGTATTACCAAGGCCTCTTTTAAGCTAACATTGCCTAACAACGCGTGAATATATTGACACATATCTAACCTAAATTATGTTAACCAATTATATCATTTTAAATAAAGCTTATGAATAAAAGGCTATTTATTGGTCAACTGAAAGAGTGTCATTCTTTTAACTGAAAAATGCATACATACACAATCACGCGTGTCTCGTTTAACCTAAGAAAAAATTATAGCCATAAGGTTGAGCAGTTCTTTCTCACCCTTCATATTCATCACAGCTTGAACCACATGATTACCATTTATTTAAATTATTACAGCATCACCGAAATTTCAAAATTTACCCTGATATGATGAAAAAGAATATCAAATCATATATTTCGTCCAAATCGAATTAATTCTTTAAAAAAGCCCACTGCTTAGTTAAACGACGGGAGAGCATTACTAATATTGATGTAATAATAATGAATGTTTGTTTGTTTTGTGTTATTTTACTTTTCTTTCTAAAAAAAGAGATAATTTCTTGCTAACTTAATATTTAAAAAAAAAATCGCAAGGGACAAGTTCGTATACACGACCGACCACAGGACTCCAATGTCCAAACCAAAAACCAGCTCCCGGAGAGAATGGAATCGGGTAAGTGGAGAGGAGCAGGAGTGTCGGATGAAACAGATGCCGCTGAGGAGGACGATATATATATATATATATGTATATATATATATATATATATATATATATATATATATATATATATATATATATATATTATCATGATTGATGGCAGCAACAAACAAGAGCATATAAACCGCAATACCTAACACCTAATCCTTCAATCTATATCTAGTCCCTCTAGGAGTCGAGTATACAGTCATCTAAACTAGCTCTTGGCTCCAAGGTAAGCTTAAATATCCTGAAGGATGTCAGCCACCTCCAAGAACTTTGACAAAAGTCTGGTTCCGGCGCAAAAGGACACTCCATGCACAAGAGACGGACAGTAGCTATACCGTCGTCCCGGCATCGGGAGAGGCACCACGCGCGCCGGAAGGAGCATGCATTTTAAACAGTCTGGAACAAGTTAATATCAAGTGCGCAGGAACGTTCGTACCTTCGACCCATGTGACTTCTCTTTCGCCCCTTCCCCAATCCATACCTTTCTTGAGGTCAATATCCATGATGTCAAGGGTAATGACCTGTCCCGGTTGTGTTTTGATGATATACAGACACTCTAGACCGCCGGGAATCGGGCCAGGGTGATTCTTGGACACGAGTTCCTTGGGCTGTGACGTTGCAACTAGATTTCCACCGCAAATGGAGTCATCGGTCTTCCATGAAGCCCTGTTCGGAGGCAAATGTGGTTCCAGGTTAGAACGGAACAATCAAAAGCATAATACCAGTGACATTTGGAGCCACGTTCGCACAATAAAAGGGGAATTTGTACATGATTTGTACTCATACATGCGGACTTCATGATCTCTGAAGAACGATTTCCTATCCAGTGAATTTCTGGTAACTACTCTGGGCTAACGACTATCAGGATAGGGGGAGGGGGAGGATTCACTATTCTTTCTACTCATTGTATCTCGTCTCCACCTAATTTCGCCCCACTGAGCGACATGACCCCGTTAATGGACGCAAGTTCCCAGTAGCTCAGTGTAAGACGATACCTTTTGGAGACCACACGGGGCATCCGCCCCCAAGACGCCCCTTTCAATAGAAGTAAGAGCTAGGATTGGGCCAGGACATCTATCTTCAGGGACAGTGTGGAATTGTTTTTTTAAGATATAAAAAACATGAGCACCCACACACCCACGCACCTGAAACCCCTCTTTTCAACAGAGGCATCCGACTGGAACTTGACAATCATGAAGTTGGAGGCCGTCTCGAAGATGAGGCCAGAGGCACTGGCCTCCGGCCGTCCGGACAAAGATACGACTGGCACCGCCGAGTCCTCCGTCCGGCCTCCGGCCAAGATCTGGACCGAATCGAAGTGGTGCTCCGTCTCGAAGTCATTAAATTGAATGATGATGCTGTGGCCGAGAGGGGCCTCCAGGGCCCACTTGCAGTGGGTGCTTGCGTTGTACTTCTGCGGGTAGTTGGGGCTCTCGAGCGAGTCCGTAGAAGAGGTCATGTAAAACTTGCAGGCTCGGGGGCAGTCCATCTCGTCGGAGAGGTCGCCGCAGTCGTCGTCACCGTCACAAAAGAAGGCCTGCGGGGAGGACGCTCCGTAGAGTGAGGACATCGGAGGAAGGGGAAGGGAAGACGCGTAAGGAAAGAGAGCGATGTTTAACCAATGAAGGAAAGTCTAATTGCAAAAAAATAAAAGAGGAATCGTGAAGAAGGTCAGAGATGGCCAGTACTGCAACATCATACCTCGTCAGCCCTCCCTCCTGGGGCTAGGAGGGCGTAATATGAACCTCAAAGAACAAGTTCGTACAAGGCACAGGGACAAGAAAGTACGAACACTCGTTCCCTGGTCCGGCGAGGAATGGGAGCAAAAGTGTAGGGGGGTGAGGGACACGCGGGGGGTGGGTCTCGTAAATCCTCATTACTGGGAGGTGGGGGGCGTACTTAAAAAACACTCACGCATTCTTACTAAAGAGCAATATGTCTCAATCGTACGAACTCGAAGCCTGAATCAATCCCACGCGCTCCCTCTCGAAGGAATGAACGGGCTTACTGGCGATCATCAAGTTCGTTCAACCCGGTATGAAGAGCTCGTTATTAAGAACGTTGAGGGGCCCTTAAAGGGATATAGGCCCTCTGGGGAAAGTGCCCCCTCCCTTCCCCCGAAAATATAAGGTTCGATCCCAAGCAGCAGCCAATCCGGCATCGCCAAGAGAACCCCCCCCCCCGCCTTCCTTACCTCATTGATGCAGTTTCCGTTGGCGCACAGCTTGGATCCCTTGGTGCAGGCACCCACTTGGCACACGAACGGCAGCAGTGCCTCGCAGTTGTCGAGGTGCCACGGCTGCTCGCTCGGGGAGAGCTGCGCGCGCACGCACTGACCCGCCTGCACGCGGGGTTGACCCTGCGCCCAGAAACCTGCAGGAAAGAAGAGAGGGAAAGGGTCAGAGGATGAGATAAGAGGAAAAAAATGGGGCGAAAGGAAAAAGAATTCAAGAAAGAAAAAGAAAAGAAAATGATAAAATGGGAAAAAACAAATCAGAGAAGTGGTGAAAACAAAAGAATTAAAGAAAAGGTAAAAGAAATAAAAATGTAGAAAAATGAAAAAAAGGAATTAAAGAAGAGAAAAGGGAAAAGAAAGAAAAATAAAAGTGTGGAAGCAAAAAGAAAAGTGGTGAAAAGAAAAGAATTAAAGAAGAGAAAGAGAAAATTTAAAAAATAAAAGGGTTCAAAACAAAAGAGATAGAAAAGGTGAAAAGAAAAGATTGAAGAAAAGGGATAAGAAAAAAGTAAAAAAAACAAAAAGGAAAATGGCAAAAAGAAAAGAATTATAGAAAAGGGAAAAGGAAAATAAAGAGTGAAAAACAAAAAAAGGAAAGAAAAGGGTGAAAGAATTTTTTTTTAAATAAAAAGGTGAAGAACAAAAAAAGTGGTGAAAAGAAAAAAATAAAGAAAAACAGAAAAGGGAAAAGAAGTAAAAATAAAAGGGTAAAAAAAGGGGGAAAAATGAAAAAAATTAAAGGAAGAAAAGGGAAAAGAAAACCCAATAAAAATGGTGAAAACGAAGAGAGGGGAAAAGGAAACAGAAATAAGATAAAATCTTGAGAGGAGCGAACGGGTAGGAGGGGTATGGCCGTGGCCTTATCCCCCCCTCCCTTCTCCCCCCGCCATCGACCTCACCTGAATAGAGGGAGACGTGCGCCCCGGAGGCGGACTCGAGCGTGTCAGTGAACAGGTCATTAAGGGAGCGGAGCCCCAGCCAGAAGGAGCCCCCGGGGGCCACTCCCCCGGAGCCGGCCAACCACTCCGTCACATTCGACTCCGCAAACGTCTCCACCTGAACTAACTGCGACCCGTACCTACGAACAAAGAAACAGCGTTATTACTATTATTAACCTGGATTTGGGGGAAATAACGCCACTCTACAGCGGGAGGGAGTTCCCCCTCCCCCCGAATCCCTCTCCTCACAGCCCTGCACAGGATGGATCTCAACACAGTCACTCTTCCAATAGGCCAGACGACTCACAAGTGCGTCATCGCGCAGTAAAAGCATTATGTGTTCGCGCACTCGGACACAGCGACTCAAACATACCAGCAACAACCCCTTTCACAGTTAGGGGGTGGGGGGGATTGCAGTAATCAGTACAGGAATCAGAGCTTCAAAGCTCACCAACAATACGCACATGTGTACTCAATGTGCGCTCAAGGCAAGTTAAGCACGGAAATCGCCCGTCTCTGCTCCTTCGCGCAACTCCCCCCCCCCATCTCAAACCAGGAAGAAGGGGGGGGGGAGCCCCCTCAAATTACATCTCGCCCTGTCGTCTTCTCACGAAAGCTCCACGATAAGAATAATAACAAGATAGGTGATTTTACTATGAAAATAGATGAGTGTGACTGTGAAAAAATACAGTTACAAAGTACGAATCGAGACTTTTTAGTGTGTGAGGGGGGTGGGATGTCACCCCCCCACCCCACCCTTACAAAATTCATGAAGTTCGCAGCGGGTACGTTCGTATCTCCGAATACACACGCCTATTCGTGCGAACATTACCGGTCGCCAAACCACTACCACCCCCAATAACCGAACAACGGATTGTCAGCTCTGTCGCACGTATAAATACACACATGCAAAGAGACACGTACATGTAGACACATGCTCCTGTTTTTCACACGTACACTACAGATGATCCTCTTGAAAGGATCTCGCAGGAACCAATCGACCATGTCGATTCGCATCCCCTTCCCTCTTTGCAAATCTTCTTCCTTTCAACGTGTCCACCTCCGCCCCAATCCCACGTCTTCCATACGCACAATAATCTTCTATACGCGCACGAATTTTCCATACGCACACGAACTTCCACACTCACACGAATCTTCCAAACTCACACGAATCTTCCACACTCACACGAATCTTCCACACACGCACGAATCTTCCACACACACACACACGAATCTTCCATACGCACACGAATCTTCCACACTCACACGAATCTTTCACACACGCACGAATCTTCCACACACACACACACACACACGAATCTTCCATACGCAAACGTATCCACGAATCTTCCATACGCAAACGAATCCACGAATCTTCAATACGCAAACGAATCTTCCACACACACACGAATCTTCTACACACACACACACACACACACGAATCTTCCACACGCAAACGAATCTTATGCACACACACGAATCTTCCTTACGCAAACGAATCTTCCACTTCACAGACACATGAATCTTACATATGGGCACGAAACTTACAACACATGAATTTTCTATACGCAAACGAATCTTCCACACACACACACACACACACACACGAATATTCCATACGCAAACGAATCTTCTGCCCCCCTTGAATCTTCCATACGTAAACATATCCTCCATACACACATGAATCTCCCATATGCAAACGAATCTTCTACACACATGAATCTTCCATACGCAAACGAATGTTTAACACACGAATCTTCCACACACAAACGAATCTTCCAAACACAAACGAATCTTCCAAACACAAACGAATCTCCCAAACACACGAATCTCACTCACTCCATGCACCCGTTTGTTGATTTCTGATAAGACACTTGTGAAAGAGAACGAAGGGGGGGGGGGCGTTCCTTAAGCGAAATGAGAAGAGAGTAGGGGATGATGAGGATAGAAAGAAGAAACAAAGAGAATAAAAGGAGAGAGGCGATGATAAGGACGACTAAACCAGACACATACAAGTTCATGGAAAGCACAGACACACACAGAGAACAAAAGCGCACATTAGTGATGGCATAAGCACTCGGTGTGGAAGACAAAAAATGAAAAAGAGAGAGAAACGAGAGAAGGAGAAAATTACCCAAACAATACACCCAATTTTCAACTGCATCTTGCGTCCCTGGTGTGTAGATCTCCCCGAACAAGCTGTTACTAACCCCCCCCCCCAAGTAGCCCAATGACATGACCTTCAAACCACCGTCAAATGCCACCTTAGTTTTTGGACCTGGGTTCGACCCCCCATCCCCCTCCCTAATCCGATGACAGGATGGGCCTAATGCTGGGCCATGCTGGTGGGAGATGTTGAGGGGGGGGGGGGAAATGTTGAGTGTCGGGGTGGGATGGGATGTTGAATGTGGGGTGGGGAGATGTTAAGTGTGGAGGTGAAGAGATGTCACACTATGGAGGTATGATGTGGTGGTGTGCTGTAGAAATGAGGAAATACCGAAGGTTTTGTTGGTACGTTTCTATGATGGTGTGCTGTGTGTACATGCACTGATGTTGAATGAAGTTTCGCTGTTGACCTGCCCTGTTATGCTGATATTTGGACATTGCGATATTGGAATGTTGAGATGTAAGTCGTGTGCGGTTTTCCTCGTTGGCTTTGCTTCCGTAATGACGCAACCACAAGGCGGGGAAGCGGCGTTCCACTCTTCTCCCGTCACTGCCAGGAGTAGCGATAATAAGCGTGCGTGCGAGTGTGGAGAAGAACTCCGTTGCCACGCATTTAGCATCACCACTTCCTAATATCAAGGTTCCATGCTAGTACATCCTCACCCTTCCATCTCAGGACAGAGTAAAAAAGAACGTTGGGTAATCCAAAGGGGGATTTCGACTCACGATGAAAATAACACTGGTCAACGCACATTTTTCATCAGAGACCTGACTATACTTTTCTAAATGCATTTTCCATGCTGAATCCGAATCTGCCTTCGGTTTTGCTCTAGCAGGTAGCGTTTTTAAGATATGCCAAAGATTCCAAATAAATGGCCGCCTGCTATTATAAAATGTAGTATATTACTGGTATTGCTCTATTGCGTGCATCATTATTGTACTGCTAAGATGAGCAAACTAGATGCTTCGTGAGTTCTTGCTGGTTAAAGGTGTATAGAGAAGAATCCATTTACATTTGTAACCCGCAGGCATATTTTGTGCAACTATATATAATCTTGTTTTATGCTTTCAGGTTCCTCATGTGATGTGCATCTTCTAAGCTGCTCCTTCTGCGTTGATCATAAGAGGCTTCCAAATATTTCCACAAAGCACTAACAATGCCTCGAGAGTGCACAAATCATCCAGATAAATTCTGCAATGTATGTGGGCATTTTACAACAAAATCTCAGCAGCGTACTATCACAAATGATATAAAGAAAATGTACAAACTCTACTTCGGTTGCCCTCTGGGTGACCAAGATAAAGCATGGGCACCTCACCAAATTTGTACTTCCTGCTATAATGGATTACGTGACTGGATTAACAAAAAAAAGCTTCAATGCCCTTCGCTGTTCCTATGATATGGAGGGCCCAGAGATCATTTTGAAGATTGCTATTTCTGCAGTGTGACCACAAAAGAGTTTTCTGCAAAGAACAAGCACCAAATTGTTTATCCAACCATGGATTCAGCGTGCAGACCAGTTCCACCTGATGATATCAGTGATGATAGCAGTACTGAAGGTGCATGCACATTGGATGCGGATGTTGAATATGATGATGCTAACTCTGAGCCAAAGTTATTTACTCAGGAAGATTTGAATGATCTTGTGAGTGATCTGTCACTGTCAAAGGAGAAAGCAGAACTTCTAGCATCTCGACTACAGGAAAAATCTTACTCGAGAAAAATGTGCATGTGAGTTACTTTAGAAAGCGTAATCGTGATTTAACTTCATTCCTTACAGTTAATTGGCCTCTCTGTTACTGCCATGATATAAATGAATTGTTCGAAGCCTTGTGACAGACATATGAGGCATCTGACTGGCGTTTCTTTATTGATGCCTCTAAGACAAGCCTGAAAGCTGTCCTCTTGCACAATGGCAATGAAAAGCCTTCCATTCCTATTGGCCATTCTGTCTACCTTAAGGAGACAATATGGATATTCCTCTTAAAGCCATAAACTACCAAGCCCAGCAGTGGTACATCTGTGGTGATCTAAAAGTCATAGGCATGCTAATGGGTATGCAAGGAGGATTCACGAAGTACTGTTGCTTCCTCTGCCTGTGGGAGAGCCGTGCCACTGCAAAACATTATGACAAGCGTGACTGGCCACTTCGATCTACATATGAGCCTGCAATAAGCAGTATTCAGTCTGTCCCCCTGGTAGAGCCTCAGAAAATATATCTTCCACCTCTTTATTTGAAACTAGGTCTAATGAAAAACTTCGTGAAAGCAATGGCTAAGGACAATTCTCAGGGATTCAAATATCTGTGCCAAAAAAATCCACAACTGAGCGCGGCCAAACTAAAAGAAGGCATATTTGTGGGACCACAAATCAGGGAGGTTTTAGCAGACCCTGACTTCGAGAAGACCCTCACTCCTCTTGAACTAATTGCATGGCTAGCCTTCAAGTGGTTATGTGCAAACTTTCTGGGCATCAACAAGTCACCTGCATACAGAGATGGCGTGGAAAACCTTCTTCAATCTTATACGGAAATGGGATGCCATATGTCACTTAAAATCCCTTTCCTGCATTCGCACCTAGACTTTTTCCCAGATAATCTTGGAGCCGTAAGTGACGAGTTAGGTGAACGTTTCCTCCAGGATATCAAGACCATGGAAACTTGCTATCAAGGATTTTGGAATGAGAGCATGATAGGAGATCATTGTTGGATGTTGTATCGTGATAATCCTGAGAAAAAATTCAAACGCAAATCCCATGCACAATGTTTATGAATTCGAATTTTGACTTATTAGCCCTTCAATCATTGTTTACCATTCTTATACATGCAATATATGTACCATTAACTTTATGATGCTTGTGGAATAAACAAAACATGGCTATTTATCTTTATTATATGTTTACGTCTAAAGAGAATTATAAATTTTAGAGTTTCTATATGTTAAATACATCATTTTGTGTCAGTTCAACTTCTCAATGCCCATGGAGATATACAGAAGGCAATTTTTTTCTAGCAATGGCGCTATGCAACCATATATCAACAGTTTCGGCAAAGAAATCAGAGTAAAACGCTACATTCTATCAGCGACGCGGGCTTATTGCATTTTTTAGTATCTCAAAAACCTGATGTGATAAAGAAAAACTAATGTCAGATTTGAAATCAGCGAGAAAAATGCCATGAGAAAAGTTTGCTCAGGTCTCTGATGATTAAAAAAAGTTCAAATTTGTTGGCCAGTGTAATCAGAGACGAGTAATAACTATTTGGGGAGCATGATGTGGGCGAAATGGTGTAATCCAACGGAGTCTCAAGGTCCATGGAGAAAGAATAGGGGGAATCGTGAGGCCTCAATCGGGGAATTATAAACACCCAGGAACAGGTTAGCACAACGACGCACATATGGGAAGGATGTTTAAGTGGGAAAGAAAAGAGAAAAATGAGAAATAATAGAGAAAGGATGGGGAGATGCAAGGAGGGGATCCTTGTAGATTTGGGGTACACCCAATACCCCTTAGGTGTTGGGTAGGCAGTCGCCTGTCACCAGGAAACTAGTCATGCGCAGCCAAGGCCGTTGGATCCATTCTTGTCTCACCCAAAACAACTTTTTATCTTTACTTCGAAATGTTTATTTAGCAGAACTGGGGAACCTCCTACGAGGGGAGGGGGGAGGGTGCAAGGACAAAAGAGAGAGAGAGAGAGAGAGAGAGAGAGAGAGAGAGAGAGAGAGAGAGAGAGAGAGAGAGAGAGAGAGAGAGAGAGAGAAGAATCTCAAACCATTTTTGCAGCTCCTAGTTAACGTCACGATTGCTCGGGAGATCATCGTGCAATCTTTCCCTCCGTTGTCCATAACAGGGGCGAGGATTACCTTGCCCAGTGTTGTATCACAGAGAGTCATTGGTTAAAAGCCCCTCTCTAATCTCTATAAGGCGAGTGCAAACCCAAACCGCTGCACCAATCTCTGCCACGCCAAGGACTACCTACTCAGGATCCGCATATTTGGAGTAACAGGGTGTTGGACCACGATTCAACCATTTTCAACACAATTTTTATTCTCATTGGGGTTGTTTTATAACATCTCTGGTGAAGTTGAGTATCACTCTTCTCTGCTCACTTTCCTCTCCAAAGCTACACAGAGTGGTTCAATGGTATTCAAATCAGAAGATTGCCTCGGTCAGGGCCGAGGTTGAAGTCAATCTCGGTAACCTTTAAACCAAGACAAAAGCTTCTAGCTGTTTTAAAGGACCCTTTACTAGCTTAAAAGTTGATAAATACCATGTGAACCATGAAATGGACCTACCTGAACTCTAGAATGTCCAAGTACACGCTATCATAAACTAGACCGAACACCTGGGTACGATCACCCTAAACCTTCAGAGATCAACCCTACGTTGGACAGCAACCAGGCAGTCCTGCTTGTAAGCTTCCTTAGCGAATCTGCATGGGTGAGGCATGCAGTAATTTAGGGGAGTTACTGATGACTCGTGGAACTAATCAAATATCCTGATGTCACCATCTTTTTTTAGGCATTTTATAGTTACCTTCTATGATTAAAGGTTAGGGATTGTGGTTCTTGCATGGACGTTGAGTTTGACGCTTTGTGAATTTCTGGGCGGAGTTTTGGAGAAAATAGGACTTTCAAGGTGAGTTCTGCCATCACTTCTTTGTGTTCGATGATCACTGTTATTTAACGGGGGTTACCATGTTCACAAATGTTCACATTGCTTTTTAAATATCAAATTCTTTTGTTTATTCTTACGCTAAAGGGACACTAACGATACCATGATAGTTTTCTTCTATTTATATCTTCCGGGATCAATTAATTAACCGACGAATTACTATCACATGGGGGAGGGAGGAGGGGCTCGAGTGCGCATAGCTATGTAGCTTTTAAGTGTCATGGGTTCGATTGCTTCGTGCGATCTTCGGGCAGACTGGCGAGCCTATTTGTGTGTGTGTGTGTATGTATGCGCAAACATGTGTCGTTTGACCAACCGCACACATATTCAAACCATATGACTCAACTCTCTCGATTTGGCAACTGCCTCACCTTTTATTAATTTCCCTCCTTGGGTAATTAGCCCCTCCCCCCCATACACAAACTAGATTTTCCACAATCGCGCGTCTTCTGTCCCACTTAATGTGCGGCAAAAAACTACACTCACTCTATCCACAGTCAACAACAGAACCTAATTTGCAACATACATCGACCTCTCCAATTTACGAGTTGCCACAGCAACCCGTATGTGTCACCCCTATTTAAGTGTTGGTCGCTCAACTGGGGCTGGTCAATGGAGTGGAGATCGAGGAGGGAAGGGGGGCTATGGGAAAAGAGGGAGGAGGGTAGGAAGCAGGGCACGGATGGACAGCTCGGCTGGAACGGGAGACATTGATGGTGAATGATAAAAGCGCAACTGAAGTGAAAGAATAATTTCTATTATTTTGTCGTTAGCAGACAGGAAAGAAACCAATAAACTCTTACATATACAGAACTAAGGGGATAAGCTGGGACCTCTCAACAACATCCCCCCATCTCCACATCTCTCAACCCAACTTGGTAGGCCGCCCTCTACAATGCACGAGACTGACAGTACTGCATTCCATTAGAACGTGGACATGCCATACAAGCCACTTCTCTAATTTACTTGTATGTATGAATATACATCTATGACCTCATGAATACCCGTATTTGGTTCTATATATTTGTAAGTATAACTATATGATAGTTTTAGCATATATGTATGAATACGTGCGTCGTAGTTTTTTTTTGCATCTATAATATGTTAATGTATACCAATGAATATCCATAAATTTGCGGTTTGTGTGTGTATTCGTGAAACTAACTTCACGACTGATAAAGATAATCACGTATTTTCAATCATTCCCAATTAATTCCCTTAAACAGTTAGAATAAATAACATTAGCCTACTTCTGTAAAGGAATATCGCAAGGTGATATGTTTGGGTTTCAGTCATTTAATCCTAATTCAATTGAAAACATCAACAACGGCGTAGTCGCTAAACTTTATCGAAGACTCCACAACCAACAAACAAAGTGTATGTATGTTTTCGTTGCAATTGTAAACAGAGATTTACAGTTAAAGGCAGAGTCTAAAAGAAATTCACAGTTAGCTTGAACACTGCGTCGGTCGTTCATATTCAATGGTGAATCAAGAACGCCTTCAGAGACGGGGCCGTTAAGTGAAGCGAGTATGACGAGCTGAATACGAACTGACACAGAACAGAGGTCAGGCTGGATGCATTAATGCGTCACGAAGAACAAATACCACCAGCGACTAGAATTTCCTTCCTTATTTACCCCCCTCCCTCACCCTAATCCGGGTGGAAAACGTGTGATCCTTCTTGATGTAGAGAAGGTCGCGGATAATCACTATAAGCTTGTGGAATTTGATTTCTCGTTAATCGGGACAGAGAGGAAGGATCCATTATCGTGGACACAGAGCGGATTGTATACTTATTCCACCCTAGAGACTGAACAGACTGGCCCTAGCACATTGTAGGAGGACAAGGGAAGGAAACAGGTCATAATGGCGAACAAAAGAACAAAATAAAGATTCTCAAATACGAAAGCAAACCGCTTGGAGAGAGGTAATCCACACGGAGCGCTTCTCTTTCACACGAGGCTGCAAATTATTCGGGTCCCACTAGCGTGAACGCGCGTTAATGAGAACAGGAAAAGGGGGTTGATTATTTGTTTGCCCACTTTCCCTAGCCCCACATCTTTCTAAAGGGCCGGGAATCATTGCCTGCAACGGGAACATTACACAAACGTCAAAACAGGCTTCTCGTCACAACCCATCGGTCCAGATGGAATTAGGACTGTAGGTACTTAAATAAGTCTGAAGAGATAATGAACCATAAATTGCCACACACACACGTGTGTACCATTACACTTCTTTCTCACAGATCGGCGTTACGCAACTAGGAATCTTCCAGAATCAAGTCTTGTTTGTCCTTAAAACCAGAAAAGGACAAATCTAATCCCAGGAAACAACAACGCCCCAAACACGAGAGGGTACACGCCCAAGATGAGTGGTAATAGACTTTGTGCGCGACTGCATGTGTATATGTGTGTTCAATCTTGATTTAAACTCTTTTTAAACTTATTGATCACTGATAATGATCATATTAATACATAATTATGATTAATACTAATGATGCGAATGACTAATAGTGAAGAAAAAGCAAATCAACCAACATCTTTGCAAGACCCTCGCTTACAAGGAAGGTTCCATTCTTGAATCGTCGAAGTAAATAAAAGATTATGTTTATTTAGAAATTCAGACCACGAAATGGCATAAAAGTTTAGCTATGAATAGTTTGTTGACTTTCCTTTGGTCACTTTAATAGCACAAACGTGCCTCGCTACTGAATTAATAAACTTTGAAATTAAAGCTTCAGGTATTTCAGATATTTAGCGTCAACTATGCTGAACGTGTTGTTCTTTGTTTAACCTTTCTCTCTCCTTTTGGCTACGGCTCATGTATGGAGTATTATGGGACTGACTTGATCCAAAAAATAACTATATAATTTGCCATCCTTCAGGAAGAAGCAGCGGTCATTTTCAACTACCCCAAGGCGAGAAATGTAATTTTATCATCACAGTCAACTCAGTCCTAGCATGATCGTCTACTGCTCCAAAAGGATCTACAAATCATAACATACAGGCCACCATGTTTTTTTTCCTCCCCAGTCTATACCCTTGGGATAAGTTGGGTAATCTCTCTGAAAACAGTAAATCTTGACTCGCCCGAAAATATTTTGGTGTCCCACAAGGCTTGAGACGTGTTCCTCGTCTAGTTAGGCCACCCAGCTGCACGTTTATAAGATAGTTTACTGCTGTCCTTGGTCAAGTTTGGGAGGGTTTTTTTTTTGCTAGTTCAGAAGTCCTTAAAGGACGATTGTTTTGAACAGATTTTAGAACACCGCCAAGACTCCAGTCGGAATGTCCAGGTTGATAAAGGCCTAGTTTTATGTTCTGCCCTTTAAATTGGACTATTGTTTTGTTGATAGGAGAAGGGGGATATTGGACGAGGCTACCAATTTATAGCCTGGAGAGTTCACTCTCATACTTAATCAACGCTCCGGTTAGAACATACCGAGTAATTTTATCTCAGCTCAGGTCAGGCCACTCCTCTGAACTCCACTGGCCACTCCACTATACTACAGATGCAACCAAAGCCAAGGCAACATCAAACACCTACTTATACATGACCTAAAAACGCACTACACACTCTCTTAGGAACCTGTGCGCCGATGTAGGGTGGGTGATGGCCTTCCTAGTAGGCCTCCACCTCGCAGAAGAGAGGCAGGAAGCCGGCAAGTAAGTGAACTCTCCGTTTTTTTTTACGAAAAGGAGGAATTCAACCAGAAATTTGCATTCTGGACGCCCTGGTATATGCTTATAACAGTCTAAATTTTAAGCCTCGTAAAAGAAGTATTAAAAAAGGCTGTAAATTTACCCTTCGGGTGTCGTTGTCCTCGCATTTAACGTCAACCCCCCCCCTCCCCTCTTTCACTCGGTATCTCCCTTTGTCCATGATTATCGCGCTCGACAAAGACCTTCAAGAGGTAAACCTTGAACACAAATATCAAAACTATTTTTTTTTTTTTTTATAAACATGGTTTTGATTTTTGTGGATAATAATGAAATTCGTTTGTTAATTTAGGATATTTTCCCCCCCTTAATACAAAGAAAAAATTTACAAATCGAAATGAAATTCAGTAATTTTGTTCATTTGCCGCCAAATATTAGTTTTGTCAAGCGCCGCTAGAATGGCGGAAGTGACGCGCTGACGTGATTTAAAAAAAGATGAATAAAATGAAAACCAAAAAATAATAAGGATGGAAGTAAAAATTTGTCTAAGATATCCGGCATGTTCATCAAAACTACACACGACACCGACTTGCAGGGTACACAGCGGGGCCGGGAGGGCGCGGCATTAGCCTTCGTGAGAACACTCACTTGTGGAATGAAATTAAGTAATGATGCTGGAGTGTAATATCAATGATACAATAGGTCCGAGTTCGAGATTTAAGTGCCGTGATATGTGTGTGTGTGTGTGAAAATATCTATGTATCTGAGCGTATGATAGAGCGAAACACATACGTACACCCATGGTCTCGCTTTAGCCATGTGGAGCAAAGAGGAGTAGAAGATTGTAAAAAAAAAGCATTAAAATTTTTTGCCTGGAGGTAGAAGAAACCATTTGTTGTGGTCAAATGGTATTGTGGTGTAGTGCTGTGGTTGCAGCAATTTCTGAGTAACGGGAAACGGAGAAATGAAACTGGAAATTCAGAGTAAAAAAAGTGGCAAACCAATATAGGAATGTCAAGGAAGGCCAAGCATGTAAGAGGAGTACCGAGGAAGGCCAAGCATGTAAGAGGAGTGCCAAGGAAGGCCAAGCATCTAAGTGTCAATGCCATGAAACCAACATAAGAAGTTTCATAGCTGGCAAAACATGTAAGTGTCACTGTCAGGAAATGAATATAAGTAGTTCCATAGCAGAAAAAGCATGCAAAGGCACTGAGAGAAGATTAATCTAAAGAGTTCTGTAGCAGAACAAACATCAAAGTGGCACTGACATGAAACCAACATAAGAAGTTCCATAGCTGACCGAATATGTAATTGGCACTGCCAGGAGAACAAGTTCCAAAGCTATCTTGCTGCAGTCGTTCTTTCGAGCTCACCCATAGAAACGTTGGTTGAAGGTATCAAAGCGATCTTTGGGAGAGTGGCATTTTGTGTGTCAAATGACTGATTTGAGGCATCTAGCCGTCTCGTTTTACGGTCCTAGTTTTACCCGAGGCGGGGTGTTAGCCATTTGAGTCCCAGTTCTAGTGAGGGGGTGCCCAGTGGAAGTACAGTAGAACCCGTAAAAGGGTTCCGAAAGGGTGCCGAAATGTATACAATGATATCGTGTACGGTCTTTGAGAAATTTTCACAGACTTCGTGTGAACCCGACTTTGCACATCTACATGAGCGATTATTGTAGCCGAAGCAGTAAGAGTAGTTGTACCTTCATGGCAGTGGCACGAATGCCTTAGCGCAGTAGCGATACTAACCGGCACGCACCGACTCAGGGAGCCTGTTACGATCAAACGCGACGAAAAGTATGGGTCGGTCATGAGATCCACGCTCACCGACTCCACAACTCCCTCACCCCTATTTTCTCATAATACGCTTGGCCAGCTTTTTGGTTGTGTTCTGGGGAGTAGTCCACCAGTTCTCTGCATTAACCCCTCTTTCACGAAATTTATGGTAGAGTGCGTTGTCATTTACACCAGCGAGCCACGACTGTGCGTAGAGCACTAATAATGGCCGCTACGGAAGGGACCAACGCATTCGCCAGAAGGCTCCTGGCCGACAAATGGGTGAACTTTGATTCTTACCAGTCACCCTAGCTAATGCTATCGTATGACGGAACATGTGGCCTTTGGCCAACATGCTATCATCAGTGGAGCGAATCACTGTTTGAAGCTAACGGGCTCGAAAACGCTAATTAGTCTCTCAATGAGGAGACCTGAAGTCATCGTAGCTCCGTTATGCACACTAGTGACTTTGGTCTTGGTTTTGTTCTGGGTCTCCCTGTTCGAGAGCGCCTTGGGCCTCTACGTGCCGGTCTTGGCCGGTCGTTTGCCAAAACAGCAGCGGACCAGTCCATCAAAGAAGCCCCGGCGGAGGGAGAGGAACATCTAGTCATTTTTTTACTTCTTTATTTTTCTCTTCTTTTTAGGAGAGGAGGCCGGGGAGTGAGCCCGTTTCTCTTCACCCACGGAAGGACCAGGCTCAGATATATCCGAATCCGAGGTGAAGAAGTTTTTGCCCTGCAATAGAGCACCAGGCGAGGTAGGAGGTCGCTCTTCTTGTGAGCACTCGAGGGCCCTTGCTACCTCAGGAGGGTCTTGCATATGGATAGAATCATGTTCGGATTTATCTCATATCGAAACCACCTTCGCCCCCACGTAAGACCGAACCATCTGGGAAAGAAGCATCTCTAGGGACAATCTCGACCTCATGAGTGGCTTTAAGTGGCCATCCCAACCCACGGTGTCGTGTATATCGACCAGGGATCTAATTAGGGCTGGCATGCCGACTTCCATTTGAAAAAAAAGATGGTTGCGGGCATGCCAGCTCCAATCAGTGCTACCATCCTATCATCTACAAGGTTTCTGGGAAAGGCCTAAGAAACGACACCTCTTTTGACCCTCTAAAAGGATTTAAGTGGATCATCTGCCTAATCGTGGGTTCGTTAAAAGAAGCGGCCCGTTCTCAGCATCGCTGTAGTTTAGGGGCCCCGAGAAATAATAGAGGGACCAGCCATAGGGGGAGATTCACTCGGAGGCAACTCTATGCAACGGGGTAAGGGAGAGACCCCCTAAACACGTATCAATTGGAGAGGGCGAAACACCCAGCTCCGATCCAGCACCAAGGTAGGGCTAAGATTTTTTTATTATGGATGTAGTCTGAAATTTTGTCAAATTAGGAAATTTGATAACTACTGAGAATACCAAAGTTTGTGATCAATGAAAACAAATAGTAGACTATTCCCCGCGTCCAACCGCTTCCGCATATCCTAGCTCGGATTTTCAGACTTTTCAAGTCTCCACCTTGGGTGCATTAAAGGTTGATGTCCACATCTGCACACCGATACACACCGATTAGAATTTGACCAGTGGACCGGTCACTCCTCAAATACCACAGCTCCCAACTGAGCAGCCAGAGAAGCAAGGATCTAGATTTGTTATGGTAGACCCAGAGGCAGGACCCGAGACCGGAGACCTTTCGTTGGTCTGGCAACCAACAAGGTAGTAAAACCCACTCACCATAAGCAGTACAGCCTTATGAACCCGAGAACGGCTGCAGGAGTTGGTCAGCCCATTCATTACAAATAGGTAAAAACGATCTTCCCATTATTCGCGATCAAACGCCCTTGTCCTATCAAGGCCTGGTCTCTTGCGACCTTGGCAGTTAAAGGTCGATGTTTATAGACATTCCAAAGCCTCTCTTTTGACACGGCATGAGCTACTGATCTATTCCTTCAATCTAGGCAAAGACTAGAGGGTGTATTCATATGAAGTACTGGTAAGTGGAAGCGAGGAAGAAGCGCACCAACAACTTCCCTGAACCCCATCAGAGAGTTAAAATGAACCCAGTGACGTGGTGTCCCTAATTTGCACTACCTGGTACAAAGTCCAGGTAGACAATAGGTTGAGGGGATAGTCAAAGAGTTAAAAAAAAAGTAGCGCTGAGAAGGAGCTAGGCGGAAGAGCACTAACAAATCTCTTAGGACCCATCAGATTCCTGTCAACCCAATGCCAGGTCTTCCCTAATTTGAACTCAAGCAGGGAGAGAGCAGCTCTTCCAGGTACAAACTGTAGCAGATCATACAGGCTACCCTCTTGCGGGGTCAAGCATGGAAATGGCACGACCAGGAAATCATTGATGGTCGTGAGACAGTGGTGAAGGGATGGGGCTTTAATGGCAATGAAACTGGATCGTGAAAGACAACACTTTTTGTTACCACGACACCAAATTTTCTCTAATCTCCATGCTTCCTCAAAAACTCACCTTTGTACAAATGGTTATTCAAGAAACTTAAAATTAAGAACATCAAATCACCACAACAGATCTTATGAATTATAAAGAGTCCTTCAGAGTGTGAAAGATTGCAGCAATCACCCATTCCTCTAAATCTTGTCAACCGCGTCAAATACAAGTCGAACCCAAGACTTTATAATAAGTATTGGGCAGGCGATCTACTTGGGTCATTTTCATAACACGTCATCCAGAAAGTTCGTGTCGCTTGGGAAAATTATATTTTTAAACGAAATATAATAAATTATATAATTACAATTTTGTTCAAAACATTTGCCTATTTTATAGATTTGAAATAAAACCAAACAAAATTGAAAAAATAAGAATTGCTGTGCAGGCAATTGTAAGCTACTAACGCGCCTACATAATGAACAACGAATGAGAACTAGGTTAGCCTAGTTAGGTAGTTAGATAGGACTAGGCTAGCCTAGTTAGGCAGTTAGATAGGACTAGGCTAGCCTAGTTAGGTTATTAATTTTCGCTAGGCTATTCTAGTTAGGTTATTAACTGGGCCTAGGATATACTAGTTAAGTTATTAACTAGGATCAGGCTAGATTAATTAGGTTATTAACTAGAACTAGCCTAGTTGTTATTAACTAGGCCTAGGTTATCCTAGTTAGGTTATTACCTAGGACGAGGCTATCCTAATTCTGTCATTAACTAGGAGAAGGTTATCCTAGTTAGGTTATTAACTAGGACGAGGCTATCTTAATTCAGTCATTAACTAGGAGAAGGTTATCCTAATTAGGTTATTAACTAGACATAGGCTATCTAAGTTAGGTTATTAACTAGGGCAAAGCAAACCTAGTTAGATTAACTAGGACTAAGCTAGATTAGTTAAGTTATTAACTAGGAATAGGGTGACCTAGTTAGGTTATTAAATAGGGCTAGGTTATCCTAGTTAGGTTATCAACTAGGCCTAGCCTAGTTGTTATTGACTAGAACTGCGCTAGATTAGTTAGGTTATTAACTAGGACTTGGCTAGCCTAGGTAGGTTATTAACTAGGGGTAGGTGAGCCTAGTTAGGTTATTGACTAGAGCTATGCTAGCCTAGTTAGGTTATTAATTTGAACTAGGCTAGATTAGTAAGGTTATTAACTAGGTCTAGGCGAGCCTAGTTAGGTTATTAACTACGAATAGGCTATCCTATTACAGGGAATAATTAACCGAATGGTAACTGATTTTTGGTATTTCGAAGCAGAAATTGTGGACAATTTATGGTTATTATTAGTTGTTTGTATTTGGGTTATGAGAGAACTAAGCCCAATTATCAGTCCATTGACCCGCAGTGGCGTTGTGGTTTGTACTTAGAAAAAAAGTTTAATTTGCTCAGCCAGAAGTGGACCGGTGTTTCCCCCCAAAGCCCACTTCCAGGAGACACCAGACCTCAATTCCGTAGTGGCGGGACCGATGTCGAAAGGAGTACACGAACAGCCCCAGGCACTCCGTGTGCGTTTGAACCTGGTCCACACGGAGTAGGACAGACACTGCAGGAAATGAAGACAGGGGTCGAGATGCCCATGAATCCGACCTGCAAAATACTACTACTGATAGTTTAACTGCCCCCCTTCCCCCACGGTCGCGTGCAACTCACTCGGTTCAACAGGTTCACTGCTAGCGATCTTTCCCACCGTTCCGCATGGGTAGAATTGGCCCAACGCAATCATCGTAATCAAGTGCAGGGGAGCGCTCCATTAAATGTCGGTGCCTCCTGCGAGTGTACCCAAGAAGCAGGTAAGTGCGTCAGCTAGAGGTTATTTTCTCCATGGTGGGATTCGAACTCAAAGGTGTGATACTTGTCCGGTACGGAAGACGGGGAGTGAATTTGAAACCTTTCGTCTATGGAACATTCACAGGTTCTGATGTGCGAACGAAGAACTCCTTCAGTAAATACGAACAAACTTCCTTTACAATCAGGTGACAAGTATTTGCAAGCTTAATTTGTTTTGTTTTTTAATATTTCTTAACTATTTTTTGCTTTCGTCTGCTTATAAACCTAAATGGAAACTCAGTAAACACATATATAACAGCACAAATACACAGAAAAATGATTTTCTTCGTATATAAGAACAATTGCTAATAAAAAAATGAGTAGGTGACATAAGATTGGCCCCGTCGTCAGCCTGGTACCCAGAAGCGGTGACCCCGGAGAAGTACAGTCACACCCTCCCACGCAAGACTTTTCTGCACCACATTGCAACAACCAACCAAACGCGAATCAATGTAACTACAACCAAGAATAATAGACAATTAAAACTCCCTCTTCAACAATCTCGGTAATTGTTATTTATCTCTTTATCTGCGTTCCAAACCGCCTCCCTCCACTTGGTTCAATGAGACCTATTTTTCACATTAGCGGAGATAACGAGTGATACTTCAAAACTCAAGTCACTGGTGCGGACACTGCCTTATGCAGTGATTGATGGCATTTCCTCCGTTCTTAAAGACCTCACCTACCTAACCTATCAATCCCTCTGCGCTACCACCTTGGGAAAGTATACCCCCAAACATGGCTCAAAGGATGCGACTTTGGGATCAGTCTACTGAATTGTCCCATCTTCCTCCTGGGGACCTTCTAAGGAGGCTAAAAGACACCATTCGTGGCAGTATCAGCGATGACTTCCTCTTAGAATCCTTCGTTCAACGCCTCCCGTCCCATATTCAACTCGTTACTAGCGCTGCAACAGCTCTTAATCATAGCTCTCAAAACAAGGGTGAATTCCGTCACGAATGGAAACTTCCAACAGTTATGTGAGCATCTCGAAGCAGCAATGGACTCTATTAAAAACTAACTGATAACTCTTTCAAAGAGGCTAACCAATCTTGAGAAATATAGAGGCCACTCAAGGGAACGATGAGCATCGAGTTCGCGTCACTCTTCCACTCTATAAGATGGCATTTGCTGGCACTACCATCGATTCGGGGACCAGGCACATCGGTGCGCCCGGCTGTCGGAATATCCACAAAATCCCTCTCTGCACGTCGTTGGCTCCATCAGCAGGAGGCGGTTTTCAATAGAAACCATCTCCTTCATCCCGATAATTCCAGGAACATACGAAGGAGGCCTCCTTCTTACAGACCATTGTATAAAAATACTATATAATAATAATAACATAAAAATCCTAATAAGAATGTTAATCATCATCATCATCATCATCATCACTAACTCTATAATTTAAGAAGGGGATTTGTTTGAGTATTTGAATAATAATTTCATCTTAGTTTGGTTATGACTTATGTTTTTTTATAAAATATATTTCTAATAATTCTTTTAGAATATAAAAAAAACAAAATGGTGAAGTTCAGAAATAAATATAAGTATCGAAACTTTGTGAATTTTTTAAAACCCAAAGAATTACAAATGGTGAAGTTCAGAAAATTTATTTTTATATATCTTTTTCTATAACTATATTTTAGCAGCGTGATATTTTGAGAGGAGGGAAATTTAGTTTAGAATTCCTTTTTAAAATTATTATAATTGGCGAAGTTCAGAAAATTGATTAAAATTTAACCATGGCTGCTTTTATTTAGATTTTAAATTTTAATCTTAGTAGCGAAACGCGAGTGGCGAAGCCATTTCCTGGTTATGCATATAAATGATAATGAAAAGTTCCCCAAATCATGAAGTTAATCTAATTTATAATCAATAATTATAAATTAAAGAAAATTAAATATTTGAATGAAAGATAATTATAATTGAAATAAAATTTTAATTTAATAAAATTCATTCAGATAAGTAGCTCTGAGCACAATTAGCAGAACTATTAACAAGCACTATTACCAAAAACATATTTTATTATTATTAACTACTGACAGGGAATAGATAAATCAGATAATTACAGAAAATGTGTATTCGAAAATTTTATATTTTCATTAATAAAATAATTTTGGGGGGGCCAGAGTGGGGCCCCTTCAAGAACTTGGGGGTTCAGGGGGCGGTTGCTACGACTTTGCCTACATTTCTATATAGATAGCTACTGTATTGCCCATAAGGACCTATGGACAACGAACATAGCATATCGATAGGGTTGAGAAACATATTCAAGTTGGAATTCCCACTATGCGATATAAAATGCGCAATGATAAGCGATGACTTCTTAGTCTAATATAATATTTGGTGGGCATAAAACCTTCGCCTTTAATTGATGGCATTGCCACTCTATCAATACGGACAATGAGTGAATGTGTAACTAACTGCCCCTTCGCTTTCTTTTCCTTTCTAAACATCTCATCAGTGCATCAGCTCCTTACCCGAGATAGTGAGCTAGAAAGACAGCAATATATATTCCTTAAATTATTAAATATGGTGAGGGATAGTGTAGAAAGTGTATTGAGAGAGACGAGATTCGCTCAAGTAAATCAATTTTTGCATCTCCCGTTCACTTGGTCAAAACCTTTGACAATTCCAATCGTGCCACACGCAATTACTGACGTTTAAACTCGATCACAATCGCTGACAAATACCAACTCCAGTACCTCACTGATTTTGCTGTGTTTTTTTTCTCAAATTTGAATGGATTCATCATCAATTTAAAAAAAAAGAAGAGATGAATCCCCTTAAACATTCCAACGGTACATCATATTCTGGGTGATCTTATCTTCGTATATGCATATGTTGATGACTTAATTGCAAGCGAAATCGAACTGCAACATTTGAAATATTTAGCAACATTACAAAGTGCATTTTCATGGTAGAATCCCCGGATTTTGTAGGATATAAAGTTAATTCTCAAGGTATGTTCCAACAAGAAGATAAAATAGCTGATACCAGCGAGTATTCCTCACCAAAAACATTGTAAAGAGCTTCAGAGATTCTTACGTTTAGTAAACTTTCTTATAAGATTCATAAAAAAATGCTGTCACCACTCTCATTCCTCTCACAAAGTTGTAAACAAAAAGTCAAGCAAACGGTATCCGAATTCAATATTGCAATGGGATGAATCAGCTGAATTTGTCTTTAATATCGCAAATGACGACATAGTAAAAGCTACACATTTAATTCATCCAAAACGAGAGAGCTAAATTCGTCTGATTACAGATGCCTCCGATTTAGGAATTGGGGCATTTTGCAACAATTTTCTGAAGGAGATTGGATGACACTAGGATTTTTTAAGTAAAGCTTATAGAAGATCAGAATTCAAATATTCTTCATCCAGCAACGATTTAACTGTCATAACTCTTGCATTCAAACATTTTAAACACATACTCGAGGGCACCGACTTCCATGTCTTAACAAATTGCAAGGAAATAAATGGAAATGCAAAATTTATTACGACTAGACATTACAAGGAAGCCCGTGCATTTGATATAATGATATACAACACGTCATAGCTGGAATAGACAACCTTAATGATGCTCTTTCCCGTGCTCCCTCAACAATTGCCACACAATGCTTCATTATCACAAAATAGCATTCTCACACCTTCACGTCAATCTACTAATTCAACCATTCCTCCTTTCTCTCTTATAATATATGAGTCTAAGGAAAAATCTTAATTGACAGATTTACAATTGAATTGCGTGCAAGAAAATCATAATTCCTCAATTTAATTTCATGAGGTTTTGCTTTACCCTCGACCAATCTCTCTATAACATGCAATCTCTCTAAGGGGGTTTTCTTTGCCCTTATCTGACCTCTGAATCCCGCAAACCTTTCTTCAACTATTACCATAATTAGGTCATAATGGGAACTCGCCCCGAAATGGTCAATCTAAGATAGGTTCCTTTGAAAAGACACGACGAAAAATGAACGTGAATGGGCGAAGAATTTTCGAAATTCCATCTGACGACGGCCTACAAGTCGCAGTAATTAATATCCAGCATAATACATACTAGTCCATTTTAAAATAAAAAAACAAATCAATAAAAAACAAACAAATCTGAACCCCCCAAATGGAAAAAAGAACAAAATAAAAGCAAGAAGAAGAAAGCACCCCCCGGCATCAGGGAAAAGCGCGTTTCCCGCCGGTGCAGGATTATGTGATCGACAACAAGGAGAGGTAAATAAAATGGGGGAGGTCAGCCTTTTCCAAATAGTCAGATAGTCTGTGAACGAATCCGTCTCGAGTACGAAGGACAGGCGTTAGCAACCCAGCTCGTTCCGGTACCGGGACAGGTAACGTTCACAAATATCACCCAGAATGGGAGATTCAACAAGAATGTGCCGAACAGTCTGGGGGACAATGCAATCGTCGCAGTAAGATAAGGGGAGTGCGCCATCAAATGGCAGTGCGTCCTGTGAGTGTGTCGAATTTGAAACGACAGAAAGCGACCTGACGCCGTCGTGGCATTGGGAGGTAGGTCCATGAAAACAGACGCAGATCTTCTTTCCCAAGCAGCCCGGATGGCTGTCAGGATTCCTGCCATGTAGTCGGTGTCACGAAGAGAGAAACGCTGGTCTAGTCGCCCAGTTCTCGCAGACTCTTTGGCATCCTCATCGGCAGTCATTGCTCGCAATTCCTACATGTCCAAGAACCCAGCTGAAGAGAATCTCGACATCCACTCGGCTTGCGGCAAACCTAAAGATACAGCGAACCAGAGTGTGTGGAAATTCCAATGACCAGAGAACAATCCCGTACCAAGCAGTGTATTACGACCAGGTCGGGCGTGAAGACAGACGCAGTGCCAAGTGGACTCCCCGCGGATTTCAAACAGAGGGGATATGGTGTGGAAGACGAATGCTTCCTGGGACTTGGAGCTCTACACTGGCACGGATCCAGTGCGACACGAAATGTGCTGCAAATAGGCCAAACGAAATACTGCCGGCGCTGTGGAAGTTTTGGAGGAGGAGGAGTGATGACAAATAACCAGAAGCGCTTCCGGCCTGAGAACTACACCGAGCTCTCGAAGGAGTTTCCTATCCCAAAACCAGTATGATTGGCGTCTCTCAGCAGCATAGGGACTGCTGATGCAATGAGAGCCGTTGACAACTAAGGGGGGCGCCGGACTCGCGCGTACAAACGCATAATACACTGCGTACAGCGCAGAGCGAGTGGCATCTCCCTGGTATCGACATGTAGGCTCTCAATAGGGATGTGCGGAAGGCATTGGTCGCCAGGCGGAGGCCAGTGTGGTGGATCGAATCCACCTTCCGCAATACACGTTAGATTGCAGATGCGTAAAACTCGCATCCATAGTCAAGTTTAATACGAATAAAAGATCGGCAAAAAGGTAAAGTAGTAGATCCCAAAGGCTGAACATCGTGGAACGAAGAATGCTCATGGCGCGGGTCCAAGAGACCATAGGGCTGCGAATATGAGCTTTCCAATTGAGGTATCGGTCGAAAACAAGGCCAAAGAAAAGGCGAAAATCCTCCACTTCCAGGTGAACCCCGTTTAGGAACAAACCCGGGTCGGGATGAAGCAGTAGATGGAAACAGAATTGCACCACCTTAGTCTTGGCTAAGGAAAAACGAAACCTGTGCGCTTCGGAATAGCGAGAGATGCGTTTCAATGCCTGTTGGAGTCGACGATTCAGAGTTGGTATCTCCCACCGAAAGAGATCGAAGGTCGTACCGGTAGAGTGTAACGAGAACATCTTCTGGCAGCACCTAGGTGATACCGTTCATGTTTAGGGTAAAGAGTGTAATACTGGGGACTCTTCGCTGAGCGACTCCCTCTTCCTGCTCCATTGGGACGGAGAAGTCTCTCCCCAACCGTAAACGGAATCGACGATCGCGCAGAAATGCAGGAATAAAGATTGGGAAGTATCCCCTCTTAACCATCACGTGGCGAGTCTCCATGATACCGTATGCGTTATCATAAGTCTTCTTCATATTTAAAAACACTGTGGTAGTGCTGTCTACGAAGGAAGGCCTAGTAGACAGAATGTTCCATTCGGAGTAGAGCATCCGACGTGGATTACGACTTGAGGGAGCCGCACTGCCCAGTAGACAGGTGGCCTTCGCTATCCATAAAAAAAGGCAAATATAATATTTACCGATTTCTCCATGTACTAGATGGTATTTGTGATACTTTGTTCCAAGCACTTAGTGGTACATTTTATCATAAAACCTGTTTAATTTATTATTCTTAATTAAGCATACATAATATCTACATTTGATTCAGGTTATAGCGGAATAAGATATGTTATATTCTTTATTTGCACACTCCTGATCATTTCATGTTTCAATTGTTCATAGGATTGATTTCATTGGATATTTCGATGTTCAAGGTGATTTATTGTGAAATTGGAGTATTCCAATCTGTTTATCCACTTTGAAAATAAATATTCATGTACTTAAAAATGAGAGTATCATTTTTTGTGAGATCACTATCTTAATATCCAGTCCTAAAATCCCTCAGTTTATGCATCGGAGATTAATCTAACAAGAAGCCAAGTAGAGACGATTTCCTCGCTTCAAAACCAGAGACACGAGGCTCATTATCTCGCTTGATAAAATCAACATTTGAAAACCTTATCCTATTTATGAAGAGCATCAACTCTCTCTGATAAGCATCCACCTTCCTTCCAACTGAGGTTCGGAAGCGGAATTCATCGATACTTTTCTCATGATCTCCGTAGTATCACAAAAGGTATCATCCGTATCGCAAACACACGCACAAACGTCGGCCTTTCTCAAGGACAAGGTCAACAGACCTAAGTCACGTGCCCTCATTTATTTTAATAATTTAAAAAAAAAAAGTAATTAACAAACGTATTATCAATTAACAAAAATCATCCGACCTTATGACCTTCAAAACTTACATAAGTGGGGCAATCGGAACAATAGTTTGTTTTATCTTATAAATTCCCGGACTAACCTTGAGAGGACCTTGGAAACTATATCATTTGAATGAGAGTGTAAAACAACATAAGGGTTTAAAATGTCGCTAGAATCGGCCGAATAGTTAAGATGTTATTCCCAAACAACTCATTGAAAAGTAAAATGCTTACCATCCGACCGACCGACATAGTACTCATAACTTATAAGAGACGCACGCGACTAAAAACATCCTAGGGCCGCTGGAACCAAAGGCGACTCACTTGACCCCAACTCACACAAGCTCCACCCAATTGAACATCGAGAATTGAGATCAACTCCTTTTTATAAATTGTTATAAATCTACTCCAATTTAACCAAATTTATTATTATTAATTCAGACCCAAGTAGCGATGTTTTGTAGAAATTCATTTTTGTGTCTCAAGTTTCACCAGGGAAGAACCTAAACTCACATTGGTTAAATTCATTCATTTTTAGTCGCGTGGACGTGATTCTATAAGTTACTATGTCTGTCAGTAGGCCGGTCGATCGGATGGTAAGCATTTTACTTTTCCAATGAGTTGTTGGCAATAACATCTTAACTATACGTTCGATTCTAACGAAATCTGAAACTCTGATGTTGTTTTACATTCTCTTTCGAATTGTATAATTGCCAAGGTCTTCCCGAGGTTAGTCCGGGAATTATTTTGTCTTGGAAATAACATCTTAACTATCCGGTGGATTCTAAACGAAATTTGAAACCCTTATGTTGTTTTATATTCTCTTTTGAATGATATAATTGCCAAGGTCCTCTCAAGGTTAGTCCGGGTATTATTTTGTTTTGGCAATAACATCTTAAACTATCCGGCCGATTCTAACAAAATTTGAAACCCTTGTATTATTTTACATTCTCTTTCGAGTAATTTAATTGCTAAAGTCCTCCCATTAAATGTTTTTTGATAGATTCATTGGTGTTGTCAGGTGCCTTGGTGAGTGTGAATCTGGTGAATCCCTAAGAGCCTTTTTGTTTGATTAAAATTACAACTCTCTTTAATTCTTCAATAGTAATTGTGGCCTCCTTGTCCCTAATTCTCTTCCCTTTGTTGTTCTACGACTGGTTTGGGGGAATATTTTTCTTGGGTGTTACGTAGATTTTCGTGGACCATCTCTTCCGTGTTGGTTTAAAATATGAATTTATTCCGGTGTTATGAAAAACATGGAATTCCAGTGGCGTCTGAAATTATGCTCTATGCTTCTGTCGTTTCTATATTTTTTCTCTTTGGTTCATTTTGTAGTGCTATTTATCTTCTCCGACGGCTTCATTTCATTTGGTTTATTAACCTCTAATTTTCTTAGGTCTTTTCTCTACGTGTATTTTCGTGATGAGGCTCTCCCATATTGTTACTTGTTGTTCTTCTATTCGTTCTTGATGCTTTTATAGGTCGAAGTCAGAGTACGGTTCACTTTTAGCAGACAAAGTGCAGTACTCGCTCCGAGATGGTGCGCTGGGTTTTAAGGTTTGAGCCCGTCTCTTTGATGAGAAGAATCTCCAGAAAATTCAGGCGGTGAAGATCAGAGTTTCTTCTGAGTATGGTAGTGATTTCACCTAGAATAGTTATTGTAATTTGTTCGTTGTACTGTGGTTTGATTCCTTCTTGCAAATGCATCATTAGGGGTCGGCTGAGGGCGGTAGTGGTCATACCTATATAGTGGTGGTTTGGATGAGACTTGCAGTCTTCATGGGGGCATTCGAATTTGTACACCGTATTTGTCGCCTTTAGAATGGATTGATTGATTTTCACAGAAGTTGTTTCTTATTATGTAGTAAGTTGCTGACTTTTATGCTTTAATAGTAGATTTGTAAAGCTAATGTATTTTCATTTTCTCGGATAAAATTGTTTTTTTTTTATATCTTGTAATATTCTTTCGTCTGTTTTGTAGTCATCCACCATTTGGTTCTTGTAGTAGAGTGGTATTATTTTTTGCCTTTTTTTTCTCTCTGTTGGAGTAGCTTTTGTTGATTAGGATCTGTTTGGATCGTCGAAATTCTTCATCAAATGCGGAACCCGTTGAGCATTTCTTGATAGCTCTTCTTATGAATGAGTTCACTACCGATTTTAGTTTTGTAGTTCTCGGCGAACTCACTTTTGGCGTTAAGGCAGCGACCGCAGTCTGTTCCTTTACGATAGACGGTGGTGATATATTTTCCTTCTCTAGCCTGTTTTACGTCTACATCTAGTAAGTGAATACGATCGCTTAAACTCAACCCGTATGTGAATCTGAGAACGGAATGGGATTATAAGGTCCTTTGTAGTTGTAGTAATTGATGTTCGTCGTTAGTTATGTATATGTCAGCGACAAATCTGGTGTATATTTTTAGTGGGTTCGTCATTTTTGCTAAGAGCATTTCCTCTAGTTTTTCCCCATCTAAAAGTTCGTAAAAGTAGTCAGTACAATAACGACCTTCCAGTGCCGCTAATCTTGGCACTGGAATGCTACAACGGTAGTTCGCCCTGCAAACTTGATGCTCTTTCGTAACACTCGGGCACTTCCCCCTACCCTAGCCCGATCAAACGTGATCCTTGCGGGTCACGGAAATCACACATACAAACACGAATACACGATAAGAGAGACACCGTTTTATTTTTCCGGGTTCTCGAATGGCCACGAATGGCGCTTTGTCGAGAGAGAGAGAAAGAGAGAGAGAGAGAGAGAGAGAGAGAGAGAGCGTAGGAGCCAAGAATGGCCCGAAATACCCACCGTTAGCAGCAACGATGGCCTGGACGAGTACTTAGGTGAAGACATCGGGAAGATTCGCAATTGCGAACTTAGATCTCCCCTTCAAGAACGAAAAAGGTAGTGTAGCAAACGATGGCATTTATTTATCTCCGTTGAGATTGAAGAAGGAAGGAAAGAGTGGCAGAGAAAAGGAAAGCTCAACAAAGAGAGGAAATGAATGAGTGAGAAAGAGAAGGAATATGGAATGTGCGGCAAATATATGGAAGGAATGAGTGGCAAATATAATAGATGAATGAGTGGTAAAGATAAGTAATGAATGAGTGGCAAAAGGATGAAAGAGTGTCAAAGATACGGAAGGAATGAGTAGGAAAGATAAGGAATGAAGGAGTGGCAAAGAGGAGTCGCAAAGAAAAAGAAGAAAGGAAAGGCAGAGAGATGAATAAAAAGGGGAAATGAAAAGGAAAGGAATGATGCCAAACTCAACTCTGTTTACTGGGGGAGGGGGGGGGGTACAGAGCGTAAACGCGTTAATCACAATCGGCGGGCAAATGCGGGCCATCGTTGTTCGCCACCACCAGGGGGCGCGATTGTTGCTAAGGAATAACACACACACACGTACGAACAACACTCGGTCGTGACGGCGTGAACTTTTGCACCTTTGTCCAATAGATCGGGAGGATGGGGAGGGAGGGGGCGTCCATGAGAATCATGAGGTTACTCGAATAGACAATGACGGACAAACCTGTTTTACAAACGAATGGCGACACTACTACTATTACCACTGTGACCGTAGTTTTAAACTCCGAATAGTTCCTAATAGTACTCGAGCGAAGACCGAACATGGACAAGGCCGTTTAGAGGCAATTCCTCTCATTCGCAGTCATACTGCGGCAAGCCTACTTCATTCGGCGCATTCGCATCATGCTGGTACCCTTGCCTCTCTGACCCTAGACTCACCCCAAGGGCGACATGGGGACACTTCCACCGAAAGGGATCAGGTCAGACAAGGTCATAGGGAAATGAGAAACACGACGTGCGGGACGCCACAACCGCTAGACCATTGGCCAGCTGACTTCAGGACATCCATCCCCCCTTTACCCCCACACTAACGGAGTACCCATCCCCCCATAACCAAATCACCTCCACGCTCCCTCCAGACCCCGTTCCACGGCACCAATCGTACGACCCAATTCGGCTGTACGGACGCCTGGCCTCGCTAATGGCTGAATGGCCAGTGGCCGAACTTGGTGTGTACACTCCCTTGACCGACTTCTTTCTCACGTACGTACGTACATATGTACGTGTAAGTGGCGACAAGCCTTCTAATCCTCGATCCAATTTAAAAACTCCTTTGAATTCAATTTCTCTTATATTCAATTATGTTCTCCTTTTTTCCTCGTTCCTCAAATTATTCATCTCCCTCCCTCAGTAGACCTAATGGGGGCGGGGGAAGTGGAGGGGGAGAGAGAGAAGTATTGGGGTCATAGATGGCGCTTACCGCATACCAAAGAGCTGTGGAATCGCGAGAAGCATTCAATCGCGAAGAGAGCATAGTACTGCTCGCTGAGATTAGGCTTTCTTCCGGAGTTCATATGAGTACTGTGAATGATTTCCCAAAGTTCTGTACTCGTCATTATTTACTGAAATGAGGAGTAGTGATGAGGAAGTACTAGATAGTAAATCATGGATGAGGAGTACTGCGAAAGGTTTCCAAGTTTTGTACTCCTCATTATATACTGAAATGAGTACTGATGAGGAAGTACTTGACAATAAATCGTCGATAAATAGACTGGATCCTACAAACTGTGACCTGATACCAACGAAATGTCCGCAATAGGTCTGTAAGTGGTTTCGACCCCTGTATCTTTCAATCTCGGGATGCTGTCAGGTGAAAAATCATGTACCGATAGTCTAATCCTCCCTCCCCCATCCCCATCTGGCGGCCAGGGGCCATATTTTGATACTCAATGGTTCCATTCCCTGGGGAACGCACGGTGAATCCTGTTAAAGAGGCTACGATGACCTCGCATTACCCTCTGCCACATCAACCATTTATCAGTCTTGGGTCAGGGGAGGAGTGGAAAGTCGCATCTGCCTCTTTAACATGAAGAAGAGCTCCAGGTTTTTAATAATCTGGTAGACGAAAGGAGGATAAATGTTTACCATTAATTATTCCAAGAGTTCGTTAAACCCGAGACTAACTTCGATATTGATACACCAAAGTGAGTAAATCTCAATAGGCTTCAACTGATCACAAGGGAAAAAGGGCGTAAGCCTAAACCGAGTTGTTATTGTATCAAGGTTAAACACACGCGATTCAAACATTCTGATTGGGTTCAAGGGGGATCTAACGGAACCTACATTCTATGTCTACATAACGAATTCCAACTGTATGTACACTTAATTTAAAATAGCGTTATAATTCATGCAATCATCTAGTATAGATATCACTAATCTCTAGAGATTTTCAGACTCCTAGAAATGATCTATTTGGGTAAGGCTTCAAGGGCCCGAGGGTCACATGACCTCAATCGACCTGATTTAACATGAATTGACCTTGGAATTTCCTATATGTAGGTCCTTTCGTAGTCTTCTATCTATCTGTAAAGTCTCCTGTTCGCATTTTTTAGTATGTTCTTTGGTACGAACAACTGTTCTCTTGTCTTTTCAGGGGTTTATAAAATGACCCTACTGAAAGCACAGCGTCCCCCCTGTTTCCACTCTCCTTGGAAACCCCTCAAGGGGATGGGGTTAAGGAAAGAGGTGTCGGCGATCACAGTCTGTAGGTTCCAGTCTATTTACCGACGATTTATTGTCTAGTAATTCATCATCAGTATTCATTTCAGTATATAACGAGGAGTACAAAACTTGGGGGAAATGTTTCGAAATAGCCTAGTCCTCATCAACGATTTATTATCTAGTACTTTCTCACCAGTGCTCTTCATTTCAGTATATAATGAAAAGTACAAAACTAAGGGAAATTTTTCGCAGTACTCCTAATCGAAGATTTATCATCTAGTACTTTCGCATCAGTACTCTGCATTGCAGTATGTAATGACGAGTACAAAACTTGTAGAAATCTTTCGGAGTACGACAGGAAGATAAAACAATACGATCGAAACAGAACCAACGGAATGATAAGGCTACGATGATAATAATAACTCTAAAAAAAGAAGCCTGAAGAAACTTCAAAACCGCTACTGTCAAATTACGAACAAAATTTGAACATACTTAAATTTACAGATATGGGGGAGTGGGAGATCCCACCACGAACCAGGTGGCGCGCGAAGTTCCCCGCCATCTAACGGCGTCGACAAAAAGCCACGGAATTCAGCGATTGCTCTTACATTTTGAGTAAATGGAAGGCATCTAAAGGTTGGTGGTAGTAATGTCGGTGAGGGATTGTACTCGTCCTCGAAAAATAGGACAAACAAAGCGCCAAAATTAGTTAGCGCCAAAAACTACGAAAGAATCGAACCCAAATTAAGGCGCGAAAACGAATGCCACACTGAAGTCATTCGCAATGTTCAGGGACTCTCTAAATCAATCCTCGCCCTTTGCCTACACTCAATACTGCCTTCTTAGGGCACCCACAAGGGAGGGGCTGGCTTCACAGACCCCCCTCCCCAGCCATCGTACCCATGGAGAGGGGAATGAATATAGACGTAAAGAAGGCGAATGTGCGGAGATGAAGTTGAGGAATTTACGGCTATACACACACACACAGAAGCGCAGGCACACATCACACAGCCCACTTTCGCATCACCTGGCACAACAGGTACACATGGAACTTCATTCACACAGTAAGATGCCAACCATCTCAGAAATCGAAAATGAATAGAATTATCATTAAAAATCACATGACAATACAAAATTAACATAACTGCAGCCATTCTAACTTTCACACACAATCAAGTAAGGTCACAACTTCACCTAAGCCCCTTCAACCCCATGTTCACGCATACACTCAAAATAGCGCCATATGATTGGTCGGTGGGAGGTCACATTCGGGTGCGCGAAAGTAAAAGTTGATACCCACAACCACAAGATACCGGCTGACACAAACACCCACACGCTGCACATGGCGAGACGCAATTGGATCCGGAGTAAGAAAACCAATGGCAAAAAGAATGACAGTATTCATTATCTTTATTTTCTCTGGCGACGTTTCGAGCAAAGATATGCTATCTTCTGGCCTCCGAGACACGGCAGATTTCGAGGAACTAACCATCCATCATTCTCTTTCACATTGGATTCTTACTCCGAATATATATATATATATATATATATATATATATATATATATATATATGTACCACGGAAGGAAACTGAATAAAAAGCGGATTAGAGTCAGTACTTTCGTCTATTCGACATTTTCAAACTCAATGGTAAGAAAAATAAGACACCCAGTATTTATACAAAGCACCCAGTATAAATACTGGGTGTCTTATTTTTCTTGCCATTGAGTTTGAAAATGTCGAAGAGACGAAAGTACTAACTCCAATCCGCTTTTTATTCAGTTTCCTCCTTCCGTGGTACATACTCATATTTATAATTATCACGCGCTAACTTTCGTGATATTTCCCATATATATATATATATATATATATATATATATATATATATATATATATATATATATATATATATATATATACAGAAAAAAACATAATAGCGTTAATTTATTTTGCGATATACAAAAACGCACTTTAATAGAATCATTTTATTACATTGCAGGACTAGTTTCGGTATCTACTACCACCTTCAACTGTACATTGAGAAGAAGGAACACAAATACTTTATGTATAAGAGCTGATGGGAAAAGGATCACAGGGAAGGGAATGGGAACAATGAAAGGTATAGATTAAGGAACAGGTAAATTTGTGACGATTTTCGAAGCAAGTTTTGGGCCGAGAGAATTTTGGATAACTTTGTTAAATTTAAATGAACCCTCAGACATATTTAATTTTGAATTTGTTTGATCAATTTTGACTCAATTATACGTAATATGTAATAATGATCAGACTTATACACTAGTTTGGCATTATTAAAATCAATTTGGTGATCACAATTACTCGCGTAACGGTTGAACACACTAGAAGGTAAACTTCCTCTTCTTAATTGCCCGAGGGCTGCATACATATATACATTTATTAAGGTTCCCAGTTTCCCCTACCTAAGATTTCTTGCAATTATTACATGGAATAAGGTACACTCCAGAGTGTTGGTTACATGGTTTGTTCTTTAAACAACATTTTTTTATAGTCTGGTTATATTTAAAACCTATCTTTATATTGGTAATTGTGGCAAAGTCCTTTAGTTTGGAAAGTTGTGTGGCAAAAGGTTCAAAATTCTCTAAGCCCAAAACTTGCTCCAAACAGCATATTCGAGTTTCGCCTTCTGGTTCTTCTTACTGGTGATTAGTTTGGTTGCTCAAGAACGAGCTTTTAAACCAGATTGAGACGATGAGACACTATGAAAAGGTTCACTTCTTTGCTACTATTGGACTTAATTTTTCGAGGAATTCCTGCTGCAGTCTAGAAGGGATCCTTCATAGAAAAGCGCCTAATAGCTCTCTCTTCTCTGGCGGTGGTTATGCGGGATCGTAAAGAAGTTAAGTTGCCCTGAGGTTTGGCTGCAGCTGGAGCTATGTTTTTATACGACAGGGAAGAGATTCCTCCACCTAAATGACATCAATGCCTATTAGTCTAGAAAAGAAGTATCATCGTAAAACTCGCTTTGCGCAAAGCTGACCTTTGCAAAGGAGCATGTTCACCGTGATAGAACATTTTAAAAATATAATGTAGCAACGAAACAAAAATAGAACTATTTTTTCATAGCTACAGAATGTATTTTGAAAACATACGATCCATATAGTACATTAGAGGTCCCTTATAATATTATGGGGTTCCTTTGCTTCTAATGGTACGGGAGCAACTGTTATAATCTATGAAGCAATGACTAAAAGGATTATTTGGCTAATTTGAAAGAAACCCTTCTAGCATCAGTAAGAAAACCCAAGTTAGGTAGGCGGTTTCGCTTTCTACAGGACAACGATCCAACGCATACATCCTCTGTAGTGAGATGGTTTGAGGATTCTAAAAATGTTTTGAAATGACTAATACTCAAAGCCGAGGCAAGAACCTAATAAAATTTGTCGAAGGATATAAAAAAAACCCCGCAGAATAAAATAAACTGTTGAGGTAGTGTAAAGAAGAAGGGAGCGAAAGTTTAAGTGAAGTTAGTGAAGTTAAGTGAAGTGAAGTTAATAGAAAGTTATGACAAACGTTTGACACCTAGAGTTGCTAATAAAGTTCAAGTGACAAGTTATTATTTTTTTTGTCTGTGTGTATGCAGAAACCTTTGTTTTGTCTTCAATTTTCTTTTAATGTTGCTGGAATAAACTTGGTGGCGATCTGGAACTTTAGATTGTAGTGTTGGAATGATTATGCAACATTTATTACATCACCAAAATTATTCAAATATTAATCGGATATTTAAGTAAAAGCCTACATCATCCCTTCAAAATATGACAATAGGAGAAGGTTTGGGAAGGCTCATCTATTATGCACGGCAGTCATTTTGCCCCTTAGTGAGTTTATAACCAGAATCCGACCACAACCAAGGTCTGTACCCCATTTTGGTCCATCTTGGTTGGAAGGGGGCTTCAGGTACTTTGAAGAGAACTCCGGTTCGAATACACATTTCGCATGGGTTTCTTCTCATAAAGAGGGGGACAGGAGACGAAGTTGAATTCCACTATAACACTTAGGGTTACCCACCCCCATCCTCCACCCTTGCTAATCCAACGGGCGACATACAACAGGGTACTACGAAGCCTTCGTTTAGGGAAAGTGGCTTTACACACGGCAGGCACTGTACCCCACTTTCTCCCGTGCCAATAAGAGAAAATGCCCTTTGCAGATTATCTCTCTCAGGGCTCCGTCTCCCTTCGTGTTCAGAGGAAACACACACACACACCACTGACCTTCGTCACTCGATGCCCAGACCCCGGAAATCCATCTATCCCCCGCTAGAGGGGTGAAGAAGGAGAGGACCAAATTGTAGGGTACGAGAATTAATCCGAGGGCGCCGGCGGAGCCAAGGCAAGGAATGAATGCAGCAGCAAGTGCAACAATCAGGGAAAAGAGGTGCATTCTAGAAGGTGAAGTAATAAATGCACCCTGAGGTGAAGTAGAGGAAGTTTAGCGGCACAAGTCGAGGTGGACTGGCCATGAGAGGAGGAAGGTGGTGTGAGGAAGGGGGGGGGGGGAATCCCCTAAATTGCGCGTCCGAGTCATGAATGACTTGTCATCTGGGATCACAAATCCAAATCTGGGGTACCCACTTTTCACCAATGACCTTGGAGTGTGGCGCATGGGAACAAGCCCAAACGCTCACGCATACATTCATGGCCAAATACACCCAGTCCACTACACTCACCCCAAAGATATTAAAAATTGTATATTTTCACATCAAGACAAATTGTTTGGACAAAATCCACTTTATAACGAATGCTCTTCGGCCAACACTGAGCGTGGGCATGGGTATATAATATACTTTTAATGCATAGGTGTAATAAACACATTGTGTAATAATAATATTACTTACAGTCTGCAAGTATGAGCTGCGGTAGGCCATGAATGTCTGACATTAAAGAACTTGTAACAACTGAGATCTTTCAAAGTCCAGCCTGCAAAAGGGAAAAGGGCATTAGAGTTGACACCACACAAACACCGCTATACACATCCTCACAATACCACAAATACTAAACGTACACATAAACACTATACACATCCTCACAATCGCACAAATCCTAAAAGTACACACAAGCACCACTATACACATCCTCACAAAACCACAAATCCTAAACGTACACACAAACACCACTATACACATCCTCACAAATCCTAAACGTACACACGAACACCACAAACGGTCATAAACTACACCCTGGCGGGTGTACACTATCAAAATATGAGCTGACTTCATCTGTAAATCGGAATTTCCTACGTCTTGAGTCCGGCTAAGCAACGGATCCCATATCGAGGGATTTATATACCCCCACCCAGGGAATTAGACCCTCCCCCACCCTCACCATTCTTCAGGGTCAGCCGAAAAGTGACGTCAGTACCTCTCACAGGACCTGAATTGGTGTATTCAAGGGTTTACGCTCTTCCCCTCATCCTTATGGGGACCGTAAGGTTATATTTTTAGGGAGGCCTTATTTTTTCAAAATTTCTCCTCCCCCCCCGGACGTTAAATTACATATTTTTGACTGTCAGGGTCTTTATACAGGCCTGTTCATGGAACTTTAGGGGGTTTAGGATATTCGATTTGTTGTATCATTTTTTTTTTATCCTCAATCTTTTTGTTACCTTTATACCTCTTCTTATGTCTGACCCCCCCCCATTATTTCCTCCGCCTAAGTGAAGAGGGGGTTAGATCCTTTCGAAAGGAATTTATTTTAGTGCCCCTGCCATCGATGGATTGCCCTATTCCTATCCTATTCGGCAATCAAAAGGATTCTTCTGTTGTCTGACTCCTTCCTGTCGGTCGCCCGGTGAACGCCTCAAAACTCAAACCCAAGACTAAAATCAGCGTCAAGTAGAAATTTAAGAGAGAGGGGCGGGGGCAGGGGCACGGGCAATAATTAATGGCGAACAAAAGTTCATTCGGGTCGTGAACGATCGCTCGGGGTTATCATAAAGACACTCCACCGCCTCAAGACTTGGTCACGTCGCTATGAAAACGGAATATGCCATACTTGCCAACTGTCCCGATTCACGCGGGAGACTCCCGATTTTTAACCCTCTCCCTCGCGATGATCCCCCCTAGTAAGTTCTCCCTCTAATTCCCCGATTTTACAGTGAAGGATAAAAGTAAGATTGTGGGGGATATTTGTCACAGTATCTGGTAACCCTGTCTGCGCCTATAAGGCAAGCTGGTGACGTGACTCAGTCACTCAACAAATGTTCAACGACTTCAGGATGCTGGACCCAACCTATCGGCTCGACATCACTCTGCATCCCTCAGAGAGGTTCTTCAGTACGGTCAAAAAATTCTGACTCAAAATAGGATGACCATGGATAACTCTACTCTTTGTGCCCAGATCTCCTGGAAGATCAACCTCGAAGGAAGTTCTCGCCGCTGCCAAGCATGCCACCTACGAGTACAAGTCCTTGAGTGACAAGGGAACAAGGATTAAGGCTTGGACATTCACACCTTCAGATGCACACAATTCAGTGTCCAGTTACTGTCGTTTCGTGTTGTTTGTTCTTTTCAACTCATTCGCACATTGTGTATAATATTGTATTTCTGTACACTTTTTTATGTGTACTTCTTTTAATGTGCAATAAATACTGCATACTAAATGCATTGCAGTGTAACTACCTTATTATTCAGCCTTCTGGTACTCATTTCAATAATTAAAGCTGGTAATTTTTTCATTGTCCTCAATGGTAAACAGAATCATTTATTGAATATCAAAGAAAGACCATTTTCAGAACGAAGTTCCTTCATCAGGTTTAAAATAGAAGGCAATTAATGAGGACAATTTAGACGCAAACTTGGCGAAGGAACCTTCCTTGTTCCTTGGGCCGATAAACCAAAGGAAAAAATCTCCCTATTTTTCACAATCCAATTTTGGCAAATATGATATGCACGTCGTTATGGAAACGAAATGTTCGCGTCGCTATGGAAACGAAATATTCACATCGCTATGGAAACGGAATATTCGCGTCGCTATGGAAACGAAATATTCACGACGAAAACGAAATATTTGCGTTGCTATAGAACGCAATATTCGCGTCGCTAAAGAAATAGAATATTCATGTTATTATGTAAACGGAATATTTACGTCACTATAGAAACGGAATATTCACGTCGCTATGGAAACGGAATATTCGACTCGCTGTGAAACGGAATCCTCCTCAAAAGCAGCGCTTTTGAGGAGGATTCCAAAACCGCAGCTCTTTTTTGCCCTTCGATTAAAATGAACTTTAATCAACCAAGAAATTTCCACCGAAATACAGCGTTGTGGTAGGGGGCGGTAATCCACCACCCCCTTCAAACCCATCGACAAACCCGCGGCCAAATCACTGTTATCGCTAACCCCCTTACTGGAGGAGGGGGGGGGGGGTAATAGAACCCACAACACCGCCCCAATTTCAACCATTCGCTAGCATCAGACGGAAAGAGCGAATGCTCACAATTACACATAATTCCACATGTGCATATGTGTTAGTACATTTGCTGTCACACCCAAGGAAGTACGTATATAACAAATTACACGTTTACACTCACAACATGAAACATGCAGGTACATAAACAGTGGCATACACACCTAGGTACACATTCTATTATGCACAGCAAATCGCTTATGCAATCACACGTACACACACAAAAAACACTGACATGCGCACATACACGCAGAGTGACCGGTCGCTTTCACAACCACCCCTTCCTATTACTCCTGCTCTCGGGGGGACTGAGTGGCGCGGGGGGGGGGGGGTATACTGGTACATTCTGTTTTTTTAATATTCGATATTCCGCCCCCCCTCCTTTATATTTCATCGCTCCATCCTCGTTAGATTACCTCACTTTTCGTTGCCTCATCAATTGCCACTCAAATGTTTGTCGTGCATCCTGTATAATTGCCACCTAAATATTTGTGATGTAACCTGTATTATTGTCACCCAAAGCGTTTATGATACAGCGTGTATAATTGCCACCCAACAACGTCTATGATGCACTCTGTATTATTGCCACCCCCAAGGCATTTGATACACCCTGCATAATTGCCACCCAAATACGTTTATGATGCACCCTGTATTATTGCCACCCAAAGCGCTTATGATACACCCTGTATAATTGCCACGCAACAACGTTTATGATGCACTCTGTATTATTGCCACCCAAATATTTGTGATAGACCCCGTATTATTGCCACTTAAAGTCTATGATACACCCTGTATAATTGTCACTCAAATATTTGTGATGTACCTTGTATAAATGCCACCAAAACATTTATGATGCACCCTGTATAATTGCCACCAAACATTTGTGATGCACCCTGTATTATTGCCACCCAAACATATTTGCATTGTTCGTACTTTCGAAGTTTCACGGTACCTCTTGGTACGTGACGAGGTCTAGCCAAGACCTCCCCCCCTCTTGGGGCAATAAGGACCGAAAGAGTAGCCGCTGTTGCTCTTCCCCAGACCTCTAACCAGCTGCTCTCCCTCCTTGCCTTCTTCCCCGCTGGGAGGGGGGCGGGGGACGCTTAGGATTCAGTGGGGCAAAGACTGCGATCTTGTTGTTATGGCAACTTAAAACTAAGAAGCGATAACCAACGAGGGAATCCCGTCATCAAAATGCTTGTGAGGAGAGCGCTGTAAAGAAATGGTGAAGTTAAAAGAAGTGGAAAAGCGTGTAAGATAGAGGGGGTATGGAAGGCAGGAAACCCCTCCAGATGTCAGCTGCAGCAAGTTTGTCCATGATACACCTAATACCCCCTTGCCGGTGAGCGGATCTTGCCCGGGCTGCAATCCCCCCTGTGCATCGAGTGCCACTGATGGCCGCAGGGCAATCCCACAGTTCCTGACCCCCGAATCCCGAAACTACGAACTCGCAGCGCCCCGAGTTACAGCCGGGAGATCTGCCTCCAAGCGCCCAGGAAAACAGATGACGTCATCATTCGGGATGAATGTGTAGATATACGCGTGTGTACCTCGACGTGCGCGTGCTTGAAATCACCTATATGTGTATATATGGTCACGGATACGTGCATGTAAGTTTCCGAGTGTAGGCGTGTGTTTAAAGGGCGATGGTTTCGTCGAAATGTGGCAAGGAGGAATGTGATGGAAGTGCTCGAGGTAATCTTGCCCAGGAAGGTCACCCCCCCCTTCCCCAAGGATCGGGAATGAAGGTCAGGATGGAGGAATTCGGGGTAGGGTCCTGGCCGGGCGCGACTCCACAGCGCCACGATCAGGGTAAGAGATCGTATCCAATTGCCATGGAGACCCCGCCTGGATGCTGTCATCGCGTGGGCTTCGCCTCAGATACGCACACGCGTATATATACATACAGGGCATCTATCGACAGACGGGAAAATAAGCTATGAGGGTCAAACACACATACACACACGATGAATAAACCCTAGTATTACGAAAGAAGTGGTTGGTCACTTCCATTCTTTTTCTACTTTCTTCGCTACTTTTTTCCCCTTTTTCATCGGTCTTCTTCTCTCTGACCCCTCCCCCCCTTTCTCCCCAAATGGCTGCGTTGGATCACTCCTTCCACCCTATTTAACAATCAACAAGTTCACATCTATGCACCACGTCTACTCGATTACTTCAGGGAAATATTGAAGGTGATCACAATATTGTATTCTCCCCTTGGGACAACAAACAATATTGAATTCCCCAGGAAGGACGCCTTCTCGATCGACAATGTCGACAACGCAGAGCCTCGCGATTCGTTGCCCTGATACATAGGGAATAAGGGGAATGGAATACTTTCGGGGAATAAGAAGAAAAGAAGAAAAGAAATAGAGGAAGAAGAAAAAAGAGGAAAGGGAAAAGAAGAAAATGAGGAGGAAGAAGAATAAAAGAAGAAAAAAGTGAAAAAAAATTGAATCGCCAAACTTAATTCCTGTCTCAAAACCATTTCCGGCGACCTCTCAATAAAGGCCAGGCAATGTCCTTCGGGGACCCGTTATGCCCCCCACCTCTCTGCAAGGGCGGCACCGTTAACGGGGGGGGGGACACTCCTCACCTCCCCCCATCTGTCTCTTCCCCTAGAAGAGGGAGGATAGAAGGAAAGCTTGCGAATGGGAGAGGGATGCATCCTACTTTTATCCTGTGCCCTATTTTTTTTTCTGGGGGAGGCCCCCCGCAGGTGTGAATCGTTCCTCCCCTCCCCCCCATGCAGGTGTGAAGTGTCCCCCTCGCCCCCCGTACAGCCGATGGATACCCCCTCCCCCCGCACAAGGCTCATCCGATCATATCTCGTTGGTCATAGTACCTAGAGGATTGGCTCGCCCTACCTACCCCATTACTCCCAGCCATTTCAAACTAGATTAACACTACCTGGGTTTTATTCCTCAAGTGGCAAAAAGAGGTCAAAAATGGACATGTTTCTTTACAAGATTTTCGCCCATTTTCTTTGCCGGGGGTCAATTTCTCAGGCTAGTCGTCGACCGACCTTCGTTCATTCATCGCTGGTCGGAAAGGTTGGGGGGGGGGGGATTAACCCTTCCCTCTTGGCTTCAGTTAAGGTGTTAACATGTCTGTGTTCTCTCCCCCACCCCCATTTTCAACTACAACCATTCCGAGGGGCCTTTCAGGTGACATGTGGAGGCTTGTGTGCCCCCCCTCCCCGCGGCCCCAATGCCTACAGGAGGATCTGAAGCTCTTTAAATCTGAGGCCTCGTTGCTATTTGCTCTTCAAATCCGATGCCTCGTTGCTATTTCCACTTTAAATTCGAGGCCTCGTTGTTATTTGCTCTTTAAATCCGAGGCCTCGTTGCTATTGTTCTTTAAATTAGAGGCATCCTTACTATTGCTCTTTAAATTCGAGGCCTCTTTACTATTGCTCTTTGAATCCGAGGCCTCTTTGCTATTGCTCTTCAACTTCCTGTGATCTTTGCGAATGTTCTTTAAATTCGAGGCCTCGTTGCTATTTAAATTCGCGGGGTCGCGATCATGCATTTCCTCGTTTAAAAAAAGTCAATTGATTGCCCTTGTCGAAGAAACGGGGGAATTCATGCATTTCAAGAGAGTTCATGAGTGCCTACGTGTAGTGTGTGTGCGTACATATGTCTGTACAGAACAGACCCGAATGGAGCCCCCCCTCCCTATCCGATTACCCGGGTGAAAGTCGGGGTGGTCTGTGCCCGTCACAGACGGGTTATCACCGCCACCCTCACCGGTGACGTCACTGAAGGGGTGACGAGTGGGGAAAGGGAAGACGAAAACAAGCCCGATCGAGAGGAAAACGGGGGAGGGGGGATTGGGGACATTTCCCCTCCCACATGTTGAGTCAAACTGTAGCTCAGACATTTTTGCTGTCCCGTATCGTTCAAGAGAAAGAGGAGACAAAGTTAATAATAAAACAAACAATATAATAAAGATTATAATAGCAAGCAGATGCCTTCATAGAAATAGATAAGAGCACAACCACGAGATGGAACCAATAATAACAAAGTGATCATCAAATTATTCTAATAACGTTGGTAATTGTTAATAAGAGCCGCAAACGCTATTTTATAGGGGGGGAGCCCCAAAGAGGCTAATAAACACCTAAATATCCTAGGGGTAATATTTTGACGGCGGAGGTGGGTATCGCCCTCTATAAAGTCACAAATATTAAATATTTCATCCTGGTTTAGTAACGCAAGAATTCTTGGACATGGCCAAGTTTCCGATTTTTTTTTTACCGTTCGGTCTTGTTAGTGTTTGCATAGTTGAGCCATTTGACGTGTTAGGGATGGTCGGTTAATGTGGTTGGTTAGTTTTATTTAAGAAATTTAAGTTTGCGTTTTCTTAATTAGGCCCAAAAGTTTCTAAAAATGAAAATGTTTGTTTGTTTCGACGCCATCTTTTTACATGCCATGAGATGGCTTAAGTTACGCTCGTTCGTTTGAAGAGATCGAACCACGGGATCTTGTTTTAAAGGTTGATATTGGTTATTTCTGAGATCGAACCACGGGATCTTGTTTTAAAGGTTAATATTAGTTATTTCTGAGATTGTACCACGGGATCTTGTTTTAAAGGTTAATATTGGTTATTTCTTTATGTAATTATGTTAACGGGGCCTCTCTGCTAGTGACAACTCTAATCGAGCTAAAGAAGAGATCTTAAGTGTTTTTAGCCTTTTTGGCTTGGAAACCCCTATAAAATAGCATGCGCGGTTCTTGTTAGCAATTACCATAGCGTTTGTTATTAGTACTATTCAGAAAGGAAGGGGGTAGGAGAGGAGTGACATGGGAAATATAAAACTTCCCTTACCACTTGCATTCTTGATACTATAGAAAACTTGACCGGTGATGATCTGTTGGGAACAGAATTCTAGCCACTTAGTTCCAATGTATTGAGGGAAAACTTAAAATACCTTGACCCACAGGAGACATAAGACGCGCCCTGGCCTTGCAGGGGCACCGGAAATGAGAGCACTGATAGAAAATGTCATGATATTGAATCGTGTTTGCCTTGGAAGAACAAAAGGAAACAGTTCGACAGATGAGACCATCAGAGACCACACAAAAACCCAATATTTCGACGCAACAGAAAACCCGATTACGTGCTTAGGACTCACAAATGATTCACGCTGTTTTCAGGAAATAATTAGAAGGTTAAAAGGCAAAGTCTCCATGTGAAACCCTAAAAATTACCACAGAAATAATTTTGATGCTGCTCTCGCATTTTCTGTACAATTCCATATAAGAATGATAATTGGAACATTGAATTTAAAAATGAAATAATAGATCAATTTAATACCAATTTAGGCAGAACTTACTCCCATAACGATGTCTCCACCCCAATGGAGGTTTTAGTGATAAGGATCTATTGTTTCACCGAATCTCAAAAATCTTAGACCAATAGCAACTGTATGACAAGAATGTCGAAAATGAACTACTGATATAGGCCTATAAATATCTTAAACGGTCCCCTTACTATTTTGAGCGCTGATATTAACTTTGGCTATTTTCCAGAAGAATGGAAGATTGCCAGAATGATCTTCATCCCGAAGATGGGCAAACATCCCAAGAATTTAGTAGACTTTCACCCTATCACCCTTTTAGAGTTTGCCTAAGTCCAATGATTATTCACCTAGGAGGCACCCGTAATTTCCAGTTGTACTCTCGTGTCATCAAAATAAGGGAAACTGGAAATCCTTAAACCTGACGACATCCAACAACACCGAGATATCCTCAAACTGAATCTACCTTTACGGATAAGATTCGCATCCAGTAGGAAACTAGTGGAAGATAAAATAGTTCGACTACACCTAATTAAAGCTCTACCTGTATAATATTTATTTATTACTTGTCCATCGGAAGAGTATTTAATGGCAATTGCAAGATCAACAAATCAAAATGGCTTGAAAACCATTTTTAGGGCACCGAGATCAGATTAGGCAAAGATGAATCCTTTTTTTATCTATCCCTCCATCTTTATTTTTCACAGTTTCATTATTTTCTCCTCACATGACACTTTACCATCCTCCGCACTCCATAAATTCAAGATCTTAGTCTCTCTGAAGAAGCCCACATTCGTCGAAACTTAAAATACACTAATTTGGTAGGAGTTTTACCACCGATCTGCGGTCGTTTTGAGTCTTTTATTACCCATTGGGGAGCTACAGTTTAGCATGGGATCCGAACCACGGGTATCTATAACGAAAAGCAACGGCCGTCAAGACGACCTGAATTGGGACTCGATCCGGCAGGACCTGACTTGGCTTCACTTCCTTTAATCGGAAGCGGCGTTTCCAATCAGCCCAAGCAATAAGCAGGGCAAGTTTACGCCTTTCTTTCCCAGCCATTGTCGGTCATATGGGCCTGTACCATAAGGGGGAGACTTCTATCACATAAAGCGTGACTGAATATCTCCTGAGATAACAGAAAAAAAAATAAGGCCAAGAAAAGCGTTGTCCAAGCGCCGAACGTCCACCGTCCCCTCAATTTTCCGGCATCTGTCAAAATTCTGAACACCGTTTGACCACCGGCTGATTGCTGGGGCCTCAGAGTAATTGCGGAGAGAGACCGATTGCAGGTCGTTGCCGTCTGCGAAGGAGAACGTCTTCACGAGAGGGAGTGTGGGGGGGGGGGGGGGGAGAGGTACGAAAAATATCGGACGCACACACACACACACACACCCTTAAACGGATAGAAAATGAAAAAATTCCCCAAAATACGGAATGAACGAATAAAAAGACAAAAACTTGAACGAAACATTTTGGATTATCGCCTTGATTAAACAATGAAAGGAACCCCGATTTTCCATAAGACTTCGTCTCTCCGTTAAATTACGCAAATCGTTTTGCTTTCATCGTAGACGTACATATATGCAGAGACGTGTACACGCAGGCGGGGAGAGGGACAAAGATGCGGGTAGTTATTTAAAAAAAATGCGGGGGGAAGGGGGGCAATTTCTCCCACAGGAGATTTCGAAAGTACTGGTAGGGGGAGGGGAGGTGGTCGAGCGAAGGAGAAAACCCGCACCCACCAATGAGGTCACGAGCTTCCTTCCTACCCTCGTCTATTTAAGCGAGTTCAGGGCCTTAGACCCCCCCCTCTTCCTGGTTACCAGCTAAAGGGGGCACACTCCTTACAGCTACTGTATGTACCCCACAAATGGTGTAATTTGTAGCATGGGGGAGTGGCTAAATGTCTACACATTTTCACTTCTCCCAACTTTACTTCCTTCTTTACAGATCTTCCCATACAACTATCTGATTGAAATGCCATTGTTGGTTTTCGCTTTAAAAGTAAAAATTCCTCCAATATGTCTCGGACCCCGAGAAATCCAGCGTCCGAATTCGTTTAAAATATCAAGATTGCAATGCAATAAAGCGATATGTTCCGCATTACCTCACGTGTGGGTGTGTCCCTGTGAATGTCCACAATGCACACATACATACATGTAGACTTGGGTAGGAAACTAACCTTATTTCTCGCAACCTTCTTTATGAAAAGACCGCCACCTCTGAACTTTACAAAATGTTTGGTGGTGAAGCAATTTCTGCTGTGGTATTTAATCTATCCACTATGATTTTATGTATACACCCTCATATATATATATATATATATATATATATATATATATATATATTATTTGATATGGGGAATTACTTGTAACTAGTGAATTCCCAAGTAAACCAAGCATTCACAACTACAACATTTCAGGATGAAAAAATAGAGGAAGGCTAGACAGTACTCACGAAACCTACCAGTTCAAGATGGTTATGATAGAATTTAATGAAAAGATTGGAGGACAAAGACAAGATGATCGCGAGTAGGAGAATTCAGTGTAGGTGAGGCAAGAACCATTAATAGAAGTGCAGAAGGAGCAAACATTTACATTATGAACTCCTTCTTCCAAAAGAGGCAAAGCAAAAAATGATAGATAGAAAGAACCAAATGGAAGAAAAATGAGATCGAATAATTAGACCGACAATATAAAGCTCATCAAAGACACGTGGGTTATCAGCTCCTGCAACTCGCAGCGCCCACATAATATGTGGAATAAGATCAAAGCCTATATAAAACAAGGGCGTAAACCCATGAACATGAGAACAAACACACTGGAACTTGACACTCAAAGTAGTAAAATAAATACTTTTCCAAATTACACTAATAAACACGGTTAATAAACTTAATATTAAAATCGAGTGACCGATAAAACTGTAGCAATAATACAACAGAACTATTCTACAATATTCAACCTTTGCAAAATGACAATGAGTCAAGGTCACATAACTAAAAAAATAATTAACGGTAAGGAAATACTTTTAAACAAAGGGCGAAAACTGAGAGGGAATGGAACAATTAGAAAAACGATCGAATATACAGAACTCAACGAGCTTATTAAAAAAAAAAAAAACAACCTTGGGCTGAACAAAAAATTGGTGAGAAAAACTATTGAAGAACAGATGAATCAACTACCAATAATCAAATACCAGCATTTAATGATAAACAGATAAACAAAATCACAAACAGAGAGATCAAGGAAGAATTATATCGTGAGCTGTATGGTAGCAATGGCTACCCTACAGTAGGTGGCAACATCTCAATATATGAAGAAGTCCCATCAGAAAAGATAGACGGAATTTTGCATGGGCTTAAGAGCACGAAAAATTATAAAGCGCCGGGGAAGGCTGGAGTTAAAATCGACCTTATAAAGCTTTGGAATAAAGGTCTCGCTGATCATCTATCTAGTCTGTTTACAAAATACTTAAGGGAAATTAGGATTCTAAAGGACCAATACTATGTTATACTTCTTTTTTTAAAGGGACAGGACAGACTTAAAAAAAATAAAATTAATATTTCAATGCTCTGTTATATATCTTACAAGAGAGAGGGAGAGGGAAGACTTTAAAAACTACAGATCAAACAGTAAAACAAATTAGTTACAAAAGTCATAACCAACAAACTAACACAAACGACTGCAATTAGCCACTAGAACAATTATTGCAAAGAATGCACATCACTCATAGACAATGTAAAAACCTTACATATACAGCCATGCAACTTAGTCAATTAGGCTGCACTCGATCCTCAATAAAATACAAAAAAAAGAAGAGTAATACAAGGGGATCTCTTCTCTCCCAAATTGTTTACAGCAGTGCTTCAACAGATTTTCAGGACTTTGGATCGGGAGCAAAAGGAATCCTAATTAATGGGAGATATTTACATCACCTTATCTCTGCTGAAATTTGCTTGAAATTAAGAATAATTACAGTCGATAATTACACAATTACCACAAGCCCCTCTCATAGTTGGACTGAAAATAAAATTTTCAGAGGCAAATAATGATCAATATTTCTACAGATGATAGACCAATAAGGAGTGACAATCAAACTTTAGAGCAGGTGCAAAAATACGTTTATTTAGGACAGTTGGCAACGCGTGATGAGGGCAGGAAAAATGAAATCAGTAGAAGAACAAAACTGGGCTGAAGAGCGGCAGATTTATTTTCGCCGCCCATCTCGAGACTGCCAACAGGGAACCAAGACGCCGCGATTAAAACTTCAGCCTAGTACCAGGGTACTTTCAAATTCACGAAAATCAAACAAAAAACGCAAAAAAATAAGAAACAGAACAAAGGCAAGAGGAAGTAGGCTCAGCCGTCGGGGGCGGAGCCTACGGCGCAGGATCATGCAACCAACATCAAAGAAAGTTAAATAAAATGGAGGAGGCCAGCCTCCTCCAAAAAGTCAGATAGTCCGCAAGTCTGCGTGCAGGAACCCGTCCCGAGTACAAGGGACAGGTAACGTGCACGAATATCACCCAGACCTGAACATTCAACGAGAATGAGTCGAACAGTTTGGGGGACAACGCAGTCCTCACAATAAGACACAGGCGAGCGCGCCATCAAATGGCGGTACGTCCTGCGAGTGTACCCAATTCGAAGACGACAGAAAGCGACCTAAAGCCGTCGCCTCATTGCGGGGGGAGGGGGGAGATAGGAAAAGTTACAGCAACATGGTGCACCACCCTAAGCCCCCCTCGGCCAAGCGGTAGAAAAAATTTGCCTCCATCTTCAGAAGCGACTTGCCTCTATCATGCAAAACAGGCCAAGTATTTAATCAATGCATCTTGGGAGTTTTAATTGATGGAAGTAAAACTTGAACAGTGAGCATAAAAAGCGAGCATAAACTGTAGACAACTTGGAGAAACAGAACGGAACATGTTAAGAATAGGCTGCAATGGCCATAGAAATTAATGGATATGAACACAGCATGGGTGACGGATGAGGTGTGACATATCTGGTCAAATAGTAAAAATAAAAAAAGTTCGGAAGTTGAAATATGCATGACACTGCTAGAAAAAAAATGGCAGAAGATGGACAGTTCTCCTTTAGGGTAGCTGCCCAGTCTCCTCAAAACAGGAGGAATCTCCAATCAATCCAGTGGATGCGAGAAAGACCAGTCAAAATGAAGCCTTCTGAACAAAATAAAAACTAATCAATCAATCAATGTGTATAGAAAGAGCAGAGAGGGGTCACTAGGAGGGTGGGGGCACAAAAGAACAAGTAGTCATAGAAGAAAAGGTTGAGAAAAAAAACTTAAGAGGGGAGAGAGAGAGTTAACAGGTCGGTGGCTAGACACCGATGCGAGGTGTTTGCTGGTGTTGTTGGTTCAACTGGGACGGCAGGAGAAAAGAGGAGGCAGATGAGCGCTCATAAATCCTAAACTGAGTACTTATATAGAGAGAGAACCAGAAGACATCACAAAATAAGGGCCGGGGAGGATTCGTTCATGACAGGCGTAGCGAGGCAGACCCGTGCCCTTTACCCCGACCGATGGAAGTTTCTTGGATTCCTTTTAATAAAACCAAACAATGCCATGGATTTTAGTCATACGAGTATTAAGAGGCCAATCCGATTAACCGAACATAACAGGCGAGAGTTTTCAGATATTTATGGTAAACATTTAAAAAAAAATTGCAGCATCCTTTTTGGTTAGCATTCACAATTAAATAGTAAATACCTGTAGATTGAGAAATAAAACAATTAAAGAAACGTATTTCTGGATAAACCTGGAATGAACACAAATCATATACAGTCAGAAAAATGAGAGAGGAAACGAAATTTCCAACTCGACACTACCATTTGTCATAGTTGCCAATTATCCTATTTTTTGAGGATACGATAATTTCACATTTGAGTTTACAAGCTAAAAAATGTTTAAAGAGGAGTAGTTGGTCCTGATGATTTAATTTATTGTTTGAATACATATCCTGTCAGTAATAAAAGTTTCATTTACCTATCGTGCTTACAAATACATAAACGTCTGTTTTTCATGGTGTGTTGTAAACTTTTTCGGGGTTATATATATATATATATATATATATATATATATATATATATATATATATATATATATATATATATATATATGCAAATTTGGTGGAAGACCATGGTATATTTCACCTTAGTCAATTTCCTTTGGCAACTTTCTATTCTTCTGTCTTTTTTATTCCATCTTGTAGATGGAAGATCACTTGTCCTGTATTCATCTCTCTTTTAAATGAATGGGTTTAGTAAAAACCAGACTAAATTGCTGTTTCGATCTTAATCGATCATCTTCGGAGCGTCTTTATGTATTCTTTCCTCCTTTACCGATGAAATGTGTTGGAGTCAGAATCGAACTGAATGAAAAGAAAACGATTTTTAGGGGATATTTATTCCGCCTGGCTTGAGCGATACGTTAAAGGAAAGAAGCAAATCCGGTGAGTAGAATTTTAAAAAACTTTAATGTTCGATTCCAGCTTACCTCTTGACTAATGATGGTCGGCTTTTCTTCGTTTATTAGGATGGCTTCTTTTAATTACGGTGTTGTCAACTAGAATATCTCTCGTTAGATTGATGTTGTGCGCGCTCTCCATATGGTTTTAGGCCCTCCGCTTTGCAGATGCATGGTTAAACGTCTCGAAAGAGTGGTAGTTTTCATGTCAATATATTTTGAGTTATTATAAAGCCTACAGTCTTTATTGGAGCAGATGAACTCGTAAACTATGTTGGTTGACTTGAGATTAGAGGAGTTTTGGCAGCTGTTGTTTTTTATGAGGAGATTGTTGGCTTTTATCGTTTTATACAGGTAAGTAATGACGAGAAACCTAAAAGAAACAACAGAGAACGAGATCGAGCGCTTTCGATACATACATTCCACTCCGTAACCTAGATAATTTTCTGCCACCTTTCAGACGAAGAATCCACTCCCTTGGGTGAAGGACAGATAGCGTGTATAAGCAAACCGGGATAATTTACATCAGGTGTGAGTGGGAAGTGTAATTCTTGAGTCATCGTCGATGAAAAACGACACTTTTGAAGTTGCATTCGACGTACACAACCGCTTACACTTAGCTCTCACTCCTTTTCCGACGAAGGGGTGTAAGAAGGGTCCTCTATTACGTGCGCACACACCCGGAACGCAGGGGCATACATACAACACGTGATTTACCTGAAGACTACACAAAGGAGAATTCACACGGAAGAATAAACAAACATACCAACTTTATCTTTCTCTTACACACACACACACACAAACACTTACGGTGTAGACCGAAACTGGTAATACGATGGGGGAGAAAAAAAAAGACTCGAAATAAAATAAGTAAATGGACGGACGAAGACAAAAGACGATAGAGAATAACATTAAAGAGGCAATTTTTTTTTTAATTCACCCATCTGACGACTACTTTTAAGGGCATTAGTCGCCTTAATTTACTAAAGAGGCACGAACAAGAAAGAGCAATTATATGAGCCTTGCTGCTTAAAATGAAGAACCCTTGGAAACCAAATTCACACATTAAAATTCCACTCTTCCTGACTCATTTGAACAGTTGCCACACCCGTTTACTTATAAAACAGAATCCTACAAAAAGGTTTATTTTATTTATTGGCAGCAGAAATCTCTATTCCATTTTCAGGTGTTTCAGTGACGAGGAGAAATATAAGACGGATCGAGCAATCAACTTTCCCAAACCGCTTTGTCCAGGTGTAGTAGTGGTGTGGTGGTTCGCCAATCTGCCTTTATCCAGGCGGATCCCCAACCGGATAATGAAATAGACATGAAGGTCAGTATGACAATTGCTGATGAGCCCGAGTGCACCAGGGGTCTGTCTTCTCTGTGGAGAGGTGCCAGGAAGTATTTGACACCAAACGGCGTTCAAGTGGAACCTTCGTCACCTCGGGGCAGAGGGACCTGTTCCGCGTCAGAGGAATGTGGATATAGATATCCCATTAGCAGGATTCCTTAGAACAGAAAGTGTTTTGTTCTGCGAAGACGGGAGAGGAAAGAAAGCATGAGCGGACACAAACGTGCGCTAACGTTTGTGTCCGCTCATGCCGGGGTCGAACCCGGTACCGCGATGTTAGCAGACCAACACCGTATCCACTCAGCTAAAAAAAACTCTTTTGTCCAGGTGTGAAACTCCTTCTTCAAACGTGGAATAGACATTTTTTTAAAATTAAAAACACCTTTTTTTCAAAGGAATTGATTTTATTGTTACTTTATTATATATTTGCACCCCCCCACCCCACTGTATGAGTTTGGTAAACTCTATATCAAACTTTGCGGTTTATTCATAACATCTATTATTATGTTTCTTTACGTTGTCCTCATTTTTTTTTATACTGTTTTGTGTCTAATTTCGCTTCTGTATTTTGCATATAAGTTTCTAAAGATACTAACTAATCTACCGTCGTCCAACTTAACATTGACCAATTGCATCTTATCAACTATCTCAGTGAGAAAAGATGAGAGTAGTAGAAAATCAACAAAAATGGTCCCAATAGAATCAATATCAATCATAACAGCCACGAAGAACCAACACATCCAGTCTATATTAACATTATAAAACGCATCTAATAAACCTCAAAGTGTGCACAAGATTGCACAACTACTCATAGAAATAAGACACAATCTTAAATTGTTCAATTCCTGTCTCGGAGCAAATATTCAGAAAATCCAATTAATAAATAAAAGTATCAAAATAGAAGAGAATTAGCTCGACCACCTGAGATTCCCAGATGGTAATGTATTTAGAAGCGACCACCTAGAAAAAATTCAAACACTGCCTCAGGAGTTTAACATTATTATTTTTTTGAATCTATGGCATCCATCTGGCGGGTTTAACATTGGAAGGAAAATAATTGGACTGATTATGAATCTCGGAAAAACAAGCCATGACAAAGAAATTAGGTGCCGACTTACTCAACACAGAAACTAACAAGCTAATTGAAATCATTCATAACCAAACCTTTCTCGGTCAAAAGTTAACAATGTTACCTGAAATCCAAAGCCCAATTAACCTTGGTTGGTAAACATTTGGAAGAATACAGCCTAGAAAGATGATGAATTATGATAAGAATAACTTCAAGAGATGGTATAAATAAATAATAGAGAGAAAGAGAAAAAAGAAAAAAAGAGGGGAGAGGGAGGATAAACTAAAAAAAATATGCAAAATAGAAAGAGAATTACATAAGGTCGACAAATATATGTACATGCATGGACCTGTGAGGGAATTTACTTGCATCGGCCATTACCCTCTGTAAGTGTAAGGAGCGGTTAGTTTACACCCCCTCCCCTAAAGGTAGGTAGCCTTTGAAGATCTTAAAATTCCTATCATAAAATTCTATTAAGTGGGTCATTTTGTTCAGTGTGTCTGGGCACCACTCACACGCATAACGCTATCTATTCGAACACACTTAAATACAACCAATAATCACACACACACCGATCTTGACTTTCGGAAGCAGAGTTCAGGCTTGATCTTGCCTCCGGCAATCACTGGGGAGGGACAAAGGCTTGGAGGGGCGTTACTGGGGATGAATGTGAACCGAACGGACCGAATGCAAAAGATGGACATTAATTTATGCTACCATACAAATAACCAATTCATCGCACACACCTACAGGGCCACATGTTTAGCCCCAATACTACAATGCTTCGGTACTGCAGAGAGCTGCGCGTTTGAAAGATTTAATAGCGAAACACTTACCTTCCGGACAGTGGAACAGGTCTTGGGTCTGCAAATGAGGAAAAAAAATAATAATTAGATTTTCATAACCATTTTTTAAACAATTATATTTCATACAAGCACATGATAACTATTCGCCGTATTTTCTTGTTTGTTTCTCTCGTATTTATTTTTTTTAATGTTTCCTTTTTATCCCCATTCATCACTCGTTTAACATTTACTAATTTCTGTATCACTGAAATCTCTCCCTACTTGTTTGAATTTTTATTTTTCAGTTTCTACATCCGTCTATTCTTACAAATTCTTTGTCTCTATCCTCAAGTCTTGTGCTAGCTTTTGTCTATCCTTATCTGTCAAATGATGCCGTTTATCTTCTATTATATAGCAAACACTCCCATTTATCTCCACATCAAAATTAAACAAAACAATGAAAACAAGAGTTAAATGAATTCCACATTCGTGAATCTCGCGAAAACTTTTGCCAGACAAGTTATTTTTACTCCCGCCAAATTTTCCCGGCCAATTTAGCAAATTTGGCGCGAAAACCATTACGAAATAGGAATTTTGAGTGTTTTTAAGGAGAGAGGTACAGATAAGTAAATATAGGAGAATATTACGAATAGAAATTTATATCAGATTTAATTTTGCTGTTTTCCACTGGTTCTCCAAGTATGTCTTTTTCCGTTGAAGCTTTCTTAAGATTTTTTTTTCTCAGAAGTAAAAAGAGCTTTTTAATTTGCATTTGATTATATTGGATTCTGACGTTCCGTCATTACCTTATGACATCTGCAGAGAATTCAATTTTGCAATATCGCACTTGTAGGTATATACAGGACCGTCCAAAACAAGAGAACAAAATGCCAAATCTACATTTTCTTGAAAATACTTGTTTATTTACTCATTTATCAAGATGGCGAGACGAGTTAAGATCAAAATCTACTTAAAAATGTAGGTTTTCCAGTAGAAGAGCGAAGGAATGCCACTATCTGACATTTCGAGGCACTGTAATCGGTCAAAAAGTGTAATTTCACGCATAATAAAGCTCTATGAAGATACCGGATGTCGATGAAGAACCGACTTGAAACACCAGCCGGTATTTCACATCACATTGCCGAAAATACTCGTATGAACTTAAATGTCACCCCAGACTCTCCCGCCGCCTGAGAGAGAGGTGGGACTTAGCACCGTTTCCTTTTAAGAAATGACTAATAAAAAAGCCGGTAGATCGTGCTTCGCTACTGAGCATGACATATAGAGTGCTGAAAAGTGGAAATGATTTTTTAGCGATGAAGGCAAATTTACTTTTTCGGATCGCATGGGAAGCATGTGAGGCTTTGTACACGTAGAAGATCGATTCCCACGTACAAAAAAAAAAAACAGTTAAATGTGGAGGTTGCAGCGTTATAGTGTGGTTTATGTTGCAAACGCTGGAATATGTTCGTTCATTCGTTTAAGCGGCAAAGTAAACCCTGCGGTATAACAAGAATCTGCTTCAGGAACATCCCTCCCAGTAAATATCGCGAGTACACGAGCCTTTTTTCACTCAGGGCAATGCTCCGTGCCACAGTAATGACGGTGTAGCAGTTCTTTGGATGATAAAAAATAGCGACGTACTGAACTAGACTCTACACAGTCCTGATTCAAACCTGATAGGAAACCTATGTAAGATACTCAGTGATAAGATAAGGCTCTGAAACCGAGGAACGTGGAAGAAAGGCAAAAAATAGAAAAAAAAAGATTGGATGAAATGATGGCCGAGCAATGCGACAAATTGAAGTCCTGCGGTCGAGGATGTGTTCAGATCATTTGGAACAAGGGCTTATCCGCTTCTTATGTTGTTCACTTGTTTACGAGATATGTTGTTTTCTGGTTAGGGTTGAATTTATAGTTCTCACTCTCTGCTTTCAGGCAGTTTTTCTTCAAATACGCATTACTTCCCTCGTATATTTTTATCTGGTATTCTTAAAATGAAATTTGGGTAAACTTGAAGATCCATACCCCGCTCGCGTTCCCATAATATTTCGTTTATTTCCCAATATGTTTCACCTAACTGTCTCATTAACTGTCGTTTTACTTGTTCCTGAGGGCGAGCGTAGCGAGCCAGGGGGTATGGGAGGCATAGCCTCCCATATAGTAACCCATAGTGCGACTCGAAATCGGCTTCCAGTAACCAAACAATAAAACATTAGGTAAAATTGAAGTACGAGTAGTAAAACGAGTTAATGAAACAGGTGAAACATATTGGGAAGTGGACGAAATATTATGGGAACGTGAGCAGGCTATGGATCTTCAGGTTTACCCAAATTTCTACTCTTGAGAGGCAAATTTTATGAAAATGTAAAATTGGTATTTTGTTCTCTTGATATGGACGGTGCTGTATATACCTACAAGTGCGATATTGCAAAATTGAATTTTCTGCAGATGTCATATGGTAAGGACGAAACGTTCGAATGCAATACAATCGAATACAAAATAAAAATCGCGTGTTTTTCTCATTAACAAAAAATACTAAGAAAAACTTCGACGCGAAAAGGACATTCCTGGAAACTCAATGAAACCCAGTGACGGGGCGTAAGTGGGGACATCTCCAAAGGTACGGACAAGTAAATGTAAGCAGTTCGAACTGGATAAAAGGATAAAAGAGAAATAGAAGAGTGTAACATAGCCCCCTTCCCTGCCCCCTTCAGGTTTACATAAAGACACATAAACACACATGTGCGACCTGTGCGATAACATAATAATAATAATTCTGTTATATGGCGCTATTCAATGCCATGGGCTTTCGTACAGCACCTGTCTGGCAGCGAGAGAAAGCTAGACGGAAGAGACTGGTCTTCAAGAAGCCTTTTAGAGGCACCAAGGTAGGGGAGAAGGAATAATGGCAGGCAGTTCATTCCGCGTCTTTGGAGCACAGACTGAGAAGGGAGCGTCACCAAAGAGCAGCACAAAGGATTGCAAGGTACATGAGTCAAAGGGGTAGAATATGACCATAAGGTTCTCTAGAGTCATGAGTGGTTCAGTGAAAACAAAATGGGGTGTGGGGGTGCAGCGTTGTTTAAAAAAACTGTAGGTAGTAAGAAGAACCGCGACGATGATATGGAGCCGGATGGGTAAATCGGTGCAGTTCTCAGATCAGCGGCGTTGCAAGAGAAAAACGACCCTGGCGAAGGAGAGTACTGGCCCGCATAGTTCTGAACAAGTTGAAGGGGGTCTGATACTGGAAGGAGGGGACTTGGGCAGGAAGGTTGTTGCAATACAGAAGAAATAAGGTTCTGAAAGCATAAGTGGAGGAGTCGAAATTTCAAAGTGTGAGTGGACACGGGGAAAGTTAAGAGGAGGCAGAAAGAACACTTAGATTAACATGAGCCATCTGAGACTGCCTAGTATGGCAAAAGTTGCTCTAATCAACTTAAAGCCTAATGTTAGGCTAGATTAAAAAATAGGCAAACGACCAAAGAAACAAAAATAAAAAAGGCAAAAGCAAGAAAGAAGCACACCTTCTCCAAAAAGTCAGATAGTCCATGAACCCGTTTCGAGTACAAGGGACAAGCGGTAGCAACCTCGCCCATCCCGGTACCGGGACAGGTAGCCTGTGCGAAGATCACCCAGACTGGGAAATTCAACGAAGAATGTGCCGAACAGTCTGGGGGACAACGCAGTCTTCACAGTAGGGCGCAGGCGAGCGCTCCATCAAATGGCGGTGCGTCCCGCGAGTGTGTCCAATTTGGAGACGACAAAGCAACCTGAAGCCGTCGTGGCATTGTGTGTGTGTGTGAGGGGGGGGGGGTCGATGGTCATAGTCACAGCACAATGGCACGCAACTTTAGGTTCCCCTCGACCGTCTTCCATCTTCTTTGCCAAGCGGTCCGGAGGGCTGCCTTGATTCCCGCAAAGTAATCGGTGTGAGAAAAATTCAAACACTGGTCTGGTCGCCCAAGTCTCGCGGCCTCTTTCCTTCCCCTAAACCCAAAGGGCTTAGGGTATCACTGACGTCTCTCGGCGGCATAGGCCCCGTCGAGATCCGCTGCGGATGCCGTGAGAGCCGTTGGCAACCCCAGGTGCTGAAAGTCACGGAACGAAGAATGTCCATGGCGAGTACAAGAGACCCTGAGGCTGCGAATATGAGCATCCCAGGTGAGGCGTCGGCGGAAAAAACAGTCTTCCCCGTCAGTGGCGTCGGGGATCCCAATAGGGGACTCGATGGGTTCATCGACTCTTTTGGTGTTGTAATCTGGGGCCCCGGTGCGCCTGCCTTAGAACATCAATGATTCGGCGACAGAGCCCCAAATGGTCCGAACCCCATAGTTCTTACGCGTTACAAGAGGCCTCTTGCTGCTTCCTTTGGGAGCGCCTCACCCTACCGCAATGATTTTTGTCGCTTAGGGGGCCCCTACAAAACCAAAGGTAGCGGGGGAACGCCGAAATACCAAAGATTCGCCGAGGACTAACTGTAAGGAAGGGTGTAAGGGTGAATTTCCCTACCCGGAGACATAGGAAGGGCTAGGAGGAGTCTCTTTTAAGGTGAAACTGTCCGAGGGACCTTCATAACTTAGCAAAGGAGAAAGCCTTTTACCAATGGTAAATGGTGGGATGGAAGCCCCTCCCTTAGGGGAAATTGTGTTGTCCGGTTCCTCGTCAATTCCAAGGTCGATCGAGGTTACGCTTCTTATTTCTTCCTTTTGTTTTTAAAGTTTAGGGACAGCGTAAAAAAAACTTGTGACCATATATAAAGAAAAGGGCGTTGACAGGCTATATATCTCGTCCAGTGGCCCCCGTCGATCCCATCTCGAATTATATAGTTATCAAAAACTTCAGGGGCTTTAACTCTGGCCACTAAGGGTTTTGTTCGCGTCTAGACGGCAACATACACTGACTAGGAATTGCCCAGCGTACGTTCGATTCCCATTGGCCGCAGTTCCTAACTGAGCAGCTAGAGAGGCAGGTGCGACAGAGTGGAGCTCTTTCTAAGCCATACTAGTCATCCTTAAGATGGCTAGGATCTTAAGATCTGCCATAGGACAAACCCAGAGATGGGACCCAAGAGTTATAGTTGGCTTGACAACTAACAAGATGGTAAAGCCGGGCCCCATAGGCAGTGCAACTTTATATTCTCTAGAACGGCCGCAGGGAGGTGGTCAACCCATTAGGCGCTAAGAAGTGGTAATTAGAAGCAAAACTGCAATTTGCAGTATTCGCGTCCCAACCCCTAAAACCTATTAAACCCTGTCTCTTGCAATCTAGATAGGAGAATGAGGGGAACTCCTAGAGAAAAGGAGGATGCAGAGAGGGATAGTAGGAACGCATCATGTTCCCTAGACCTTGTCAGAATTGACGTCAACTCAGTGAACCAGGTCTTCCTTACGGTCACTCCGCTGGTCAGAGTGTTGAATGTAAACAAGATTGAAAATAGGGGAAGACATAAGCTACAGGTCCTGCAAACAATGGGGCAAGGAGGCAGTGAAAGAGGGTGCTTAACTGACGGCACTCGAGCCGGAAGGACGTGCCACTAAAACAGGATAAGAAAAGGTAGCTGGAGGGGAGGGATGAGGGAGGGGCCAACGTCGTAAGGCTCAGGAGAAAAGTATTCCAAAGCGGATATGGACAATTTTGTTGGAGAACAAAAAGCTTAGAAATTGGCAGAAGAGATAGGTGTGAAATATCGAGATATCGCTGAAGAGGAGTGACGAGAGAGAAGCTGGAATATTATCCGTGGATTGTTTTCATTCTCGGAGTGGATATGCCAGGTGTGAATAAGGTAGATTTGAGAAGGGTATTGACCGCACGAGTGACCGGGTTGTAGGAAAGCGAGGCCACAGACGTGCTATTGACACGAGGGCGAGCGGATCGGAAACGCTCCTCGCAGGCACACCTGGGCTGCTTTCCTTCAAGAATGTCTTTAGAAAACCACAGGGAACTGTTTGAAAAGTTGATGGTACTCTTCCTGCCGCAACCATGGGGGGCATACGCGATAATATCAAGGGGGGATAGAAGGCATGTTTGCAAAAAAGGACAGGAGAGGACCTGTGTGTAAAAAGGGGACTTTAAGGTTAGTTGCGGGGTCAAGAGGATAGAGATGGATTGGTGTCACGGGAAGAGTGTAATAGGATGGATTACGAAGTAGTTGGAGATTTCCGTCATGGGATCAGTTATAGTGATGGTAGAAGAGGGAGAAAACACCGATTGGAGGGGGATTTTGGTGTACATTGCAAGGAGAGGAGACATATTATTTGAGGGAGTAAAAGGCTTGTGAAAAGGAGTATGCTTGCAGATATTGGGGTCACCAAGGATCATAAGGAGGGGGGAGGTATAGGGGGTATATTTAAGAGTAAACCCCCCAAATATATCTAAGGGATGACTAGGAGGGCAGTAAATAATTGCCACAAGACTATATAGGAGCGGTTTATATGTGACGGTATAGGCGTAACTACAGGTGCATAAGCATGTAAGCACTAACCAACGCTAGTACCTACCACTAGTGTTGGAAAGGTGCCAAATGTGGAGGATAATAGGCCAAGTTGACACAACTCCTTTCTGCCCTGGATTTGACCTCCCACTTACTCACCTGGGCCGCGGCACTCGTCCAGGTCACGAAGAACAAGACGAATCCTCGAAGTCCCGACGCCCGCATTCTCTGCCAAAAGAAAAATCAATTATAAAAGCGACCATTGGGCAGGGCACACGAACCATACAGAAATAAAAAAGTGTGCACAATAAGTGTAACTCTCCCCTCCTAAAAGCCTCGGGGGATGGAGGTGGGGGAATTGCAACGGCGGCCTACGAGGACATAGCAACTGAAAACACAAATATCATCCTATCTTCAGTCTAATTAAAAAAAATAAAAATAAAAAACAAGAATAATGCTAAAAACAGGACCAATAATAACTGCAACAGAGGCTCCCCTTCCCTAGAGCACCCAGGGACAAACCAACAATTTAATTAATAAAAAATAAATAAAATTTGAGAATATTAAATAGCTTGGAAGGTGTCAACCTACTCCCAAATCTCAATGACGTCACAGTTCGGTGAGCAGCGCTTCCCTCCTCCAGTACAAGAGACAAGCGAGAGAGAGCTGGCCAGTCGGCTACCTAGGCAAGTAATGTCCACGCCCCATAGACGAGTACATTGAACCATAGGGTAACATACGACCTACGGGGACCAAGCAATCTTCCCAGAAAAGTCAAAGGGAGTGCGGCGTCGCTCGAGTGTATCCGATTCAGAGAAGATATAAAATGTCTTACTACCCGCCGAGACATTGGTGGATAAGTCCATGGGAAAAGTCATGGCTCTAAGACACGCAGCTTCAAATTCAGAACACCCTTCTTCCATCTTCTTTGCCATGTAGCCCTAAGGACTGACCTGATTGACCCTTGTTTGTAGTCAGTGTAGGGGAAGAGCGAACATCGGGGAGTGGACGTACTTGGGAATCACTACGACATAATATTGAACAAAGGAAGCCAGAGATACACCCCACCCCACTTCGTATCAAAGCCTAAGCCTCCCCCCAGGGGAGGCACGCATCATCCTAATGATAATTTCCCTAGACTTTGGGGAAGGGGTAAGAAAAAGAAAGCAAATATTTGTGTAGGGAAACAAGGACACATAGTGACAAACGCATTTTTCCTACCAACACAAACGTGTATTTAGCCATCTAATCAAACTCAAAGACGAACGGTCTTTAGCATACTACACAAAGAGCTGTAAGACGCATACTGAAGCTTTTTTATGGCCTTGTTTAAGACCGCAGGCCGCTACCTGATTCGTGAGGGGAGGTCCACCCCTCCAATGAATGAGATTCAAGTCTGTACATGTGAGTGTTTTTAAAGGATTTTGTTCGTAATTCGGATAAGCGGTTTTGAAGCAAGTTTCTCCAGCGACCTTTGTGGACAATTTCCACCCTCTGTAGTGCCACCTGCATGTCGTAAAAGAGCCCTCTAAAGGTGGGAGGGAAAAGGGGGATTGAAGACGACCCCTCGGAGACCCTAATGCATGACCACGGCAGGTCCGGGACAACGGAGGCAGGCACCGCTTTATTTATGCGTGAACACGCGCCTGTACGCGCGTGTGAATGTTTGAGAAAGGCGTTTGTTTGCGTGAGCTCTATGCAGGTGGGATTGCTCATATGGTCATATCCATGACTGTGGCGTCTGCAGATAAACATGTGTGTGCAAACTGGCGGGTGCTATGACTGTTGCCTCTCTCAATGAGAGAGGGAGACAAAGAGAGAGAGAGAGAGAGAGAGAGAGAGAGAGAGAGAGACAGAGAGAGAGAGAGAGAGGATATATATATATATATATATATATATATATATATATATATATATATATATATATATATATATGTGGAGAGAGAAAAGAGAAAGAGAGAGAGGGAGAGCGAGAGAGAAAGAAAAAATAAAGAAGTAGAGAAATAGAGATAGGGAATGAAAGAAAAAGAGAGAGAGAGAGAGTTTCTGAAGGATTGGTGAAACAGTTTCTTGAAAAACGAACAAAAGAGGGTGGATGGGTGGGGGATAGACCCCACGTCCGTTCTCAGGAGATTCCCTTGTCGCCTTGTCGGAATCAGACATCGCTTCCCACGCAACGAACGAGGAAATGCAAAGATAAACACTTATTAGTCTAACTGCCTTATTTCCGCCCTCGCCTTTAACACACACATTATATATATATATATATATATATATATATATATATATATATATATATATATATATATATATACGTGTATTGGGGGAGGGGGGGAATTCAATAGAGGATGATTGAACACAATGGGGAGGGAGAGTGCCAAAATTAACTCCCACGCCATTGATCAATGATTACAATGAATTGCTTGGCTCAGACATAACTACACGAACGCACACTAATGCCACCTTGAATATCTACATATATACCACTCCCTGGTATCGAGGAACAATCCTATCTACATACACAAACAAAACAAAAAACGAATAAAATGAGCGAACTAAAGAAACGAACAGATACAATTCAATACGATAATTAAAATTTACGTCATTTTTTCAAAATTATATCGATTCTTTTTTTTCGGTTTGAAACAAAACTTTGTAATGACGTCATGGTGGAGGTGATGTCATCCAAGTGTTGTGGAAGACGCTTTCACGGCGTAACGTTAGTAATTTGGAATACATCCTTCAGAATCCTCCTTGCGCACTCCTGTTCGACCCTTAATGTATTCGCAACTTGTAAAGGATGGATGGACACCTTTAAGCCCTGTGTGCATACTACGAGCTCGTACCACCCTGAATAATTCATTATTCACCACTTTTCCCCTTTCTTGCAAATACATACACACTCCATCTGTGTGTTTGGTCGCCACGAGTTCATTTGTTCCCTGGGGATCAAAGTTGCCCGTCGTCACCTCTAACGCGATAGATATCAAACGAGGCAACATAAAAGCGATGCAGTACAATAAGTATCTATGCGCAGTACGGTACAGTCCAAAGTACGCTACCGTAGACCAGTTAGCTCATTACCGTACACTTGGCTTTTATATCCCTCGGGGGTTTCCCTCTTGAGGTTAAAGAGAGACACCAACGAGAGAATACTTCTCAGAAAATGTGTAACGACGACAACAATGAAAACGTCAACGACGACAAAAACAACATCAACAACGACGACAATAGCAACAACCAAAACGACGCCAACAGCAGCAACGACAATTACAGCGATGACGACAGCAACAACAAAAACGACAACATGAACAACAGTAGCAATGACAACAATAATGGGCACTGAAAATAGCTGCCGTGAAAGAATGGGCATCAAGATGAATTAAAGGCGCCATTACACTTCCGCAATTTTCGCGTGACCAAACGAACCACCACCTTCTCCGTCCGAATGACGTCAAGCACTAAGGACCTCAACAATGGACTCGAGGGGTTAGGGGGGGGGGCTGAGAAACAAGGGCCTTCAGTACACTCGAGAGAATCAACGCGGAGAGGACCGCTCTAGTTAATCTATTCAGGTCCAGTTATTTTCAAAATATTTTCTTCACTTCTTCCAATTCACTACTTTATAAAAGTCTTCTACGACGGAGATGCCCTCGCTGGTTTTCGCTTTTAATTCCCCTCCTTCTCCAAAAAGCTAAGAATTAAGGAGTGATGTGTAAGCGAGGAAATTAAGGGCTGCACCCTCCGATGGTGTAATCAAAACCTTCTAAGTCGAAATTCTAAAGGAGTAAGGTCATTTCTTTACGAAATCTAATGTACAGTTTCGTGGCTAACCATTCCGAAATTCACGTAAGGATACACCCAGACTCTTTCGCGCATCCACCTCATCACCCCAAATAAAAAGTCTGACCTCGAGGGAAAAGGTGGTCGAAACCACACAACAATTTAACAAAAATTGGTCCAAATTTGATCCCCGCAAAGAGATGCCAGGGAACATCTAAAGGGTTGCGTGCCCCTCGGCCCCAATGCCTGCAGGAGTATCTGTAACTATACATCTTTCACACATTTCCATTTTCTTCAACTTCATCAATTTCTTTACAGATCTCTCTACTCGCAAACTGTCTGCGGGATACGCCCTTATTGCTATTGCATTAAAAATTTGAGGTAAACAAATCCAAACTTCCTCCAAATTCTATCAATGACGTTTGATGGTATTTCACTGACCGACCAACAAGTGTATGGAAATATTCTTTGGAAAGGATCCAAATAACCAAATTTATGCATTAAACAGAACGAAATGAATTGAAAAAAAGAAGTTTATTAAGAACTTAACTGAGTACTAGTAATAAACAGACAAGTGCATTCCTAAACAGAACAGTGAAGTTATAAAGTGTAGTGAAGTCATAAACAGAGTAGTGATTCATATACAAAGCAGTAAAATCATAGAGTATTCAAGTCATAAGTGAGTAGTGAAGTCATTAATAGTAGTGAAGCCATTAACATCAAATCGACGTCTTGATTTTTTTTTGTTTTATAGAGCCCATCTGGCAACTACCCCCTTGGTCGACGTCTTAAACAGTGTAGTGAAATCATAAATAGAACCCTAAAGTCATAAGCAGAGTAGCTAAGAACATATTGAAAACAAATCAATAAACAATTATTTAAGTCTTCATAAAACGCTAGTTCTCCGTAAGGAGATGTACGAGGCGAAGAAAATGTTTAAAATCTTCGAGTGTATTTTATAATTAAGAAGACTTTCATAAAAACAAGTGAAGCAGAACTAGATCCCAAATAGGATAATAGTCATGATTTGAAAGACTCGGGGCGGAGGTCAAGTTTGTATTTTTTGATACCTTTGCTCCTGGCACGAAATTGTTTAATGGAATTATAATAACTCTCTCGACCTCTATTTATTCTTTTTATTTATCAACCTTTTCCCTGCATGTTTGTCCCTACCACTCATGAAAATGCAGTCGTGGGTTGCCCCAGTTTGCCTTAGTTTCTCTCAAAAACAATCACCCAAAGAATGGAATAAATTGCGATGGAAATAATTTCCGATATACTCTGATTTAAGGTCTAAGGGTGTACTTGATTGACATCCGATCCTAAGAACGGAGGCGAATGGCAACCCTGAGTCGACGATTGTGATCTCGCTTCAGAAGGCCTCAAACGCCCCGCCAGAATCGAGATTCGCACCAAAAATCGGTGATCCGGAGAATGAAATTCGAAAAATATTGTCGGTAATGGAAATTCAATTTCAAAATTAATGATTTATGTAATAAAATATAATCTCTCTCCCTCCCACACAGCCCTTTCTCAAATCTCTTTTTTTCTCTCGCTCTCTCAAATATCACTTGTCCCTCTATCTATCAAATCTCACTTCTCTCTCTCTCTCTCTCTCAATCTCACTTCTGCTATCACTCTATCTCAAATCTCACTTCTTTTTTCTCTCTCACTAAAATCTCACTTTTCTCTCTCTAAAATCTAACTACCATCTCCAACTCTCACTCCTCCTACTTATCTCCGTCTCTCTCTCTCTCATACACACACATACATACAAAAATCCCACAGGAAAGATGAAAAACGAATTCCAAGTACTTTCGAACTTTATTCTGTTCATTCGTCTACGTCTCGCGAAACATTTGAATATTTCGGTGGTTTTTAAATGAGTAAACTCTATGTATAATACTGATTCATTATAATACCCAAAATATAGTTGGAATCTATTCTTTCAAATATTTTGTTTGTCCTAAGCGCTACTATGAAAAAACTGGAAAATCTTTATCCATTCGATTGAATCATCACAAATACAATGAAAGAAGCGGTGAACACAAGGCTTTCTTCGTACATTTGCCGGAGAAAGATGAGCCTACTAAATGGACCTAGCAATTTACCGTCCAGAAGACTTTATTAAGAGAAATATCGTTGAATTTCTTGTATTATTTCCTTTACGAATATAAATATTTCTCCTGGTCTCTTTAAACGATCCTTTAAGTAAAAAGCATATTATGAATGGATGGTTTCTCATTATAACCCAGAGATATTTTCTTCTTTTCTCTATGAACATATGTATTTAGGATAAACGTATGTATATTTGTTCATCAATGTATGTATTTATTTTCTAGTAATTCTATGTATTCTTTATTTTGGGGGGCTATTCTCTCTCGCTCTCTTTGTGTTATTCTAAAATTTGAATTGTACGATGTTTTATCTTATATTGTTTTCTTTTTTATATCTTTCACTTTGCTGTTTTATCTCCTCCCTTTGTGCTTTGAGCTAGTGGTTCACTTAGCTCTTATTCTCCATCTTACCCCTTTACCCATCCTTTCTAGTTTTGCCGGGGGAGCCACTTTTTAGCATTACAGGGTGTTCTGGCTAAATGACGATTTTTAATATCTTCTTTTTCAGGAACACGTTGATGTATCGGTGAATATTCAATGGCGTTCAGAAACATACAGAGTAAAGTTTTAGTCGACAAGAAGTTAGCTAACATGAAGGAATGGAAGCGATTTGAATATTGGCAAAGATGTTACCTACACCATCATGATTCGCGGCGGGTATCATCATTCTGACAAAGTGACTGGAGCTCAATGCTCTGTTAACCCTGTAAAAGGATGTAAATACGTGACGTGGGCAGCTGCAACGGAGACTACGAAGCTGAGGCCACCAGAAAGGAACACGACAGGTGTTCTGACCGCGTCTGTAAGCTGTAATTCATCCAACAACTACAGGAAAATGTGATGGAAGACCCAGCAAGGGAATCCAGGCTTTGCTGAGAGAGATGGGGGTTGGTGTCACCACCATGAAGCTGACCCTCAATGAGAACCTTCGCTACCACTCGCACAAGAGGTGCTAGGGACAAATTCCGACAGTCAAGACCAAGGAGACCACTTGACGAGGGCTAAAAAAAAACAACTCCTGAACAAGCTGAAGTATCCTGTTGAGCAGAGACGGAAAGAAATTCTCTCAAGACCAGTTGCACAACACCCAAAACATACAGGTTGCTTGCCTATAATACACGCGACGTTCCACGTATCAGGAAGATCATGTTCTCCAAACTGTTATTGTCTTTGGGTGGCTACAGTGAGGGTGATGTCATGCCACCCCCACTTCATTGAGCAGGGTCTTAGGCACAATTCAGATGGCTATTTGGAGCTGCTGGAGAATGTGGTCGAACCCTGGGTGGAGAGGGTTCCTGCTGGAAGGCCATACCCCGGAGAAAGAGACTAACCGCTTTGTCTGCAATATCAAGAATGAACTGGTGGCCAAAATCAAGGAAGTATCCGAAGATTTTCCCAGGGGCACTGAAGATTCCATGTGACAAAGTTTGCAGCCGTCTTGAGGCTGCAGTGGGAACCGAGGGCAGCTACTTTGAGTAACCTGTTATCTCCCAGCCATAATCTACTTGATATTTTTAAAATAAATTTATTTTTAGCCTAGATATGGTGGTTTTTTTTGTTATGAAAACCCTCAAATTTAGCCAGAACAGCCTATATATATATATATATATATATATATATATATATATATATATATATATATATATATATATATATATAGTCCCAAAGAAATGAAAATTGTCATCGCAAGACTAAGGAAGGTAACCATTGAAAGCGCTTAAGAAAGAAAATTTGAGATATAGAGACGGAGAAAATCGTGAAAACTAAGTTTAACCGTCATATTAAAGATGAATAAAGGAGTAGGATTCGAACCTGTGTCATCAAGCGCTCATCGCTATTGTGACCACGACGCTCATCGACTGAACCACCATCCCCAACCCCGAAAAGGTTGATTTAAGAAGACTTTTGAATAACGAAGTGTAGGCGAGGGCTTATATATATATATATATATATATATATATATATATATATATATATATATATATATATATATATATATAAGCCATTCTCGCGTCGAGGATAGAGTAATTAGCACGATTTTTTAAAAGAAGAAAAAATACGAACAGTTTTGCAGAGGAGAAATTATAATGCTTAGAATTAATGATCGAAATTTAGATTAGGTACCCAAACACGTATATGTATTTAGGATAGTTTATGACTCTTGATGATATCATGGAAAAAGAAATCGGAACATTAGACCGGAGAGCGAATGCCGACTTTCATCTTTAGTTACGCTGTTTAAAACAGCGTATTTATTCAATTCATCGTATTAATTCTAACATACGAAAATGAATAGTAATTTAAATTGCAATGCACGCACTGATAGTATGCGGTTCATATAACAATGAGGAGCCTGTGGGGCGCTCTTCATCCCCGCCAAGCAAATAACGAACATTCTGGTTAACCACTGGACAAAATAAAGGAGGCAGAAGTTAAGGGAAAACTCAAAGAAACAAAAGATGTGAAAGGAATAACGCTGAGATCATATAAATATTTGGATAAGATCCCAAACATGGGTAACAGAATGAAAGTTCTGAAGAGGAAATGGGCCAAGACATTGCCAAAAACGAGAGAGGGGTCGAAAGAATCCCACGGAGTGAACGCACGAACTCTCAACGGTCGTGATCAGTGGATACTTCGTTGATGGGGCGGGAGGATTTGCCCCTAGGAGTGGAACAAAACGGGTACAAATGAAATGGAATTTTTTCTTGACGTTATTTATCCAAATCTGCTCCTCATTTTTAATGGTCGTAAGGCTAAATGCAGAAAAAATGGGGGTTCTTTTGTGCTTTCAATTTGTTTATACTACGAGTTAATTAAAAAAAAGGAGGGCGTGGTTGAGTTCTACTCAAAAGGGGGTGTGGAGGGCGAAGCTTCCCCATTGTTAGGTTGGAACGAGGAGATGGAGGGTGGAAAGTATAGCAAGTCCTGGGTGCAAAGGAGGACTTCCCACAAAAGAGACAAGTACCCCAAAGGCACGAACTGACCTCATCCCTCAATAAAATAACGGGAACAAGTCAAAGGAGTTCGATCCCACACAGGAGTTTTGTGTGTTGCATCAAAACGGGCACATATAAGGCGACTCTTTACAGGAAAACGGGGAGGGAGATGGATGTGCGCGTTTGTGTAATAATAACGGGGATTCACACAAGAACAAACTACTCACATGTCAACGACGATTCGAGAAACTTGTATACGAACTAACCGATGGGGGTTCGGAGCCCTTAATTACACCCTATACCTAAAATTAGCAAAAAAATAAAACGACGATCTTCGCTATTTTGTAAACAATTTTCCATAAAAAGCTTCAAAATTGTTCTTACTTATCCCCTTCCCCCATCTAATCACAGTTTTTATTTCCATTTCGTGTTTGGGAGGGAAGGTGAATTTTAGCGAGTTTTTTTTTGCCTCAATAAATATTAATAATCTCTTTTCGAAGGGATGTACGTGTATATGGCATTAGTTAGGCCTCATCTTGACTATGCGGGATATTGGCTCGCTTGAGTCAGTACAAAAAAGGATGACTAAAATGATTCATGGGTTGTGAGGGGTTTAGATTATGGTGAAAGGCTTAGGAGACTAAATCTTCGGAGGTTAGAAAGGAGAAGAGTTCAATGGGACTTGATTGAGGTCTTCAAGTGGGTAGAAAAAGGTTATAAATAAGGGAAACGTAGGTAAGGTTCTTATTTTTTAGCGAGCAGGATATGACACGTAGCAATGAGTTTAAGCTGGACAAATTTAAGTTTAGGAAAGAGCTTGGGAGAAATTGGTTTACAAATCGAGTGGAAGATGAATGGAATTGACCCAGTAGTCAGGTGATAGAAGCCTCTCCATTGCAGTCTTAAGAATAGATTTATAAATGCGGATGCTAGGCGGGACTGAACTTGGGGATAGATTTATTGGATGAATATGCTAGTTATTACTAAACCTAGGGCTATATTTATGGATGAGGATGTTAGATGGGACTGAACTTGGTGATGAGAACGGGAGCTTCCTCTTATAGGCTAATGATTAGTCTTCGCAGATTCCTTTTCCTTTGTTTTTATATACTCTTGGGGATCTTGTCAAGAATAACGAACCTAATAATTTTAGGATTCTCTATTTCTGACATGGATCCCTAAAACACCAGTGGTTTAGTGGAAGAAGGCACGCGCTTCTTCTGAACCAAGTGCGCTGCCTCAATTGGTAATTGCTAAGTAAAAGCTTGTTGTATAAACTAATATAATAACAGTTTGAATTTCAATATTGTGTCACTTCCTTAATTGCGATGACGTCACAGTGGAGAAGTATTTTTGGCAAAAAATTGGTACAGTGACGTCACATTGGCTACATAATTTCAACCAAGCTTACTTCGTCCCCCTTTTTCTCCAATTGTCTCTGTTTTGGATTGGGAGGCTTTGAGTTATGACTTCTGGTGGATGTGAAGTATTGTTCGAACATTTCGTAAAAGAGGCTCAAAAGTGCCCCTAATCGTGCATTGTAAATTTTCTTGGGGTTATTTGTCTAAATTTGTTCATTTTAGGTGGTCGGAAGGCGAAATACGGCAAAATGGGGGGTTATACTTACTTACTTTCGGTATACTTTCAGTGAATTCTGCCTGTTAATGGCAAGGCTGAAGTCGGCTTCCGCCTAACCCGCTTGATCCCACATTCTCCTCCCTTTCCAGAGTTTGAATTACTTCTGGCAAGGTGTTGTGGTGACGGCTGGGGTATCCTGGTGTTGGTGGATTGTCTTCTAGTCCTTGAAGCCACTTATCCAGGTTATTTTTGAAGGCTTCAGGGCTAATTCCACTCAGGTCTCTTAGTTCTTGCGGGAGACAGTTGAATAAGCGGGGCCCATTGTACGTGAAGGAGTTGTGGGCCAGGTTTCTTACTCGCTGTACGGTGCCCTGTACTCCCTTGATGTAACTGAGTCTCCCTTTCCTTGGGTGTTGGTTGGTGACTATGGCCACATTTGGCACTCTGCCTTCCAATATCTTCCACATGTAGATTATTGTGTACCGATCCCGTCTCCTTTGTAATGAGTACAGTTTCAGTTCTCTGAGTCTGTCCCAATAGTTTAAGTGCTGTACCTCTTGGATTCGTGCCGTGTATGATCTTTGGATGCCTTCAAGGGTAGTTATTTCTTGTATTTTATGGGGGGACCAAAGCTGGCAACAGTACTCCAGCCTTGGGAGAACTAGAGACTTCCAGAGTGTTTTAAGGCACTGCCCTTCTCTGGAAGCAAAAGTCCTTAACACCCAACCACTCATGCTCTTTCCTGCTTCAGCTACAGTATTTATGTGGTGGGTAAAAGTAGCATCACTGCTCATGTGGACTCCCAGATCCTTGACATGCTCCTTATCTTCTATCTGCTGTTCATCATATTTGTAGTTGGTGGAGCTCTTGAGTATGTCGTTTCTCCCATATCTTACTAATTCAAATTTTTCTCCATTTAGGAGCATGTTGTTGATTGATGCCCAGTCCAGTATTCTCTGCAGGTCTTCTTGTACTTTAGCTGCATCTTCTGGGCTTGTTATTTGCCTTTTTATCCTTGTGTCGTCTGCAAAGGAGGATGCTTCGACATGCTCCAGGTTGTTGTCTATATCTCCCACATGTATTATGAACAGGAGTGGACCTAGCACTGAGCCCTGCGGAACACCGCTCCGCACACTGCTAGGTAACGACAGTTCACCTTGCACAGATACCTGCTGGGTCCTCCCAGTTAGGAAACTGTGTAGCCATTTTCCAAGTGAGCCTTCTATTCCAAGGCTTCGTAATTTATGTAATAGGATCCCGTGATCCACTTTGTCGAAGGCCTTTGCAAAATCCAAATATATTACATCGGCATTTTGTCCATCCCGTATGGTTTCTAGAATTCTCTCATAGTGTTGGAGTAGTTGAGACAAACATGAGCGGCCCTGTCTGAAGCCGTGTTGTCCGTCATTGAAGGCTCTCTTTGATTCTATAAATTCAACCATCCTTTTTCTCACTATTCTTTCACAGATCTTGACAAGATGGGATGTCAGGGCTACTGGCCTGTACTTGCTAGCTTGGCCTCTGCTGCCTCCTTTATGAATGGGCGTAATGATAGCCGACTTGAGGGCTACTGGTACAGTACCATTCTGCAGTGAGAGAGACCAGAGCATCTGGAGGGGTTTGGCTAGTTCTTGACTGCAGTTTCTTAGCAGCTGAGAGTGGAAGCCATCTGGTCCAGCCGCTGCATCTGGGGCAATCAATTTAATTGCCTCTATTATGTCCTTCTCCCCAATGTTGATTGATGAGAGTGTGTGAGGAGTACTTGGTCGAGCAGTGAAAAAAGTTCCTGCATCTAATATCCTCTCTTCTTCCCTTGGGTTGCTGAAAACACCTTCATACTGGTTCTTCAGTATGTTAGCCATTTGTTTGGGGTCTGCTGTCGGCTCACCATCCGGTCCGTAGAGAGGTCCCACTGGTGATTTGGTTTTCAGTTTCTTCTTTGCATATGAGAAGAAGTACTTTGGGTTTTCCTTAATTCGGGTTATTGCTTCTCTTTCTTCCCTGCGTTGTTGTTCCTCATGCGACTGTCTTAGTTTTGTTTCAACCTCTTCAATCTGGGACCGTATTCTTCCTTGAAGGGGTGTGTAATTTGTCTTTCTAAGTTTGGTACGAAGTGAGTGTCTTCTTCTCATGAGGACTTTACGGTCTCTGGGGATTATATTTTTGATTCTCCTTCTGGTTTTTTGGGGTATGTGTTTGGAACAAATTTCCCTACATCTCGCCACAAATTTCTTGAGAAGGTTGTCTACGTTGGTGTCTGGTAGAATGTCCTCCCAGTTTGTATCCCTCAACTCTGCTCTAACTTGGTCCCAATTTATGCTAGGGTTGTAGAAGTTCAGGTTGCCTAAGTGGTCATCTGCTGCTGTTTCTCTACTGTGTAGGTGTTCTTTATGTAAGTCAGTGCATGTTGTTTTCACCTGAATGTAATTATGATCCGATAGTATGGTTTCACATATTTTGTATGAGTGGATCAGATTATGGCTGTTTGTAAGGATTAGGTCTAGTATATTGTTCCCTCTGGTAGCTTCCCTTATTTTCTGGGTGAGGAAATATTTTCCCATCAGAGTTATTAGGGCTTCAGCCTGTTGTTTTTCCTCTAGGCTGCCCCCAGTTGTCTTCATATCCCTCCAGCTAAAGTGTGGGAAGTTGAAATCACCAAGGATCAATACTTCAGTGGTTTGTTTTGGAAAAGAATCCAGTTTTTCTCTTGTCCTTACAAGAATCTCTTCAAACTGTACTGTTGTAGTGTTTGGGGGTCTGTACACTGTCATAAGTAACAGGTCTAGTTTTTTCAGGTAAATGGATAGTAGCTCTGCTGTTCCATTGGAGTAGGTGGCCACATTTTCTGCACTTACTGCTATATCGTTCCTGATATAGTTTATGACTCCTCCGTGGCTTCTATCTTTCCTGTCTACCCTGAAGATGGTGTAGTCATCCATGGTGATCTCAGCATCTAGGTGGTCTCTAGTCAGATGGGTCTCCGTCAATGCTAGAAAAGCTAAATTTTCTTCTTGAGCTTGGTCCCGAAGCATTGGTAATTTAGCCTGGTTTGTCTTCGGATAGAGACCCCTGATGTTTGCATAGGCAAAGGTAATTAATGGAATATCCGATTCCACCCCCTGTCCCTTGCCTCCAGTCTTTCCAGCCTGTCCAATAGACTGGTCAAGGCAGTTTGCTGATTTTTCTCCATTACCAGCATTTTCTGCAGTACTGTTTCTAAAAAAGTTTTTTGTTCTGTGTCTGTGTCTTGATTAGTGTTTGACACAGGTTTCTGTCCCTCCTGCCTACTTTCTGTTATTGTAGGTTTCCCATGTGTTTGCTCCTTTGTTTTGTGATTTCGAGTTGTTTATACTACGAGTTAGGTAGCTACAAAAAGTTTCTATAGTTTCACAATCTGGTAATTTTAAAATTTAAGGTTAGGTTATGTTAGCTCGGGTTATTTTTTATTTCACTATTTTTCAGGCTTTGTTCATTTTTTTTTCTTTATTTTGGGAGGTTGTTTAGCAAAATACGGCAAAATCTAGGTTTACTCCGATTTAGACCGAATCGGTATAAAACTGTTTTCCAGCATTCGCCTTCGGACCGCCAAAAGTGAAGAACAAATTTGAAAAAAAAAAGAATTATCAAATATACAAAAAATTAATACGATAAAGTAAATAATAACCGGTAATTTTTACTAAATGGCGTAATTCGCCATAAACGAATTCCTAGAAGGATTCCAGGTACTCAAGGGTACCGAATCCCTCCTCCCATGATAAAGGTACAAGATGGAGGCGGCCTCTCGCAATCGGGAGATTATCCGGCGCTGGGGAAAATCAGTGAGGAGAGAAAATAAAAAGTTTGCACGCACCGATACAATTTCGGAGGCTCTTGGAGTTGAATATGGTCTTAACGCGCCGTCGCCGACGCAGGAGTTAATTAAAACGTGTTTTTTTTTATTTATATTTGTAAAATTATTAATACCTGGAGGCTTTCTAACGAGGAAGCCAGCAGGGTATTTAACCTAAAGGCAACCGCTGTCGAGGGGAAGGAGATAAATAAAAAGCCCGTCCACACGTAACTTAAACAGTCTTGAGTTTGCCCCAGAGAGGCCTCCGCCTTCTCTGCGCGCATATTGTATGCCCGAGGAGGATTTACCGTGTCCTATAATTGTTAACGGCCCCCTCTTTTGTTGGTGACTAATACCCAACACCCCAGCTCAAAGTACCGGTGCCCCCATCCCCCGCGCGCATTCCGGGGTAGCCGCCCGTACCTGCTCTTCCACCTACTACCACTCCTACCTGGATCACATCCAACACCTGATCGGTAGCGGACACCAGGTGCTTAAATGGTGGGGATCAGGTGCTTGCATGGGGAGAAACTGTACACGGTAGGTTAGGGAGGCGGGATTTTAAACCGCAATATATGAGGCTCTCGTAAATAAAGGCGAAATCACTTTTTCGTTTTCCCGAAGGTAAGATACCTCCAATGTTAGTATGAGGCGATTTTTGTAACCTTCCCTTTATATATATATATATATATATATATATATATATATATATATATATAATGGTAGTCTTGGATCACTACTTTACTATGTGCTGAAGTCACCACAGAACATTCTTAGGTTCACCTGACAGCCGTCCTCCGAAAAGAATACCCACCCCGCAATCCATACCAATTTGCATAAAAACATACGATTTCTAAGTCTCTTTTCTTACCTGTATAATTTATTAGGACAAGGTGTGGATATTCATGAATCTTTAAAAAAAATATGAAACTAATGAAATAAGTGGTAATTACACAAACTCTAGCTACACCACACATAAGATGAACCCAAACTGAATACTCAAACTGTGCAAGGCCCCCAAATCCACCTTGAAGCTCTCCAGACGCTGCCAGAGCCTTTTTGGAAAGTGCTTCTTTTGGGTTACAGCCGTTCTTAGAAAGATTTAGCTCAACAACCATTACAACAGTAATAAAACTTTGATTTTTACCAAGCCACAATGTCCTACAGATAAATACACAAAACTATACCGTTAACATACACATACCTGGCGAACGACAAGTGTAAAATTAGACAACGTCTTGTAGGACAATGAAAATGTCTCTCTCTCTCTTCATTGCACCTTCCTCCGACTCTCCCAGTCATCGTACGCCTGGCAATTCCGAGTCTAGTGACCTCTCTGTCCTCGAGGCCAGAACAGGAATTCACAGCACCTGAGCGTACCTCGAGATGGGCTGCGGATCCAGTGGTATGGTGACACCGTGCCGTTTGAGCGTATGTCGACCGACTCGACCCCTTTTTCACGATATCGTCGAGGTTCCCAGAACTAAAAGCGGAGATCAAGAACGACTAATGAGGGCACATTTCCGGCCCTAAGTTAGGGCGCCCGAGGTTTAGGTCCCGCCAGGTAACAGTCGGGATTTGATCGGCATTTCCTTGAATGCATAAAGTCAGCGACCACTGGGAGATGCACATCTACCCGAGAAAATGGTTGCCATATCTCGATATTCCAAATTGAGGACATCCCCGAAGATATCATGCCCATGTCTGACAAATACTATTACACAGCCACATCAGTAATCGGCATAATGTTACACGTTGTAGTAAACCCCAGTTAACAGACAACATAATTATAGTATAAAAATATAAAAACGATTAATAATAGTGTTTTTGTGGGGGAGGAAAATCTCGGAATCTGACAAAATATTATATATATATATATATATATATATATATATATATATATATATATATATATATATATATATATATATATATATATATATATATATATGAGTCTATAAGTAAAATAACTCAATGGTAAGTTATGGTATATGATAGTGAAACCACTGTATAGGAGCCAAAAGTTTAATTTACGAGTCCAGTTTCAGTATGTAGTTTATCATACCCTTTTCAGTTGTATACTGAGAATGTAATCGTTACAAAAGTCTATAAATAGCGTACATATCAGAAAAAAAACAAAAAGAAAAACATAAAGAAACACAAAACGAAGAAAAAAAGGTAATTAATAAGGGGGTGCGAGTCTAAGATCGTTGACTAGGCTGTTTACGACGAGGTTGCGGGAATGGAGGGGGGGGGGCGTTTCAATTGCCCATCTGACAAATTAAAATTGGGAATTTCTCCTATTAATATAGATTCTTCTATTTTTCTTTTATGGAAATCTTTACAATTATATATGATTTGTGCCTTTGAATAGTCAATTTGGTGGATTAAATTGCTAATATGATCAAAAATACTAGATGTGGTTCACTCCTTTGCAAAGGAGTGAACAAAGTTATTTGAGGAGGGGAGAAAGGGGAGGGAGAGAGACTTCGTATTACTAAATTTGTTTTTATCCTTAGGGCGGGAATGAGTCGATTTTGCTTTAGATGAACTTTCATTAATCATGTGGAGGGGATCATTTAATTCAATGAAACTGCAGGTTATATATGTAATCTCGTCTTCTAGAAAGCAAGGGTCACATATCCTAAGTGTTCACAAAAACATACCTGATGCAACGGCTCGCTTAATGTTAATATCAGGATGAGAAAAGAAATGGATATGAGTTAGAATGGGTTGGTTTTCGGTACACAGTGAAGCTAATTTTGTCAATGACTAACAATTTTTACATCAAGAAAGGATATACAATTATCTTTTTCCCACTCTACTTTAAAATTGATAGTGGGATGGAGGTCGGTGAGATTTTTCAAGGAAATTGTCAAATAAGTTTAAACTATTTATAGGCCAAATTGATATGACATCATTTACATACCTATACCATACAAATTATGGTGGCGAATCACAGAAGGGAGTAATGATACTTCGAAATGCTCCATAAAAAGGTTACATAATATGGGCGATAAAGGATTACCACATTTAGATTTCCGTAAAAGAAACATAGAAGAATCTATATTAATAGGAGAAATTCCCAATTTTAATTTGTCAGATGGGCAATTGAAATGCAGCCCCCATTCCAGTAACCTCATCATAAACAACTTAGGCAATGATCTTAGACTCGCACCCCCTGATTAATGACATTTTCCCCCCGTTTTGTGTTTCTTTGTGGTTTTTCTTTTTGTTTTTTTCTTATCTGTACGCTATTTATAGACTTTTGTAACAATTGCATTCTCAGTATACAACTGAAAAGGGTATGATAAACTACATACTGAAACTAGACTCGTAAATTAAACTTTTGGCTCCTATACAGTGGTTTCACTATCATATATATATATATATATATATATATATATATATATATATATATATATATATATATATATATATATATATATATATATAAAGAGAGAGAGAGAGAGAGAGATCTTTTTATTTTAAGAGCTCATCTGGCGACTGCCTACGTAGGCATAAGTCACCGTACACCACAGAGAGAGAGGAGGGGGGGGGGCACAGGGGAGAAAGGACGTTGGACAAGGGGAGAGGAGAAGAAAGAGAGAGGTGATGCAAGGGTATATGAGGGGGGGAAGGGCAAGGGGAGAGTGATAGAACGGGAGTGGCGATGTGAATAGGAATGAGGGTAAGAAGGGGAGATGATGCGGGGAAGTGCATATGGGGAGGGAACTGAGATATGGGAAGGGGAAGGTAAGATGCGGATGGAGAGGGGAGATTGGGATGCGAATTGGATATGGAGTAGGACGAGGAGATGAGGATGGGAAGGCGAAATGGAAAGAGTAAGGGAAGATTCCGATTGAAAGGAGATAAGGTAAGGAAAAGGAAGATGCGGGGGGGAGAGGGTAGCGAGATGGGAAGGGGGTAGCGGAGCTAGTGAGGGAAGATGGAGATAGGAATGGGAGTTGAGACGAGGAAGGGGAGATAGTGAAAGGACAGGGAGATAAGGAATGGAAGGGAAGATGGGAATTCGAAGTGGAGATGTGGGTGGAAGGGGAAGTGAGGATGAGAAGGAAAGGTGTGGATGGGAAGGGGGAGGGGTGAGAGGGAAATAGAAAAGAGAGTTGGAGAGGAGAAGAGAAGAGTGGGAGACGGGAGCCCAGATGAGGAGGGGGGAGCGGAGATGGAGTTCTTCCGGGTTTCTATTGAACAGGAAATGTAAATCGGCCGTAGGCCCAATACTCCCTACATAGAGGGACGCACGCGACACACACACACACACACACACATCCAGTGAGACATAAAACGCTTGGAATTTATGTGGCACACACATTTCCTTGCACATTGAGAAGTTTGTACTCATTTTATGCCGACTCTTATTTGTACTCTTATTAGTACTCATCCTATGCCGACTTTCATTCCTTCCATAGTAAATTTCTTCCCCCACCTACGAATTTGTTTTCCTGGTATACTGGTGTGTCCGATTTAGGATTTCTTTCTTGCAGTGGCGTAGCTAAGGGGGAGGGGCGAGGGGGGCACAAGTTTAAAAGTTTACCCCGAGCCCCCATTGGAGTGGGGCCCTAAACGAGTGTCCCATCCCTTTTTTTGAATGAGAAAATAGTTAATAAAACGGTTAAATAAAGAGGCCCATCAAAATAGAGACACAAATATTAGCTCAAAAGCAAAGTAGAAGAAATGACTTAAAAGTGACATTTTTGGCGATGTCGTCGCTCCGGCCTTTGTGGATCCGTCTCAATCAGGAGTTTCCCATTTTTATGTTGCTCTGTATTTTTGGGGGCATTTTTATAGCTCCATGAATCATTTGCGGATCCTTCAAAAAATAAGAAAAAAGTATTTCATGCGTTGTTTTCATGTCGTTCATGATATCAAACATTCGTATTTTGGAGGCCCCCAAAGGAGATAATGCTCCCGGGCCCCGAAATCCCTAGCTACGCCACTGCTTTATTGCTTCTTTTCTCTTTCCTTGTAGCAATGTGTGCTTCTCATTTCGAAAGAAATTTCATTCGTGTTTCTCTATCTATCTTTTGTTATCCAACTATTTATTTTGTGATCCGTGATAAATTATTCCTCCATGATTGAATGCTTTTGTGATTAGTGTCCGAGTTTCACTTGTGCATGTGAGAACTGGTAAGTGAGTTTCACTTGTGCATGTGAGAACTGGTAAGTGAGTTTCACTTGTGCATGTGAGAACTGGTAAGTGAGTCTCACTTGTGCATGTGAGAACTGGTAAGTGAGTTTCACTTGTGCATGTGAGAACTGGTAAGTGAGTTTCACTTGTGCATGTGAGAACTGGTAAGTGAGTTTCACTTGTGCATGTGAGAACTGGTAAGTGAGTCTCACTTGTGCATGTGAGAACTGGTAAGTGAGTTTCACTTGTGCATGTGAGAACTGGTAAGTGAGTTTCACTTGTGCATGTGAGAACTGGTAAGTGAGTTTCACTTGTGCATGTGAGAACTGGTAAGTGAGTTTCACTTGTGCATGTGAGAACTGGTAAGTGAGTATCACTTGTGCATGTGAGAACTGGTAAGTGAGTTTCACTTGTGCATGAGAGAACTGGTAAGTGAGTTTCACTTGTGCATGTTAGAACTGGTAAGTGAGTTTCACTTGTGCATGTGAGAACTGGTAAGTGAGTCTCACTTGTGCATGTGAGAACTGGTAAGTGAATCTCACTTGTGCATGTGATAACTGGTAAGGGAGTTTCACTTGTGCATGTGATAACTGGTAAGTGAGTTTCACTTGTGCATGTGAGAACTGGTAAGTGAGTATCACTTGTGCATGTGAGAACTGGTAAGTGAGTTTCACTTGTGCATGTGAGAACTGGTAAGTGAGTTTCACTTGTGCATGTGAGAACTGGTAAGTGAGTTTCACTTGTGCATGTGAGAACTGGTAAGTGAGTTTCACTTGTGCATGTGAGAACTGGTAAGTGAGTTTCACTTGTGCATGTTAGAACTGGTAAGTGAGTTTCACTTGTGCATGTGAGAACTGGTAAGTGAGTCTCACTTGTGCATGTGAGAACTGGTAAGTGAATCTCACTTGTGCATGTGATAACTGGTAAGTGAGTTTCACTTGTGCATGTGAGAACTGGTAAGTGAGTTTCACTTGTGCATGTGAGAACTGGTAAGTGAGTTTCACTTGTGCATGTGAGAACTGGTAAGTGAGTTTCACTTGTGCATGTGAGAACTGGTAAGTGAGTATCACTTGTGCATGTGAGAACTGGTAAGTGAGTTTCACTTGTGCATGTGAGAACTGGTAAGTGAGTTTCACTTGTGCATGTGAGAACTGGTAAGTGAGTTTCACTTGTGCATGTTAGAACTGGTAAGTGAGTTTCACTTGTGCATGTGAGAACTGGTAAGTGAGTCTCACTTGTGCATGTGAGAACTGGTAAGTGAATCTCACTTGTGCATGTGATAACTGGTAAGTGAGTTTCACTTATGCATGTGAGAACTGGTAAGTGAGTATCACTTGTGCATGTGAGAACTGGTAAGTGAGTTTCACTTGTGCATGTGAGAACTGGTAAGTGAGTTTCACTTGTGCATGTGAGAACTGGTAAGTGAGTTTCACTTGTGCATGTTAGAACTGGTAAGTGAGTTTCACTTGTGCATGTGAGAACTGGTAAGTGAGTCTCACTTGTGCATGTGAGAACTGGTAAGTGAATCTCACTTGTGCATGTGATAACTGGTAAGTGAGTTTCACTTGTGCATGTGAGAACTGGTAAGTGAGTTTCACTTGTGCATGTGAGAACTGGTAAGTGAGTTTCACTTGTGCATGTGAGAACTGGTAAGTGAGTTTCACTTGTGCATGTGAGAACTGGTAAGTGAGTTTCACTTGTGCATGAGAGAACTGGTAAGTGAGTTTCACTTGTGCATGTGAGAACTGGTAAGTGAGTTTCACTTGTGCATGTGAGAACTGGTAAGTGAGTTTCACTTGTGCATGTGAGAACTGGTAAGTGAGTTTCACTTGTGCATGTGAGAACTGGTAAGTGAGTTTCACTTGTGCATGTGAGAACTGGTAAGTGAGTTTCACTTGTGCATGTGAGAACTGGTAAGTGAGTTTCACTTGTGCATGTGAGAACTGGTAAGATGCATCCGTTGAATATTTTAACTTCAAACATATCCTTTCTAAAGATGAATCTAAGTATTCCTATCTCCAGTGGCGGATTAAAGGGGAAAGGGCTGACTGGGCTACAACCAGGGGCCCTTCATATTTAGGGGGCCGCAAAAAATGATAAAAAAGATTGTTTTTCTTTCATGGGAGGTATATAAATAAAAAAAATATTTTTTTATTTATAAACCTTCCACCTAATTCCTTGGTCTCATAAGATATATATATATATATATATATATATATATATATATATATATAAAGAAGAAGGAGCAAATGCAAGTTCTGCGGGTGATAACAACCACCACAGGGCTTTCGCCATATTTATTTTCTGCCTTTCAAAACAATTTTGAAGACAGAAACAAAGGTGCAGAAACCTTGCATTGCAGACTATATTACAATATAGTACAGGAAAGAGAAATTTGACGGAATGAGCAATGAGACAAGAAACAGGAGTTTTTTAGAGGTAAGAGAAAGGGACATTAGAAGAAGACTAGAATCATAGAGAGCCGAGGGCGGCACAATGAAGGCAATCCTTTACCGAGAAGACAAAGATAACGCCAGGGGAAAAAAGTTTGAAATTCCTGGCCGGGACTCGAACCCGGGTCTGCTGTTTCTTGTCTCATTGCTCATTCGCGTCAAATTTCACTTTCTTGTACTATATTGTTATATAGTCTGCAATGCAAGGTTTCTGCACCTTTGTTTCTGTCTTCAAAATTGTTTTGAAAGACAGAAAATAAATATTGCGAAAGCCCTGTGGTGGTTGTTATCACCCGCAGAACTTGCATTTGCTCCTTCTTCTTTGTATGTGACTTAAGGATGAGCCTTTAAATTGTGAGCGGGTAAGAAGATGTGGTATAAAAATTCCTTGGAGGTTCCTAGCTTAGAGAGATACTGAGTTTGATAGGGTAATGCTTTGGGCGAGGCAGAGTCACTGTGCCTGGTAGTTCAGCGGTAGAGCATCTGACCGGCAATCAGCAGACCCGGGTTCGAGTCCCGGCCAGGAATTTCAAACTTTTTTCCCCTGGCGTTATCTCTGTCTTCTCGGTAAAGGATTGCCTTCATTGTGCCGCCCTCTGCTCTCTATGATTCTAGTCTTCTTCTAATGTCCCTTTCTCTTACCTCTAAAAAACTCCTGTTTCTTGTCTCATTGCTCATTTCGTCAAATTTCTCTTTCTTGTATATATATATATATATATAATTATAATGATGGAATTTCGGAAATGATTTTGAAATTGAACGTCTCGCGTCATAATAATTATTCTCTTTTCATTAAAAATCTAACGATGGCAGGAAACGGTTTTTGTCACTTTTAGATGCCAGGAATTTGTTTGGAGGCTTCTAAAGATTGAAGATTATTCTAGTAAATAAAAGGCGAGCGCTTCCTAAAGTTTGTGGAGTAAAATGAACTATTTTGTTATTCCTTTATATTTCCCCAAAAATTATTTGCAGATATAAAATCAGTATTAGATAAACATTATACGTGTACATGAATAATAAAAACTTGTTTTACTATATTTAATACCATATTATTAAAAAAATACACCGATTTTTATTTTTATTTTTCATTTTTCCAGCATGAAATGAACATATGGTAAAGTGGACTACTTTTATTTTTTTTTTAACTTTATTATATAAAATTTAAAAAAATCTTATATAAACAGAAATAAATATATTCATGGGACACTTATGTTACAATATAACTCATTTTTAAAGTCAAATTCATCTTCAAGACAGTCAGTACACCTTTATAAAATATATATATATATATATATATATATATATATATATATATATATATATATATATATATATATATATATATATATATAGAGAGAGAGAGAGAGAGAGAGAGAGAGAGAGAGAGAGAGAGAGAAATTGGGACATCCTTCGGAAACCTTGATTTTAGTATGTAGGTTAAAGCCAGAACCAGTATTCGGAATATATATAATTTGGAACGTTTCGAACATTAGCTATGTTCATCTTCAACCTATAATGGAGTAAAACAATATGAAAGCAAACAAGTTTAGAATGCATAGAGAGATACTCGTATATGTATTAATGACTGATAATAAGTTGCATTTGAGAGAAAATAATGCGACAATGTAATAATGAATAAATTTAGAGTTTACTAAATTTTTAAGAAAATGCCAAAAATTACCGAAAGGACAATGCGAAATTACAAAGAAAAACACTGCAAAATTATAAAACAAACTGAAAAAACAAAGCAAAAAATAAAATGAAATAAATGAATGAACATTTAGCAACTTGAGATAAGGACAGGAATCGAATGATTTAATATGTGAAAAATTTGAACTGAGCTAAACATGTTAGCTGTTTAAAATATCTGAAATATGGTTAACCAACTAATAGAAAATTATAATTATCGGGTCATTGAATGAGTTGTTATTACATTTTAGGTAAAAATTAATTACAAAACAAACTAAAATTAAGATATTTGAATTAATAGATGTAAAGTGGTGTGGACGACTGACTCGTATTTAATTCTGGATTAAGCATTTGAATAAATAGAGATTCCAAAAAGTTGAGATCTACGGATTTATCCGCAGAAGCCTAAACTTTGAAATTTGAGGGGGGCAATAATGAGGTACAGATATCCAAATGATTCCTTATTGCAGATAATTCCGGTTTAACAATGGATGTGTCTGTGTAGTGGAAAACCCCCTTATGTTTGCAAATCCTCAGCTTCAATTGTAGCGTAGTTTTACCTATGTAGCGAGTTTGGCAACTCGCACACATAAATTGATGAACAAGTGAGGACCTGAGTACCCCGGGTAGCTTCTCCTTATGAGACAAGTAGGTTTTAAGAGAGATAGTATTAATTGGTATACAGTAGAATTTGATTTGGGGATAAACTTTAGCTAATAATTGTTGTAAGTCTAAGATGAGTTTGTTGGTCAGCGAGCCTATGTAGGGTATTTTCAGATATATTTTGTTTCGATACATTAGATTTGGCAAGAGGAATCACGTGTATTTTATTTAGGAAACTTTTAGTCAATTTTTAGAGTAATGATGCTGGGAATAAGTTAAATTTAAAAAATTGTTTGGGATAAGACATCTCTTTATAAAAATTGTTCCAGTCAGAGCATATTCTGAAAGCACGGTTTATTCTGTAGCTTACAGATGATATTTTGAAGCAGTTTGGTAAACACGAGAAATAATTAGTGCCAAGCAGAGTGAATGTGGGTTTTCTATATACTGCAGTGGAAGTTTTGTTGTCTGACCGGGTAATCTTAATGTCCATAAATGAAAGAGAGTTATTAGTTTCATGCTCCAGTGTAAATTTGATGTTATGATGCTGGGAATTGATGTAGTTTTGAAACTGGGAGGCATGATTGTTATTTTTAAAGAGAACGAAGCAATCGTCAATGTATCTTTTATAGAGTATAGGTTTGAAGTGTTGTGGACAATTGGACATCAGTCCTGTTCTAGTTTACACATATAGGCATTTGAAAACGATGGACCTAGTGGTCAACCCATGCTATCCCGTCCCTTTGTTTATAAAGGTAATTGCTAAATATAAATATTGTCTTCAACGACCAATTTAATAAGTCTAAAAAAATCAGGTTTATTGAGACCAAGAATTGTGCAATTTGTGTTAAAAAGTGAATCACATATTATATTACAGGTTTCAAGAACAGGGATGTTGGTGAATAGTGACTCGACATCGAAACTAGTCATGTGACACTGGGAAAATCTAGAGGATTTAATTAAATCTACGAACTCAACATAATCCTGTGTAGTGAACTCATTTTTAGTAATATTATGGGTATCAAAAATTTACAAAGATTATAACTAGGTGTACGAATTGCCGAAAAGATCGGGCGAATTGGAAATCCGGCCTTTTGGATTTTGGAAAGGCAATATATATATATATATATATATATATATATATATATATATATATATATATATATATATATATATATATATATATATATATACAGTCGTGGCCAATGATTTGGGCAAAACAGCTAATTATTATTTTTCACCAAAGTTATGCATGTGTAGAGCAAAGTTTTGATTTGGTTGAGTGCATACAAGTGTATTAAGGACTAATAATATAATATTGGAAATATATAGATAATTTATTGTGTATTACACAGGAATTTATTTTCCTCGATTCGGCTGGTCATACTGTAAACCAATGATTTGACCTTTTATATGTTTAAAGACGTCCATTCTTGCTGTTTGAGCACTTTCAACTGTTCAACATTTGTTAGTTTTTCTCTATCAACCTGTCTTTTGATGGTGGACCACAAATTTTCGATAGGATTGAGATCTGAAGACCTTACCGGGCCAGAGCTCCAAAATTTCGATCCCTTTACCTCCAAGATACTTTTGAATCCTCTTAGCAGTCTTGTTGGAAAATGCAATTATCCTCGCCAAACTGCCTTCCAATGGTTGGAAGAAGATGGTCATTAAGGACATTTTGATACCATGTTGAATTGATAGAAGTTTTCTTTGGTAAAATTGATAGAGAACCGACTCCCCTTGAAGAAAAGCATCCCCCTCCCTCACGAATAGTTTCAGAACGTTTGAACGTGGGGAACGATGCAAGCCTCTTTATAGCGTTCACCTTTTCTTCCTCTGACAAGCCTTTTTCCAGATGTGCCAAACAGGCGGAATGGTGCCTCATCAGAAAAAAAATAACTTGTATCCGATTGCTCACGTGACCAATTATTATATTTCTTGCAAATGGCAAGTCTGTCCTTGACGTTTTTCTTGGACCAAAACGTTTTTTTGGCAGCACTCCGTGAAGCGAGTTCCTTTACATGAAGTCGCCGTCGAACTATTCGAACAGAAGCGCGAACACAATGTGATTTCCATTCATCAGCAGGCTGTTGGCAACTGGCACTTCGATTCTTCAAAGAATTTCGCACTAAAACTCTGTCTTGGCGATCAGAGGACAAGCGTTGACGACCAGGTGCCTTTTTCGCAGTTACTGAACGTGTCTCTTTGGAAGTTTTAATGATCATGTATACAGTTCTTTCACATGTAATGCCTTTAGCAACAATTTTCCTTGGATTGAGGCCATTTCAATGTAAAGAAACTATTAATTGGCGGTTTTCTTTTGGCAAATCCATCCCTGTAATAATAAAAAAAAATTATTATTTTGTACAAAAGAAGATTATTTATTAATTAAAAATTAATCATAGATGGGTCTTGACATCATACATAACTATATTTACTGTTCTGGTTATTCAATTACTATTTTTCATACGATTCTAGCTTGAAATCACGCGGAGGCTTGCGATGCCCACTAGTAAGGAAATGTCACCAAACCAAAATTTTACCAAAAAACTATTAATTTGCAAAGTTATACTGAATATTTAATAGTCACACAAATCATCGACAATATTAATACCGAATAAATGATATTCGAAGGTATTTTACACGTAATAGGCAAATAACAGTTTTTACCAACCTTGGCCGCGGCTATATAAATAAATATATATATATATATATATATATATATATATATATATATATATATATATATATATATAGATTCTACTATTTTTCTTTTACGGAAATCTTTACAATTAAGTGACAGTGTGAAATAATTAGAGATCATGTATTTAAATACTTTTTGCAAATACTTTACTGATAATAGGGTTATATAGCTCTTAAGAACGTGTAATGCATGTTTTAGCTTGTCGCAACTTGTATGACACAAACGTGCGTGAGCCGGTGAGGGAAGATTGCTTGCATCAGTTAAAATTCAGTTAACAGATGGCCACAGTTATGTTCTGTTGTATAGTGAGAGCGCTCAGCGTTATTTCAACTGCTGCATGGCAACTTCATCTTCTTCGGAAAAGTGTGAAATTAAGAGATTAGACAATAATAAAGACGAGTAAGATAAAGAATCATGTAATTATAGTCATCCTTTACTAGATGCTAAATTTTTTAGAGTGAAATCTTCCGACGGAAAAAAAGTGAAGTGTGTATGTACATCATGCAATGGCGAAATCTCTGCTGCTGCGAACAATGCTACTTCCAATCTCCACATTAATTTGAATTGACAAGTTTCACTATTTCTTATTTTTTTTAAATGGCAAAATTGCTAGTAACTAACGATAATGTTAAGTAGCGTAGGTTTACCATGCTCGAACCTACTTGCTTCCTTTTGCAACACCTTTATTTATAGTATATGCTGATTGAATTATCAACAGAGATAGCATCCTGCTTTGTTACAAAAAGCGGATAACTACGTGACAGCCCAAAGAAAAGATTCAAAAAGAAAATGTTCATTATTAGACGATGGTCCTTCATGCAGCGGTGTTAAAGTAAAGACATTATCTGAGTGTTTTGCGGTAAATACTAAGGAGGTCTTCCAATCTGTTGTTGATAAGCTGATTGCAGATTTTATCACACAAAGTGTGCATCCCCTATCAACCATGGAGCAACCAACTTTTGTGATTTAATTAAAGGTGAGTTCTGAGTTACAAATGTTGTTTACAATTACATTATTAGTAGTACAGGTTAAGAAGATCTTATAACGACCGAATACTAAAGCGTTCGAATCATTGGTTACTACGTAGGTTATATAATGAAGTCAAATAAAGGAAGACATATACAAACAACAGAGGTTAATATATTGCAATAATTTCATGATAATCCACATACATATATTTTTAAAGCGCGCTATCATTTACTTGAAGATATTATTGAATAAAAAATGTTCATGAATAATTAGTACAATTATTGATCATTTATATGTTGTTATTAGATAAATTCCTATAAAGACGTATTTCGTTATAGTAGCAATACCTGTATATCATTATGTCAAAACTAGCATGCCCACCCATCAAAAATGTCGGAAATAAAGCTTGATAATGTATATATTCCTAACAATACTGAAAGTCAATATTTTACTATGTAATTCTAAATATGAAGAGCTAATAATATATTTATGAATTAATGTACCAGTCCTATATAGCTATAGGATATTCATATAGCTACATTTTATATATAAAATTTTATATGTATACCATATATTCTCATTTCAATGTGAAAATCAATTTCACTCGCAATAATCACACATTTCACTACCGCAGGTCTAAATTCTTCGGTTGACGTCCTTTCAAGGCGGACGCTAGGCCGGAATCTTATAGAAGAAGAGAAAGTGACAAGAGCTCTACTGAAGAATAAACTAGACAACACCTCTTATTTATGTCTTACTGCAGATATTTGATCAACTCTTCACCGTAGTTTTTTGGGCGTTACAGTTCATTGGGTATGTTAAGATTTTGCTCTTTATGAAATATGAAATTGAAAATATCTTTACAGTTAGGAAATTATCAGAATTTGGCTGAAAGCAGACCTATTTGTTGACTAATTTATCTAGATTATATTAATCTGTAAAATTTATGGAAACATTTATGAGAAACCTTGAACTGTTATTTCATTGTTTTTTTCAGCTTGAGGAAGCTGCTCTTGGCCGTCACAGTGGAGTATTGGCATGCTATCGCTTCAAAGGAGAACATAACTACATCAAGATTGCCGAACAAATGGAGAATATCATCAATGAATACGATATCCCCCTGCAGAAAATCACGAGCACCGTCACTGATAACGGCTCTAATTTTGTTAAAGAGTTTAAGGAATTTGCAGTCACTGCTGCAAATGTGTCCACAGATTCAGAAGATGGATTCCAGGTAGGTGAAAAAGATCAGAGTGAGCACGAGCTGGAGGATAGTTTCTTAATGAGAAGTGCCTTAGATCAGAAAGAAGACCTTTCGTCTGATCCATGCAGTTTTAGCCTACCTAAGCATGTGCGCTGTACTTTACACACACCCAGTCTCATCGCTACAACTGATGCAAAACAGACACTGAAAATATCTTCTTTTGCAAATATCAATCATACTGCGATGGGAAAGTGCTCAGCATTATGGAACAAAAGAGGTCGTCCAAAATCAACAGTGATTATCAAAACTGTTATCAACTGCTCATTAAAGGTGCCTTCCATTACAAGGTGGAACTCTCTGTTTGATGCATTGTTATTACTTTTAAAACCAAAGGACAAATTACATCAACTCATGACGTCCCTTGAACTTCCAGTGTTCAGAAGTCACGAAATTTAATTTCTTGGGGAGTATGTCTCAGTTTTTTCTTCTATTGCAGTTACAATTGATTGCCTACAGTGAGAACAAATCTGTTTTATGGAGAATTGCTCCATACCTTGCTCACTGTGGAGAAAAAGCTGAAGAACATCAGTCACGTTCTCTGAAATTTTGCCAACCTCTTCTAAGTGCAGTCACTAAGGGCTTTGGAAACCACTGTCATTCTAATTTCACCTTGACAAATGAAGCCAGCGTTACATATGTCATTATTGTATCAACAAGCCATCCATTCTTCAAACTCCGCTGGTTAAATATCAGTATTTTATGGGACAGTTCAAACCACCAAGACTCTGTTAAAAATATTATGATTTAAGTGGTTGAGAATTTAGTAGAGGGACCCGGAGTTGAATCATCCAGTGACGATTATTTTGGATTTACAAAACCCATTCAAACACGATCAACCGCAGATTTAGAATTGTTCAGTTACTTTCAGGATTCAAATAAAACACTTCAAAGTTTAGATAGATATTCAAACATAAAAAAGTTATTTATTAATATACAATACCACCCTTCCGTCATCAGCTCCTGTGGCACGGCTCTTTTCTTTAGGATGATTGACCTTATCTCCAAAACGGAGTTCTTTATCTGACGAAACATTTCACAACTGATATTACTTAAATGTAATACTAATATAAATAGCTAACTGAAATTTCATTATATGGAACTTTCTATTTTTTTTGTAGTACCTAAGTCCCATTGTCATCAAATCCTACAATTTCATTTTACTGGATATTTTTTTGTTGTGATATAAATGGTCCTTATCGATTGTCATTATATATCATGTATTTGAAGTGTATTTAAAAATGTATCTAAATACATTTAATGTATTTAGTATTTAAATACTAAATACATTTTTCTTATGTATTTAATATATAGTATTTAAATACTTTAAATGTATTTAGTGCCCACCTCTGCCCTACTATTTACTTTAATTCTGAGAATTACACATATTTTATCTCATCACCCTTAGGATTCTCAGACCACAATTTTGGTGCCCTGACCACCTCTTTTTGCACCCAACTCTACCTATTCCCTCTACCACTCCCTGTCTTTGGCACCTTAACCGGGCTCAGCTTCAAAATCTCCGCTTTTATCTTTGATTTTTCTTAGAGGGATTATGTTTTCGTACTAAAACCCTGCAACAAAACATCTTACTGAGGTGCTGGTTGAAGGGATGGACCTGTATATTCACCTCCCTCTTAAAACTCTTTCTCACTTCGAGTCCTGGTTTGACTATGATTGTTTCCGTGCTGTTCAGCCTCGTCCTGCGGCATACCTAGCCTATTTTGAGTATCGCTCTGCTGTCGCTCTTGCTGCCTTCAAAGCAGATAGGAATCGATGTAATGCTAAACTTCGTGAAGTTAAGCACCCATAGACAAAGAGGAGTCTAACATCCTGAGTTTATCACATACTAACAATACCTTATACTCCCTAGCTAAATCAATCTCCTAAAAACCTTTACAAATCTAACTGTCATCCCATTTCAAGCCTGATGGTACTGCAGATCCTCCCTTCTGATAAAGGCTCCTTTTTATCCTATAATTCTTCCTTAGATGATTACAATGCCACTGTACCCATCACTCATTTCCTCTCAAATCCTATTACCCCACGTTTCATTTGGGTACGCAAAGTCCACAAAGTACTTAGGTCTCTGAAGGCTGGCAAGACATACGATCCTGATGGCATGCCTCCTTAGTTTCTCAAAGAATTTGCCACTAACTTGGCCCATGTGTTTTGCAAGCCTTTTTTAACCTCATCATAAAGACTGGTATCTTCCATTTCTCTTGCAAGCATATTCTCCTACAGCCTGTTACCCAAAAGGGTGACTGGTCTAACCGCTCTAACTATCGTTATTCTGCTCTTTTTTCTATGTACTATTTCTAAAGTCTTCGAGACGTTACTTAATGTTCATATTCTTAAACACTTAGAATCTCATGCTCTTCTATCTGTCCATCAGTATGGGTTCCGTAAGGTTTGCTCAATGGTGATCTCCTAGCATATATTGCTCGCATTTGGTCATCCTCTGTAAAGACTTTGGAGAATCCTATGTCATTAGATCTGATAATTCTAAGGCTTTGGACAGTCTGGCACAAGGCATTTTTTTCACTAAACTTCCTGCTTTTGGCTTTACACCCTCTCTATGTGGCCTGAGGTAATAGTGCTAAGTCATCCACTTCTCTATTTCTTGTTGTATTCTCCATGGTTATGTTTTTTCCATTGTCATTTCCCCCCATTTCATCACTGACCTCCTTCATACCACTTCCGCTCCTACCCATGCATATGCTGATGATTCTACTTTTCATACTATCCTCTTTTCCTTCTCAGACTACCTCTTTTGCACGCTCTCATCATTGCGAATGCTTGTCTAAATTTGTTAACGTGGATCTGAATCGTATCTCTGACTGGGACAGACAGAACTGAGGGGGGAGGGGACAACGTTCCATCGCCCCTGAGATACGGCTTGGGGTGTTGGGTTTTTAAACAACCTGCTTTATCCCTATCCACACCTTCCCCACATCGCCTTTCATTTTCACTTCTTTATCTATGAATTTTTACGCCGTGCCCAAAGGGGGGCCGCCATTCTGATGGGCTGCCAGGTCACTAGGCGGGAGGAGTGGCCTAAAATGGTGGCAGCCGGTTCTGCCGGCCCCGTGTTCACCCCTCGCAGAGCGAGCTACTGCGTAGGGTGATGAGCCTTTGTATCTTGTGCTATAAAAGGGGTCACCATGTCCAATGATGATTTGAAAAAATAATAATAATACTTCCTCTCTACTTTCCCCTCGACCATCGTCGGAGCCACTCTCAGGAGGCTCCACGGAAAAAAAATGGAAGTACCCTCCCCCCTCTGTTTTTGCACAGGATACCCTCCAAAATTCTTTTAGCGGAGAGGAAGTTCACTCCTCTCCTTTACATACAGGTGCAGGGAAGTCCGCCTCACCCCTTCCCTGGAGTCGCCCTTAGGCGCTCGCTTCTTCTAGCGGAACCCTCTTCCCCTTTGATTTCCAAGGGGACTGCCAAAAAGGCAGGCAAACGTCCCATAATTAACCGGGCATGATAGGGTCAATCCCCTTAGAGGGGGGAGGGAAAGCAAGAGCAATCGGCCCATGCCTTCCAAATACCTGCGGGAGCGCATAATGAGCTTAGAGGGGGTCACCGCACGTGTCTCCCTCTCTTCAACAGAGGATGCCGGTTCGCTGGCCAAAGACAAGATGACCAAAGGTACATCGAATGGGACGTGTGTTATCTCAGGAGGAGGGGGGGGGGGCAATAGCCAATCAATAGCCTTAAGATGGACATGGTCCCTGAGGTGACCCAGCCCCAGATGATAGGATCTACCATGGGGTCGAACCCGGGCTCGGTGGCAAGCAGAGAACCTGTGTCCGCCCCTATGCAAGCTCCTCCTAAGACGGCTCGGGTCCCGAGGTCTCACAAGGAGAGTAGGGGATCTTCTCCCTCGGCTGGTGCTCCTGTGATGCGCAGGACCTTCTCCATTTGAGAGATGGATCCCTCCGATGCCGGCCCATCTGGCCTAGGGGCTCCAACCAGCGGAGGTTAGAAGCAGCTTCATTTCCCGCCCTCCTCTCCTAAAAAGAATAAAGGCTCCTGTACCTCCGCGGGAGCCGGGGGGACGGACGGGTCTAGTGCCGTTTCGGTAAGCGACCAAGCCAAGATCGGCACGTCCAGCCCCGTTGTTTCCTTGGGTGGGGAGTTCCAGACGAAGACCAGAACTGCGCAGAACGGAGCCTCAATTACATTGGGCCCCTCATTCAGAGGCTACCTGGTGTTTTCGAGCCCGTTGGCTTAAAACATTTCCTTATTATTCGCTCCACTTAATGGCACGCCTGTGAGTGTGACACCGCACTCTACCATGAACTTCGTGAAAGGAGTAGTTTATGTGAGGGAACTCGTGGACTACTCCATAGATGACATCACCTTAGAGCTGGCCAACCATGGGACAGTCAATGTCGAACGTGTGATGAGAAAAAAGGGAGAGGCCTTGAGACCTAGCCCCTACACTCTTCGTCACGTTCGACTGTGACAAGCTCCCTGAGTCGTTGCGTGCCTGTTGGTATCGCTACCGCGTGAAGGCATTCGTGCCACTGCTGCGGAACTGAAGGTGCTACAACTTTCACCGCTTCTGCCATATTAATCGCACCTGTAGACGCGCAAAGTCGGGGTTACCCGAAGTCTGTGTAAGTTACTCCAATGCCGCACATGCTAAGTCCAGACGTGTGTGGCCAAGTGTGTCAATTGCGGAGAGCCACACTCCGCTCCTTCGAAGCAATGTGGTACGTATCTCCTTTAGAAGGAAATCCTGGCTTTTAGGCCCAGGATCGTCTCTCATTTCGCGAGGCTAAAGGACTTGGTCCTGGCGCGCACGGTGATGGCTGGGACGTCCTATTCCTCAGTGTTAAGAAAGAAACCTTATGCTCCTGGCCCTTCAAGGCCTACGAGCACGGTCGTTTCCGTGCCCATTTGGAACCCTTGTGCGGATTCTACTCACCCCTGGCACTCGACTGGTAAAGCTTGGACGCACAAAGGGTTCACACCCAGCTCCGGCTAAATCCAGGGCTCCCCTCCATTCCCCTAGCGTAACCGTTTCCCATAAGGTGAAACGGTAGAACGCTAACAGTCATTAGACTAACAGGAGGCAACACCACAGAAGTTGGTCATGAAGTCATCTTTCGTGGTTCCTAGGGCTGTTCCCCGAAAGGAGGACAGAACTAAAGGAGCTTCGGCTCCTTCGCCCAAACCCAGTGGTGAACTGGGTGGCTTGAAGGCTGTGGATCCTCCAAAAAGGGATCCCTGCCTCTGAGGCTGTCCCGCTCACCTGAGGTTGCGAGGCAGAGGGAGGAAAAGACTCGCATGGCAAGCCTGATCTCCCCCATTAAGTCTTTGAAGGCAACAACCCCTTTAGCGCATTATGCGGCCAACAGCAATCGGAGCTCTGCCTCCGGGAAGCGTACGGCCATCCCCGTGAGGGTTTTCTCTTGGAAGAGGGCGCCCGCATTTCCTCCGATCTAGGCCTGTAGGGCATATTCCTTCAGTGGAATTGCCGCGGACTCCGGGCCAACTGGGAGGAGCTGCGAAGGCTCTACTCCTCCCGTTCCCTTTTAGCTATCATTTGGCAGGAGACCATGCTAGACGTGTGACCCTTGCTCACCCTCTGGGGGTATAGAGGGTTTGCAACCCCAGCACCACGGGATAAAGGCCGGGCAGAAGGATGCGCGATACACGCCCACCCTGGTGTCTCCGTTCTTGTCTAGGCCTTAGATACCTCCTTTCAGGCACTAGCTTTGCAGCTGCACCTGGATAGGAGGTATACTCTTATTTCCGCATACATTCCACCGTCAGCCGACTTCGCCGTGGAGGGTATCCACCGCGTCGTGATAGGGGTCACGGTTGCCGAGGACATGTTTTTTGCTACAAGATTTGAAGGGTAGACACACCTTCTGCGGAAACTACTCGATTAATCCCGGAGGTCAATTCCTTGCCAACCTAATCGACGAGCTAGAGATAAGTGTTCTAAATGTGGATGAGTGTACGCATTACTGCCCGAGATCCGCTTCACTTTTCGATCTATCTTTGTGCTCTCTGGATGCACAACCTTATTTTGGGTAGGGAGTGTAGATGACCTCCATGGTAATGATCACTTTCCTATTGAAATATCATTTTCTGGGCTGCTGCCGTCCGAGTGCCCACCCAGGGGGTGCTTGGCGCGAGCGCAGTGTGCCGCATTTCAGGAAATGACTATTTTTTCTGTCTCAGTCGAAGAGTTTAGGTCGGTAGATGAGGCCGTTGAGTTTTTCTCCAGCAACCTCATCGCCACGGGACTAACTACTATTCCTAGCACGTCTGGCCGTTTTGCACGCCGACCACTCCCGTAGTTGTCAACCGAGTGTGAGACTTCCCCCAAACAAAAGCGTTATGCCTAAATGCGCTATAAGCACCGCCCGAACGACTTCACTGTCGGTGAATTTCCTCGCGCTAGGACTAGGTTCCCGTATAATTCGAAGCACGTCCACAACTCTTCTTGGCGGGCATAAGTGTCTTCAATTAACGGGAAGTCCTTTTTAGCAGAGGTGTGGACGCGAGTCAAAAGGATTCTAGGCAAGTTCTCGCATGACCCACACACACTCTTCCGTTCCCCAGGAGAATGGGAACGAAACTTCCCACTCCTCGTCCATGTTGGAATCCTTCGCGATCGCTTTCTCCTCATTCTCTAGCAGGGATGCTGCTCAGCCAGCATTCAATGCGCATCATGAGGTCCCGGAAGGCTACCGGCTGGACTTTACTTCCAGAGGCGGAGAACTCTTCAACAACAGGTTTACTTTGAGTGAGTAAACCTGGTCCAGACAATGTCGTGTGCACCATGCTTCGACACCTGGGTGAGCGATGCATGGTCTTTCTGTTAGATTTGTTCAACAGGATCTGGGTAGAGGATATCTTCCCAGAATCCTGGCGAATCGCTACTGTGCTCGCTTTTCTCAAACCAGGGAGAGATAAGTCTACCCAGGTCGGTTTCCCGCCAATACCTGTAAGCTCTTGTGTGTGGAAGTTGATGGAGAAATTGGTAAATGTTAGATTAGCCTTCTTTCTGGCCAACGGAGGCCATCTGTCTTCTGCACAGTGCGGCTTACGCAAGTTCCACTCCACGTCGGATGCCATGTGCTCCGACTGGAAAATGCCGTCTGCGAGGCCTTCCTTCGTAGACAGCACAAAGTCACGGTGTTCTTCGACCTGGAGAAGGCCTATGATATTGCATGGCGATACGGTGTCATGAAGACTCTCCATACGATGCGGTCGATGGGACGCCTTCCAATCTTTATATCTGAATTTTTGAGAGATCGTCGATTCCGCGATTGCCCTATCCGGCCCAATGCAGCAGGAAGTGGGTGTCCCACAGGGAAGTGTTCTCTGTGTCACACTATTTGCCATGAATATTAATGCCATCACCTCGGTACTGCTTTAAGATGTTCTCGGTATGCTCTACATGGACGACCTTTCGATATCTTTTGGCGCGGCCCAGATGTCAACACTGAAGCGTCGACTACATCAGGCATTGAACTGTATCTCTCGCTATGCCAAAGCGCACAGGTTTCGGTTTTCCTTGGCCAAGATTAAGGTGGGTCATTTCTCCGGCCATCCGCGGCTCTACCCTGACCTAGATTTGTTTCTAAATTGGGTGCGCCTGGAAGTGGTAGACTCGCACCGTTTCCTTAGTCTTGTATTTGACTAACGCCTTACCCCGGAGGCTCATATTCGCAGCATTAGGGTCTCTTGTACCCGAACCATGGACATCCTTGGTTCTGTGATGTTCTTTGCCTGCGGCACTGATAGGGCTACCCCCTTTACTTTTTATCGATCCTTTGTTAGTTCGAAGCTCGATTACGAATACGAGTTTTATGCATCCGCAGCCGAGCGTTTATTGCGGAAGGTGGAAGAGATCCACCACACCAGCTTTCGCCTGGTGACCGGTGCCTTCCGCACTTTTCCTCTTGAGAGCCTACTTGTCGATGCTGGTGAAAGGCCAACGCGCTCTGCACAGTGCATAATTCGCTTGTACGCGTGAGCCCGGCGTCTCCTTCACTCACCAACAGCTCACTGGATTCACAGCTGATTTCGACGGTGCCTATGCCGCCGAGAGACGCCAGTTAAACCCTAAGCACTTTGGGTTTAGGCCCAGGAAATTACTTCGAGAGCTAGGCATAGCTCTCGGGTCGGTGGCCCCCTGATGCTGCCCAGGACGTCACCCTGGATGGTACCACCTTTGACTATTTGTCGCCACGCCTCTGCTCCCAAAGTTTGTACATCACCGGGAGTATTGCGTTCGACCCTTTGGAGCACACCTCGTGTCACGCTGGAACCATGCCAGTGTATACGGATGGCTCCAAGTCCCAAGAGGGGTCGGCTTCCATGCCGTATGCCCTCTGTTTGAAGTCAGCGGGGCTCTGCCAGGCGCTGCGTCTGTCTTCGTGGTCGAGCTGGTTGCCATACACCGATCGGTACGGGAGATAACGCGACGTGCCCGGCTCAGAAACCAGATTGTGATTTATAATGACTCACAAAGCGACCTGAGTGCTCTTGGGCCATTGGATTCTCTGCATCTCCTGGTTTGCGATATCCATGGGGCCACGGTTTGGGCGAACCGTGCGGATGTCGAGATTATCTTCTGCTGGGTTCCTGGACATGTAGGCATTGCGGGGAATGAGCGCGCCGATGAAGGTGCCAAAGAGTCCACGAATACTGGGTGCCAGACCAGCGTTTTGCTCTTCCTCACACAGATTACATGGCAGGAATACGGGCAGATCTCCAGGCTGCTTGGCAAAGAATATGGGAGACCGTCGAGGAGATGTTAAAGTTGCGTGCCATTGCCCCACGACTGTTCCCGTGGACATACCCTCCAACGGCTCCAGGTTGCTTTCTGTCGTCCCCAAATTTGACACACTCGCGGGACGCACCGCTATTTGTGGAGCGCTCGCCTCTGCCATACTGCGAAGACTGCGTTGTCCCCCAGACTGTTCAGCATATTCTTGTTGAAAATCCCAGTCTAGGTGATCTCCGCGCACTTTATCTGTTCGGGTACTGGGACGAGCAGGGTCGCTACCGCTTGTCCCTTGTACTCGGGACGGCTTTGTGCACACCAAGATGTGGACTTTAAGACTTTTTGGAGGAGCCTGATCTCATCCACTCTATTTGATTGGTTTTGTAGGTTGCATGTTCCTGCGCCGGGGGAAGGCGGGCCTACCCCTGACGCCGGAACCCACTTCCTTGTTGCCTTTTTACTTTGTTTTCCCTTGTTTGTCATCGTTTCTTTTGTTTTTTATCGTCGTTATTTATTTGTTTTTTTTATATATCCTAGTAGTAGGCTCTGGTGAGCACGGCGACTTATACCCCAAATAGGCTGTCGCTAGATGGGCTCTTAAATTACAAAAAAGAAAAAAATCCAACTCCTTTGTCCCGTCTGTGTTATACCAGCTCGACTTCCCATTCACATGATTACTGTGTAAAAATAGCCAACTCTGGGATAAACAAGTTGATAATTCCTTCTTTTCAGTCAAAGTTAGAATATGGAAGGAAAACTCTTTGTCCCCTACTCTTTTTTCTTGAATCTTATATCCTGTCTCTCTTTATGCGGCAGCTTGGCCATTATCTGAGGAGAGCAGTCCATTAACACTTCTCTTTGTTGTTTTCCATCCTTTCTTTTTCTATTTTTGTTTTGTTTTTTCATGTCCACAGAGTCTGAGCTTAATTTGGCCATTTCTTGCTCCTCACAGTCTCCCTAGTATTAAAAATATATTGCAACATGTGTATATATATACACCAGAGGATAAGGGCATGAGAATGAGGAAATAAAAGAGATTGTCCATTGAGATGCCGAGGCTTTCGGACAAGATAAAACGCGAGTTCTTGGTTGGGATGGGAAGAGAGGAAAGCGAAAGGGCGATGTCTGGAGGCAGGATTACAGAGGGGCACTAGATAAGGAGAACATCATTAGTCTGGTGCGGCATCGAACGCATAGGAGGATGGGGCATCATGAAACATCAGGTGTGCATGAGTCACTCGGGTATGGCCCCCAGACTCATAACAGAAAACATTTCCTATGTTGAAATTTGAAAAAGTGGGCCTAAACCTATGCAAATCAAAAGAATGAAGCCTACAGCGTGCAAAAGAACGGATGTCGAGTCGTGAGCAGGGTAAGTACAGTAGGTAGGCCCAAAGAAAGTGTGTTTTGAAGTTAGGGGACTTTGAAGATCTGGCTAATATGCTTCGTCAGGTGCAGGAGGGAAACGGGTATATTTATGTGAGGGGCCAGTAATGGGGACTTTAAGATGAAGGCAAGTTTCGGGTCAACTTGTCTGCAACTTTACACACCTGTACAAGGATGAGTCACGATCCTCGAGGAAGGGTGGGTGCGACAGAGCTCAGTTAGCCGCTAAGCGGAGGATCAGCCTCCATCCGTCAGAAGACAAAGAGGATTTGTAGATGATAAAGGCCCATGCGTCTAAGAGGAGAGGCGGACCTGCTTAAAGGTGAAGTACTTCTCCGATTCGATCTCCTCCTTGACGGTAATGTCAGTTGGTTTCTTGCTCTGTAGGGTGGACCGCTTTGCTGCCCTCGGTGGATTAACAGCGAACATCCTATGGATAGATTGTGATGAACATTGCCGAACAGATGAGTAGACAGTCGAGATAATTAGGGATTTGAAGAGGGTCAGGGCCAAATTTATCGTGAAAAAATCATACGGGAGCAGAGAGCATTGCCTGAGAAATTAGTCCTGTCTGGCCTATGAAAGTAAAAGAACATAAGAAAAGGAGGCTGCAAAAGGCTAATCAATAGCTGATACGAGGCAGTTCTTGTTTCCACCACCAAGCTGTCCCACCTATCCAATCTATTCTTAAAACTTCGCAGGGAAAACGCTTCTTTCGCATGACTAGTGAACCTACTCCATTAATCTAACACTCGCCTTGTAAACTCTACCAATCTCTTTCCTAAACTTGTCCAACTTAAACCCATTGCTTCGTGTCTTATCCTGTTCACTAAAAAAAAGAAGACCTTTACCTATGTCTCCCCTATTATATATTATAGCCTTTTACCCACTTGAAGACCTCAATCAAGTACCCCTCCAATTCTTCTCCTTTCTAACGTATACAGATTTAGTCTCCTAAACCTTTTATATAAGCTAAGCTCTTCACTCCATGAGTCATCTTAGTCATCATTCTTTGTATTGATACAAACAAACCAATATCCATTCTATAATAGGGTGACAAGAGAGCAGAGTCGGAAACTTGTGACTGAGAAAATGTTCGCAAGTTTGTACATTCATAAGTTATAGATTTTCTCGAGTGTCAATATTTTCTTTCTTACATATGTTTTGTTAAAACAGAAATGCTGTTATTAAAATAATGCTTTTCATTACATCCGTAAATCGATTTCTCGCCTTGTTTATTCTATACGAATTATCGCACACGATACCAAAATTGTTCTCGCTTTTTTCTCCCCTTTGCCATGCGTACGATTCCCACTAAGATAAATTGATTTCTTATAATCCATATTTACAGTTGTTGATTTTTGTATACGGTGATAAGTTGTCCTTGTAACTTATACAGTGTCCTCGCAAGAAATTAATGTATTTTGGGATTACTCTTTTTAGGGCAACCTGTATATCAATTCAATGATATTAATTTAGTAGCCCTAACTTCCCTTATTTTCTAATCACACATTCTTTATTATTCAAGACAAGAACGATCTCTGGTCCCTAAATCGAAACGTCCTTTTGACATGCATTGGGCTTGTTCTTGATGATGAACAACTTGTGATCACCAGATTGCGATTATAGTGATACAATATGTGCAAGCCAGTCACCAAGTTTTCACAGTTAACTGTACTTGTTTGTGCTTTCTCTATATTTGCTCCTGCTGTTTGTGCTCCTCTCCCTTCCTTGGTGTCTTCAAGCGAGTCTTTGAGACTCGCTTCTCTCGAGCCTTTTAATAAAATAATTGATAAGTGCTCTGTGAAGGTCCATCCATGAGCTTGAAAAACACTATATAAAAATGCCCATAAGGTTTAAGGTTTAAGGTAAGTTACCAGCGGGTTGCTGCCCAATCCAAGTGGATTCTATATGGAAGCTAGGGTGAAACGAGACAAATGATCTATAAAAGGTGGAGGAGACCACTTTGTGACAAAAAATTTAAAAACGAAGGGTTAAAAGATTCCTCAGCCAATTTTAATCGAATACGGGTGTCTTGAGGAATAGTTAAAAGGGTCGGGAAACAGGACAACCGGAGAATGGCAAAATGGCTACAATCCAATAAAAGGTGGGCAACCGATTGGTCCCCACCGCAAAAAAACGACAGCAAGGGATGATATGAGCATCACCCGAAACAAGATGGCCATGAGTAAGTCTCGTGTGGCCAATGCGAACTCGGCAAAGGGCCACCTCCAACGACCGCATTCTATGACGACTCGAGGGCCAAGAGTGAATAGAATTTTTAATTTTGTATAGTTTGGATGATGAACAGTCATCCCATTCATTCTGTCACAGTTGAAAAATATATTTTCTTATTGAAGGAAAGTAGTCCCTAAAAGGCAGAGCAGAGTTCTCAGGGGACACAAAATGTGCTGAGCGGGCCAGCCGATCAGCCTTCTCGTTGCCCAGGACCCCCACATGCCCAGGGACCCCGCAAAAAATAATTCTATATCGGGGCGCATTTTGGATCAGCCAGTTGCAAATTTCTGTGACTAGGGAATGGGACGCATTAAAAGATCTAATTGACTGTAAGACAATCCCCGAGTCGGAAAAAATGACAAAATCACTAAGAGGTAAAATTTGGATGAGTCTAAAGGCTAAAAGAATTGCTGAAAGTTCAGCGGTAAAAATGGATGCTGCTGGTGGCAAAGATAGAGTTAGGAATTCTCCTCCTGGGTAGATGGCTGCGGCACCCACGCCACCGTCCGACTTAGAGCCATCCGTATATAGTGGGCAGCATTGTTTGTGTGAGATCAAATGCTCTAAGAACAGGCTCTTAATGATGCGAGGGTCCATGGAGGACTTCTCCAGGCTCCACATGTTGGTAGATACAGTGAGAAGAGGAGCACGCCAACTAAGGGTCAGTAAAGATGGAAGGGTAAGGACCCTTGGAGCACCCAGGTTAGAGAGATGATCTCCTATGCGAAGGTTCAAAGGTCGGGGTAAAGATGGCAACTTATCATATGCCACCGTTGATTCAGCAGCATACAGGCATCTGTAGACCTCTGATACAGGGGCTTGCTGTACTCGGCAGCGGTATCGCATGCAGATTTAAAGTCTATGGTAGGGCAAAGGGAGTACCCCACTCTCACAGTAAAGGCTGTTGACAGGAGAAGTACGGAAGGCTCCACTAAAAAGGCGAACTCCGAGGTTTCGAATGGAGTTCAGCATTTTAGGGGCTGAAGGGAAAGTCGATGAGTAAATTTGACAGCCATAATCCAATTTGGATTGGACGAGGGCTGTGTATAATGTCCACAATGTTTGTCGGTCACTGCCCCACGAAGTGTGTAAGAGGACTGTCGAAATGTCTAGAGCCCGCAGACAGCCTGTTCGAAGTCGGCGTAGGTGTGGTAACCAGGATAACTTTGGATTGAGAGTTACGCCAAGGAACCGAAACTCGGAGACAAACTCTATATCTTCGCCTTGTAGGGAGATAAATGGTGGAACAAGAACCCCTCTGCCTCGGTGGAAATACATTGCTTTGATTTTGTTGTGGAAAAGCGGAATCCCTTAAGTTGTGCTCTTTTAGATACAGCATCGACCGCCAGTTGTAGCCGACGTGCTGCTGATGGAAGGCGAGGTGAGGAACAGTATAGTGCTAAATCATCGACAAACAGAGTTGGCGATACACCCTCTGGGAGAGACGACATAATATCATTGATGGCAATTATAAAACATAAGACACTTAAAACACTGCCCTGAGGAACTCCCTCCTCTTGGGGTTGCAGGTCAGAGTATGCGTCTCCAACACGTACCTTGAAGGATTGAGATGCTAAAAAACTTTAAATAAGTAAAGGTAAAAGGCCTCTCATCCCCCAGACGTATAGCTGCTTCAAGATGCCGTATCTCCATGTTGTGTCGTAGGCTTTCTCAATATCGAAAAATATGGCCAGGACTCGGTGCTTTAATGAAAAAGCTCTACGGACCGATCTTTTGAAACGCACTAGTAGGTCAAGGGTACTATGACCTTTGCGGAAACCACATTGAAATGAAGAGAGGAGATGATTGGTTTCTAAGAACCAGTTTAGGCGCTCCAATATAATTTTTTCCAGCAACTTACTCAAACAGCAGGTGAGAGCTATCGGGCGGTAGTGATCAGCATCCAACCCGTCCGTGCCCGGTTTGACAAAGGGAAGGATGATCCCAATGCGCCATGATGACGGGTGAAAACCCTTCACCCATATAGGGTTGTACAAATCAAGTAAGAAGAGAGTAGAGTGTGAATGTAGGTCCCGAATCATATCGAAATGTATCTCATCAAGGCCAGGGCAAGTAGATCTGAAAAGGGAAAAAGCGCTATGCAGCTCATGGATGCTGAATAGAGCGTTATACGCAAGGTTAGACTTTGTTGTGAAGTTGAGAGAATGAGATTCTTCCTTTGATTTGTAGGATTGAAAGCCTTATCGTAACGGCTGACACTGCTAACGGCGCGGAAATGGTCAGCAAAAGCATTGCTGACCGCCAGGCCGTCATTCTCCAAGGAACCGTCTAAGTTGAGTGTGGGGGTATGATGATTAGCATAACGGCCCCTAATATTATTAATCCTCTTCCAGATCTTAGCAGTAGGTGTCATAGAGGAAATTGATGAAACGTAACGGCACCATGAATTTCGGCGAGCCTGACAAAGGGTTTTTTTGGCGAAGCGAACGATCTCGGTTTCGGTCGACCTTGTTGCACAAAGTTGGGTTCTTTCGGAATCGGGCATGGGCTAACTTGTAATTTTTGATAGCTGTTGCACACGTCGAGGTCCACCAGGGCACGGTTGAGTGGCCCGTGGCAGCTCGCCTCCGTAGGATGGTCTGTGTTGCTGCATTGTAGATAGTCAATGTAAAGTATTCTACTGCCGCGTCCACTCCATTGAAGGTCCCCAAGGATGCATTTGTGAAGGACGCCTTTTGGAAACCTTCCCAATCTGCATGACATAAGTCCCACTTAAGGGGCATGGTTGTATGAAGGCTAACTTGAAGGGCCGACAAGACAATAGGGAAGTGGTCACTCCCATAGAGATCGTCAAGAATTGACTATCGAAATTCCGTGAAGCAATCAGGGGAACAAACAGAAAGGTCAACACAGATAAAAGAGTCCGTCTAGACATGATAAGAGGTGAAATCGCCAGTATTGAAGACACAAAGAAAGTCAGATAATAAAAGAGACTCTAAAACACTGCCTTTGGCATTTCGATTGATATCAACCCAGTATGGGTGACGGGCGTTGAAATCTCCTAGTAATAAGAATGGGGAGGGCAACTGGTCTATAAGTTCTAAAAGGTCGGGTCTTGACAATAATAAACAAGGGGGTAGGTAAATAGAGCAAACGGTAAATAGTTTAGTAAGAAAAACCCTTACGGCAACAGCTTGAAGGGTAGTATGTAGGGAGATAGGAGAAACATGGTGGGATGAAGATACCAGAATTGACACCCCCCCATGAGAGGGGCTTCCAGCAGGAGCAATAGAGTTAAAAGTGAGAAAGCTGGGTACCGGCGGAAAGAGCCGTATACCCAGTGTATTCTCCTGAAGGCAAATAACAGCAGGTTGGATAGTTGTCAAAAGAATTTTGAGTTCTTCTCACTTTGGAAGAACGCCTTGGCAATTCCATTGTAAAATTGAAGATATTATGTGTGACGATTAGATACCAATGTGGATATCTTTTCCTCTTTTGAGGCCGATATTGTATTTGAGGTTCGTTCCAAAGAGCTTGGGAGATGGAGAGCTTATTTTGAGGAGCCTGCTTTTGCAGGGGAAGAGATCCTAGATGGAGCAGTAACTGTTTTTTTTCGTGGGTTTTGGAGAACGGACCGAGGACCTTGATTGTAATTCGGGTTCAGAACCTGGCGGAAAAGGAAGATCAAGAAGGGATTTTCGGCCGGTAGATCCGGATTCATGGGTCAAGGGTATTTTCGGTGTCTGAGGAGTTGGTCCAACCACCGCGATTGGTGATGTTGGAATATCAACTGCTTCCATCGGATCTTGGGTTGAAGGGTGAGCGGAACGAACAGGTGATCTGAGCGAGGTATGTGGAGCTGGTTGTATATCTGCCATCGTTTGGATCATGATGGGGCCTAAGTCCTGTGAAGGGCGGCACGGACTTAAGGTCATAGAATGTTCAGCCATAGGGGAGTCCATTGAAGATTCTCGGGGTTCGGCCGAGTCAGCTCAAGAGGCTCCCCGCTTATTGGTGGTCGATGACCCAGGTGAGGAATCCTTCCTCTTACCACTGGGCTTTGGGTCTCGGGACCGGGTGGATGAACCTTCACTGGTCGATGTTGAGGATTCTTTCAAATAGCGTCTGATGTCTTCAAGTGTCTCACCCTGAGCGTCTTTCCCAGCTAGAGCTGCTGGAGAGAGAGGGGATAAATTGGTTATCTCGGTGTGCGAGCGATGCTTCGACTGCATATTCTGAATGTTTTCGACGCTGCGAGTAGATGTAGGGTGAAGTTCTTCAGGCTGGTCGGAACTCGCGCGTGATGGGCGGTTTCGTCCAGCGTCATGTAAAACGTCAGAGAAAAGCCGGCCTCTCTTATATCTAGACGTAGGGAGTCGCGCAAAGCGATCACTTCCTTTTCATATAAAAAATATAGAGCAGTTTTGACGCAGCACTGTGGGTACCTCCGCAGTTGGCCCACGGGGTGTTTTGGTGCATTCGGGGCCATGTTAGTCAGAGCTACAATTCACGCAGGAGCGAGGGTGCCGACAGGCACGGCCATGTCCAAATTGATTGCAATTGAAGCAACGTCTGGGTAGTTCGATGTAGGGACTTACCGGGACACGAAGGTACTCAGCTTTAATATACTGCGGCAGTTCTTGTCGTTCAAATGTTAAAATCAGTGTGGCGGTTAGGACTTTAGTGGAGCCTAATGTTTTAGTTACCCTGTGTACGTGTGTGACACGTTGGGTACTGAGCTTACTCTGAAGGCGGGTGGGGTCGTAGTCCTTTAGTTCGTTTGAACGGACGACACCTTTGACAAAATTCAGACGCGGATGGGGCGAGACAGTTATTGGAATTTCAGCTATCGAAGATAGCTTTCGCACAAAGTTGTGAGAGTGGGATGACACATCGACTACGACATCACCACTTCCTCTTGACCACATCCGGCGGGGTTCACCACAGTGGGATTCAAAAGATTCATTGACGTCAAACACATTGACTTTTGCAAGTGGGATGTCGGATGATGAATTCAGGACAAGAAAGCGAGGATAATCTAGATCTGGGTCTACTTCGTTGGAATAGGGGTCCAACGAGCGAGGGAAGGCTAAAAGGGGAGCTAAGGAACGTTTGACACGAGAACCCTTACGAGAAGGAGAGGTTTTTGGTTTATGGCTAGCCATTGCAAAAAGAAAAAACTTCGCATTCTCCCTCGGGGCTCCCCACCATGGAGGCCAACAAGGGCCCGGCACTACTGCAACTATACAATCCGTTACGTCCAGTATGTCCTCTTGGAGAATGGATACGGATCCACCACACCATCTTTATAACCCTAAGAGGCTGCCCGAGTTCTCCTACGCACGGAGAAAAGGGGCCAACGATGGGTTTCTCCTTGGGCATTCGGTAGACGAAGGCGGTGGAGATGCCCAGCCTCTTTCACCTTCATGAAAGAACAATTCGGAATCAATCCATTAAACGAGCAGAGGTCGGGTATCGATAAGGACCACTAGATAGGTGAAGGAAGAGAGGGAAATAAAGGGCAGTGGAAGAGCGTAATAAAGGAAGAAAGAAAGAGAGGCCTGTTAACAGTCTTGTTGGCAGCACCATGGGTCCCCTAAGGGGCCCCTCGCCACGAGAAGGCCAGAGCCTCTCTGGGAACAACCCCTGAAGAAAAGATCCCAGAGAGGGAGGGGGGGAAATGACCAGAAAACTTGGTTAATTTGAAATCAACAGTATTAGTGTAATATGTTTTTTTCAGATTATTTATTTTAATTATCTTTGGTGTTGCTTTATATCTTACCAACACCTTTAGGGAAAGAAAACCCAGTTACATTTTGTTATGATAAACAACTTATTTTTTTAACATAAAAAACTAAACTTAAAATTTTCTTGTTTTAATCTTTCCTCTCTCACATTCTAGGTTGTGTCGTGTTTCCGGCGACTTATGCCCAAGTGGGCAGTTGCCAGATGGGCTCTAAAAAAAAAAAAAATTCCTCTCTCACATATTTAGTGCTGTGTTGAATGAATAAATAGGACAATTAATGCTTTACTTGTCCATGTTTAGAAAGGTTTTGTCCGCATCAGAACCGGGTCTGGAATAATCTCCCTTCCCAAGGAAAACGAAACCTTCCCCGCCACAACCGACCAGGAATACATTATTTCCCCCGAAAGATGCCCCTAGTTCGAAATGAGCAAAATTTTGATTGAGAATGAATTTCTTCTTAAGATAGACGAAGAGAATCTTCAGCTGATAATCCGAGAAATCGAACATCAAGTTCTACTACAACCACAGCAGCCCTAAACCAAGTGCATTGGTTCTATAAAGTGTAAAAACGAGGCCAATGACTTCCACATTATTTGATTCACCACCACAATGAGAAGATCGGAAGCTGTTCATCACCAGACATTAAGGATTATTATCAGCGATGAAAAGTAGGTCCTTATAATCTCCTACTCGTTTACCCGTGCCGTCAAAAATGACTTCCATCCGAAAAATAATAATAAAAATACAAAACGGGCCTTTTTATAAATATTGGTCTTTATTATAATGGTAGCGATTCGTCAGAGGAAACAATGACTAATGGTTACGATCCAAGGAAAGAAAGACCTGGCAATAGGGTGTCAGTCAAGCATCTGTAACCATATTGCAGCTGTCATTTACGAGATTGCTCCTCTACCCCGCCCCAATCCCCGTCCGAAATGCCTCCCTGAGAATCTGCGGCTATCTATATATATTCTTTACACATTTTTTCCTTCCTTTATATTCAACACTTTAGAACTCTTCTTATAAACTTTCTTCGGATATGCCCTCGTTGGTTTTCGCTTTAAATAAAAAAAAAGAGACGTGTGCCCGTACCATGATTGCAGCCTATTGGTTGGGTGTGAAAGGTGTCGTTTATAATGAATGTCAAAGCGTAATGAGAGAGTTTATTATGAAGCATTTTGTGATCGATTGGAGGCAACGACGAGTGAAGTCACTGCTGCAAAAGCGAGAGTGGTCAGTGAATTGAGGTGGGATTTGACGTCTACCTTATAACCACACGTTTCTAAATGCATCTGAGGAGAGATTCTGCCTTTAAAGAAGTTTCGCCACATCCTCTCTAGTCACCAGATATACAACACTGTCCAAAACTAGAGAACATAAATACTCCAATCTACATTTTCAAAAAACTATTTTAATTTCCATGAAAATTGCACAGAATATTCTTTAAAATTTGCCTCTGAGATTGTCCAAGTTTCATTTCATAGTACAACAGGTAAAACAAGTTAAGAAGAAGGAAATGTCTGTATTTGAAGAAAACTATGCGTTCAAAATTAGAGAATTATAACTTTGTTTACACGTAAATATTTGTAACGTACTTATGGCAATAATGCCCCACGTGTATTGTGAAATGCTACTGATAGTATTGTTTATTTATGAGGATGGTGAGATGAGTTAAAGTCGAGAAATATTTCATAAAAAAAGTTGTCCAGTGTAAGAGTGAATGAATGACGTCTAACATGTCGAGGCATTGTAATCGGTCAAAACTGTGTGATTTCTCGTCAATTTGCAGAGAACATGAAGTTGAAGGTCTCGTCAGACTCTCAAGTCGCTTGCATACTCGCCTTCTAAGAAATGACCCAATAACAAAAAATAAAACGAGAAGATTTGCGTCGCTACTAAACAGGGCATATGGAGTGCTGAAAATTGGGAAAGGTTTTTTTTTCTATGACGAAAGCAAATTTCATTGGGGGGGAGGCATCAGATGAGAATGGTCGAATGTAGAATTCCTCCTTCCCCAGATGTGATTGGGGTGGAGATTGTACAATTGAGTGTTGCTGGGGTGGATATTCTACACTTGTCGTGGATCGTAATACTAATTACCTAGTTAAAAAAAACCCAGTTAATAACAAATATAGATGAAGGTGAGTGGCTAAAACAGGTTATTCCTTGGGGATATATAATAGGTTACAAAGTGAAGAGGATATCGACATTCCTGAATACTTACTTTTGTCGTGACTATTGCGGTGATCTGTTGTAACTCCTAATTATAGGATTCATATTTCCCTCATGGGTCATGATACTTATCAGGTTGTGATTCGCCCTTTTTTTGTGCGAGGATTCTTTACCTGTGATTAACTGCTTAAAACAACATGGACATTTAAAACGTGAGGTTGATTGCGCGATTTTCCATCAAAGAATCCACGCTACTCGTATTTATCTATGAAATGAAAATACCGGAGAAAAATCTGCATCCATACAGTTTATTATATTTAGAAGACCATGGTGGACAGCTCCAACTTTTTTTCGAGAAGTATGTACGAATTACTTTAGGAGATCCTGGAGTTGTTGTGGAGGTGGACGAGTCTTGCTTTTCACACAAGCCAAAGCACCATCGTGGCTGAGCGCCTCTTTCAGCATTGTAGGTTTTAGGTTTGGTTGACACCAGTGTAATTCCTGCGGTTGACTACATGGAGATCGCAGATCGAAGAGATGCGGCTACCCTTTTACCCATTGTGCAAGCAGTTGTGCGACCTGGGTCTAGTATTCACCCAGCCGAATGGAGAACCTACCGAAATTTGCAAGGTCTTAGGTCTTGAGTTCGTTCACAGAAACGTCAACCATTCAGTGAACTTTCTCGACCCTGGCGAATGGAATCCATACCCAACATATTGAGTACTACTGAAACAAGCACAAGGCTCAAATTAAGAAAATGCGTGGCTGCGGAAGGAAATTCTTGAATTCCCACATACAAAAATTCATGTAAAGAGACAGTTTTACCTTAAATGAGTTGTGTCAACACATTGCTTTGCAATATCCTTAGTACATAATTATTTTTTTCTCGTGCAAACACGGCTTTCAGTAAATTTATTCTTGACTATAATCATATTGTTCCATTTTTCTTATTATTTAAACATTATTTATCGGGCTGGAGATTGTATAATTGAATGTAGTTGGGGTGGAGATTCTACAGTTAATCAGTGTTGGCGAGATTCTACAATTGATCCAACGGGAATCAGAATGAAGGCTTCGTGGAAATGAAAGATTGAATCTCGCATACACAAATACGACATTTAAATTCGTTGCTGGCAGCTTCATGGCATGGGGAAGGCTTTCAAGTGCTGGAGTCTGTCCGCTCGGATGTTTTCATTTCAAAGCAAACGCTGCGCTCTACAACACGCGCTCCCTTTTGTCCCAAAATCAGGAATATGTGAATGTTTTCAAGCAGGACAATAATGCTCTGTGCCACACAAAAATGACGATGCAGTCTTTGAATGCTGAGAATATGGAAATGATGAACTGACCTACAAATAAGCATGACTTAATCCCGATAGAGTACTTATAGAAGATAGTCAGTAATAAAGTTATGACTCAAGAACCGACGAATGATGTGCTTTGGCAAAGATTGAAAGAATGGAATAAAATCACACCACAACAATGCGACAAATTAGTGAAGTTCTGCCGAAAATGCTCCCCAAATCCTTCAGAATAAGGACCTATATACTTATTAATATTTTTCTCAATTATATATAATGACTTTTATTTTTTGTTATGGTTGCATTTATCTTTGTCTTTCTCTAGAGTTTGATGCATCCTTTATTTACCACATTTTACATTCCCAATAACTTTTTTAATTCGCTTTTATGAAATGAAACTTGGACAAAGAATATTCTCTCCAATTTTACATTGAAATTAAACGATTATTTTCAAGAAAATGCAGATTTGGGTATATTGTTCTCTAGTTTTTGGACGGTAGTTTATATGAAACGGAAGTCGTGGAGAAGTGTAGTCTTCTCTTAGGAATAAGTGCAATCAGTTACGGAAGGAAAATAGAAAAGGAAAGAAGTGATGACAAGGTGTGATGTACACGGGGCCTTCGACGAGCCTGGTAAAGCACCTTTGTACAGATGGGTTAGGCGCGGATCCAGGGGGGTGCTTCCCCCCCGCCCCCAATTTCAAGCCCGTTTATGTTTATATATTTTTTTAGGGCCATAGTTGTATTCTGCTATTCAGAGTTATGTAATAATATATATCTAAAAAGTTTTTTTTAAACTGTTGCGAGTGAATGTATCTTATATGATACATGTCGAAAATAGAGGTAAATCTCAAAAATAATTATTAAATTTAGTATTATACTTTAGCTGTCCTCCAAAAAACTACAATTCATAATTTTCTATGTGGAAAAGATTCGGATCAGAGAGAGTTAGTGCGCACTCCTTTCTGAAATGAGTTATTTATTGTTTTATCAATGTTGTGTAAGATAACCATTATTAATGTTTCTCAGATTACTCAGGAGGAGGAATTCAAGTTAGACCCCCCCCCCCCAATTTTTATCCTGGATCCGCCACTGGGCGGGAGCAAGACAGCCTGATGTGATCCTGACAAAGGCGGGTCAGTGCCATTTCTCTTTGGCGAGAGTCGGGCAAATTGGAATTTAAAATAACACATCGCAAGGGGGGGAGGGGGAGCTGGCAATGAGGGTGCTAGGGGCATAGGCAACCATGCTGCACTTGACATTTGGTGGATGGCTTGCTCTCCTGACTCAAAAACCACTTGATCTCTCTTTCAAAACTTTCTGGACGGGGCGTAGGGGGTCTTTTTGGGTTGGTTAACCTTGTTTTCTATCTTCCCTAAATTAATCATTATTGATAATATAAATGAGTTGAATGTCTGGTGGTGTCCGAAGGCTGGCTGGTTTTAACGTCTGCACATTTCCTTCCTCTTCTAACCTAACGTCCTCTTTCCATTGTGATCGGGTCTATTAACCTTAGCTGAAGATTGATGGCAGAAGAGACGCAAAATAAAAAAGAATTTAAAAAAAATAAAGATACTGGATGTCAAACTTCAGCACCGGTTCATTTCGTCCCCCACAACCCCACACAAACCGCAACCTCCACACTCTTGCGTTAGTTTTCTCTATCGGATTTGAACCCGTGTCCTACGAGCTTCCGATACGAACGAGACTTGGGAGGAGTGAAATTCCACTTTCTATCAATGGTTTGTGACGTCACTTCATTGGCATGATAACGCTGACCCTCGCACAGCGCTCCCTAAGGAAGGGAAGCCATTTTATAATACGCACACACACCGGCGCGTAACCCACTTGTATACACACCTTGGACTACCTACACGGTTTCACATTAGTATCTAATCAGGCAGACACGGGCTAAATTCCATTCGGAGAGCCACATTAACGTGTACACACGCACATAGCTCAGGACCATGTCTACATAGGTGGTATGCGATCGCTCCGCGTCGAACCATTACAAAAATGCCAAATGATATTTCGATCTGAAATGGCAGAGGGGGGGGGGGCATGTTTTCATTATCCCCTAAGGGGAAGGGGGATAATGTAGCTAAAATACAGAGCGATGCGTGCCCTGCCGGCCCCATAGCGGGGATCTTAATGCAGACTTTTGGGGGTATGCCATCGTTGGTTTTCGCCTTTTAGTCGCAAAAACCTCATAAGGCAGGTTTCCTTAAGACCATAAAAAATTACTGGATGAACATAAAGGCAATTTTTTTTTATTCGGCCGTCGAGGGCACATTCGGGTACCTCCGGGTCTACTTGCCTTCCCCCGCCCCAAGTCTGCAGTGGAAATAGGAAACCCGATCGATCAAAAATGTTGAGGCATGGAGTCCTCCGAGGCCAAAAGTACGAATTTGAATTTTCATTTGAGGGGCGAATACCCCAGCCAATGGTTGCACTGTTGGTGGTGCCACCATAGCCTGCCACGACATATGCATTAGTTAAGTCCATTTAGATTTTTGCTTTTAAGCGCATTGATGCACACCAACCCAGCGTAATGGTCGCTTATGCCAAAGGGACGAGTGCACGTACACAAAACCCCGTCAACTTAAGATTCCCCGAGCTGGGGCTGAGAGGGTCAACGATCGAGTGCCACTGATTCATTCTAACTTTCTAATGCTAAAAAGGACACCGCGCGCGCCCAGCGGAAATGGCAACCCCCCTTCCCCCCACGTAGCCATTACTTTCTATCGCTAGAAGCGTAGATCCGAAATACCACTTGTAGATACGCACACACCGTATACACACAGGTCAATATGTATAGTTGCGCATCCAAATGATCGCCTGTGGACGCGAGGCAACGCGCAATTTTGGCGCTCTAATTTTCAGGCGGGAAATTGGCGAAGACAACGCCAGAAAATGGAACTCATCGGGAACAGGGAAAAAAAATCAAACAGGCTTCCCACAATTAGAGTTGACGCATATCAACGCGTCACCCGAAATGATTGAACGGGGTCTGTGACAACTACGTCTATCCCAATTATTCCGCTCGCAGGAATAAAGAATTCGAGTGCGCGTTTTTTCAGGACAGGACTCTATTCGGGCTTAGCCGCCTTTTACATGCGCCGGAAACCGGTATGGATATCCCGCCCTACTTACAGGAAAAACCATAAAAAATGTTAGTAATAGAGAGGAATCGGGAGTGGTCGGTGGTTTGTACCAAAACCTGATTGAAGAATCCTACTTGCACAAACATGTAATGAGCTCGTGCAATGGCGGATCAAGGATAAAAATGGAGAGAGGGGCTAGACTGAATTCCTCCATCTGAGTAAAGGGCATTAATGATTAATAATGGTTATCTTACACAACATTTATAATAAACAACAGTATATTACACAGAAGTGAGCAATAACTCTATCAGTTCCGATTTTTTTTTTCTCCACACATTAGAAAATTATGAATTGTGGTTTATTGTAGTTTTTGGACATCAGCGAAGCTATAATACTGAATTTAACCATTATTTTTGAGATTTAAACTCTATTTTGGACATAAGATACATTATATCACAATTGTTTAAAAAAAACCTTTTATATATATTCTATATTATTACCTAATTCTTTTGAATAGCAGAATACCAGTAGGGCTAAGCACGAAATATAAACATAAACCGGTCTGAAAATTTTGGGGGGCTACCCCTCCCCCCATGGATCCGCGCCTGAGCTGGTAAAAACAAGTACATCAACTCAAGGTGAGAATTCCATCTAACCCGGTCCAGGCGTAACATACATGGCGTGTATACATCGTTGTTGCTTAGCAAAGCACCTGAGAAAAGGTGCGGTCCATGTTCTTCAGGAGAGGCAGGGGGGTGGGGTGTAGAGCACCACCGAGAGTAGCTGACTAAGCCAGAGGGAAAGTATAAATGACCAACGAGGCAGTAAGAATTCGTGGAAGGAGTAGGACCTTCCCTCGTCCCAAGCGAAACGATGAAAGTGGAGGCGCAGCTGAATTGAATCTTTGAGAAGTACTGCCATAACACCACCAAGCCTCATGTCTAGATGCAGTAATATGGATCAGAGTGAGTGAATGTTGAGTTTTCCAAATTACAAAAAATAGGAACTTAAAAATATGGTTTAAACCACTTACTGGGTTGAGCAAATAGACCCCTTCAAGCGAACGAGGGTCGGAGCTCTCGTTAGCCTAAGAGATACGGCGTTAGATTTCTGAGGTCGAGGTGTCTGGTTTAATTCCAGCGAGCGCGGACCTAAAGCTTCAGCGTATGTAGCACGAAATATCGAATGGGCAGAAGCGATGGACCTCTACCCAGCGGTGGTAGGTAGCTCCTGCATAGATAGCAAATAGCCAAGTATAACACCGCTATCATTTCCTTTCCAGTATTCACAACATAACATATCCACTATTAGTCTAGTGGGACGAAGAGATAGCCTGCACTCCCCAGAGATAAACTTGTAATTGACATTTTAGACTGAAAACGATTAGCCATGTTCCCATTACGAAAAAGTGTCCCACGTACCCTTTTTCGACCCCCGAAGACCACGAGGTGGGACGTTCAGTCTCAATAAAGTGATTTTCCAACATCACTGATTTTGCCCAGTGACGCGTCATTTTAGGGTTTTTTGAAGGAGCTGAGTCTGAAAAATGGCTTATTTTTATGATTAGATCCTTATTTTAGGTGATAATGGTAGCTGAAAGTCATTTTCAATAAATTCTGCTTAAAAAAATAACAAAAATCCAATAATTTATTGATAAATTTGGTTAACAAAGAAGTTTTATTTAAAATAACTTCAAAATGATTAAAAAACATGATTTAAACATCCTATGTATCTGATCAAGAAGCAGGAAGTCATTGTTTTCGAACAAGCAAGCACTAGAACTTTCTCAGAATTCATCATCGCTTTCAAAATAGGCATCAAAGTCTACATCCCTTTCTCCTTCCTCCTCTTCCACATCCTCCAATTCATGGTCATCTGCTGTCATAAGATAAATTAGTGACATTGGTAATACAGGACTGCATGACTACAGAGGTTCCAGCACACCGTCAGCAGACATGATCCATCCTTGTCCATCGCGTCATATGGTTTGGGCCTCTCCAGAATGGCTTCATGGGCGCGCTTGTACAAGGCCACTCGGTGATTCACACGCTGGATATGTGGCTTCAGAGCAGAGTGACATGGAGGGACGCGAGCCAAATCCACCTTTGACTTGGAAGTGAGATGCTTATCCTCTCCAACCAGTGCGGAGCAGCTTGGCACGAACTACATTAACTGATGATTCATGGCTTTGTTGGTACATGAGACAGGTGAATTTTTCTAACTGCATTAGCACCTCAGGTTTGACATTCCAGTCGTCTCCCAGTTGCTTAAAGATCACATGAAACCTGGGGTTCTTCTCTAGCTTCTTCAGAGGCCCGATCTTTCCTCTTTCCCTTGAAAGCGCTGGTACAGTCCTTTCAGGTGAAGACGTAGAACCCAGGAAGAGTAGCACAGTAATCTTCACCAAGGGACTCTGCAAGCTCAGAGAGGTCGATGTTTTCCTGATCTCGTATCAAGGTATACAGCTAGTTTTATTGCATGAGCGTGGTAGAGAAGAATCATGAATATGTCTGTATCAGGGGTTCAAACCACAGCGTTCTTGTACCCAAGTGCTACAGCATGGTGTAAATACAGTACAACCCTAGTGTCCGTCTCTTCCTGGTTTCTGTAGATGGTGGGGAGATCTCGAACTTCAACCTGAAACACAACACCACTATAATAAAAAAAGAGAAAAGAAGAAATAGCAAGAATTCAGCCTTTTCTAACGAACATGTGTGACATTTTAATGGAGCAAGTATCATGTTCGATAAGGTTTGTGTGTGTGTATGTGCAATATCTGAAATACATTTATGCATTTGTTTGAGATTTTTGTAATGTCTGTCATTCTACAACATATTTATACAAATGTGTGTATATTTTTATCTGAATGTATGTTGCTGTTTTTGCCTTTTACTCAACTGTCCATTTGAAGAGAGAAGTTGATGAGCCGTCCCTTCAACAATCAGCACTGCCACCTCGGTTTACCCAGCCTTGAAGCAGCCTGTTGACCACTCCACACTCGCAGGAGAAGGTCGCAAAACTGCTTCTTGTTGTCATCGTCAGCCAGAAACAGCTTGAAATCACATGGTCTCCGAGTTGCTGGTCCATCCAGAAAGATCTTCTCTGATCTACCTCGTCTTAACCTCTCCTGGGCTTTAATAGACTGTGGATGATAACTGTCTGTCGAGAACAAGAAATGCTTCTTGGCTACCATTTGATCTACGAGGGGCGGTCAATAAGTTTTGCAATTCGGATATAAGGAAACGAGATATGAGGAAAAGTGTTTTATTATTTTTCAATATAACTACCCTCGACTTCAATGCACTTGCGCCACTTGTCCCTGAGGCTTCGAATTCTCGACTGCTGTTCAATCCACTCTTGGACTGCGAGCTGGACATCTTCATCGTCCTCAAACCGGCGTCCACGCAGTGCAGCTTTAAGCTGGCGGAATAAGAAGTAGTCACTAGGGGCCAGATCTGGACTGTATGGGGAAATGGTTGACCACCTCGAATCCGCACTCGCGCAGGGCCGCTTGTGCAACTCTGGCCTTGTGGACTTTGACGACGTTGAAGTCGATCATGGGGCGTGAGGTTTCTAGGGACCCAACGGGCAGAGACCTTGGTCATGGCCAAATTGTCGTGGATGATGTCGATAACACTTCCATGTGATATTCCAAGTTCTCAGTCGATTTCTTCGACCTTCACCCGTCGATTTTTTAGGATCATCCTCTCCACAAGGGACACATTGTCCTCGTTAGTCACGTCTGACGGGGGTCATCTTCAACGGACTCACGACCATGGCGGAACTTCCTATTCCAGCGAGCAATGGTTGCATAGGAAGGGGCGGTGTCGGTGTACACTGCAACCATGCGTTCATGGATCCATTTTGCATTCTTGCCTTCTTGGTCAAAAATTTGATCACTGCGCGGTACTCAACCTTCTCCATTGTTGAAAAATTTGTGACTGACGATCTGCGATCAGCTACTGCTTCTTAAATAGACGAGGCAGGAGCGTGCGGCTGCAGGTCCTGACTTGTCATAACTTGTCCTAACACCTACACAAACAGCCATCCCCCTTCCTCTGTTTTGCCCTACCGATTCGCAAAACTTATTGACCGCCCCTCGTAGCACCTGCAGACATATCTCACTAAATGTCAGTGGAAGGTTGGTAAGGGTATGAAGCAGCGACATGCCGTCCTGGATGAACAGGGCTTCCTTGGGGTATGGTAGATCTATGGTGAAATCTTCCAAAAGGTAGCGCAGCATTGTGGCTTTGTTAGTCTTTGAGAAAAAGCCGTCTGAGGTACCGAGGCTGGGAGACACCGGCATCAGGCTGAATGTCATCAGCTTGTCCAGATCCAACGGTTCATCTTGATTCTGTGACTTGACGAGAAGTGTGAACGCCAGGTTGCCTTGCGCCTGATACTGGATGACCTGTGAGAACATAATCATATGGTGTTAATATTGATGTAACCAAGTTATATGTCACAACATGCTTATTCTAAATGAAAATAAGAAATTGTGTTTCACTATTTTCATCCCCAATATAGCATCTTATGTTTGCAATCGCTCTTACAGTTAGAGAATTTGATTGCTTTGGCTACTTGTTTTGATATTAACTTTGTTGGTTATGGTAAAATGCAGGAAACATATCAAATAACAAGGTATTGTAATGTCAGTTTACCTTTTTCTGTGATGATGTGAGGGTGACCTTCTTGTTGCACGCCTCCATAGTCTTCAACTTTTGCCGCTTGATAGGGTTAAAGAATTTTCCTGCTTCTCCATTCTGCAGGCGGCAGATGAAATCAGACTTGGCGACTTTGCCAAAAGCTTCTGCCTGTCGGACCTGTGCCTCAACGTCTGGTGAGACTTGGGCTCCAGATGCTAAGGAGTAGAACCGGTCCTTGTCCAAGATTTTGAACGGGTTGGTAAAGTTGTTGACAGCAGCAATGACTCTCTGAACTGCCTCCTCTCCTTTCTTGATTTCTGCCTTCTCCAGCTCATTATGTCTTACCCTTTTTGGGGAGTCTGGATCGTCGATGATGCCCACCATCTCCAGAGTCTTCTCATAAAACTGGGCTCGTGCGGATGTTGTACGACACCATCTCTGGTATGCCCCAAACTTGCTGTACAGTCCTATGAACCCACCTGCAAACACTGAAAAAATTTCTTGAAATTAGTTAAATCAAAAATTGTCTCCCATCATTTTAGTGAAGGGATGCAAGCTAGCTTTGTAAATAATATTGTACCTTATTCAGTTATCGCTACTGTTACATGCTAGCACCGGTGTAAATAGGTTATATGTACCTGACGATTTCGCGAAGCACATGAACGTCTCTTCCATGGTCTTGTCCACAGCACTGAGTGCCCCAGGAAACATCGAGCGGGCCACAGCAATTGCATCTTTGGTTAGAAGACCCTTTGCTCCTGGGTGAATCTTTTCCAGGTTTGTTAGGTGTACCTCTAGCCATGTCAGGTATCTGCAAATAGAGGCATGATATTTTATAAAGCACATATGAATTTAAAAAGTATATGATATTGTCATAATGATCAAGATTGCTGCTTCTTGTTTATCAATATTACTACCTATTATATTTATTAGACTCAATTGCAATCATTAATGTGAATATGATTTAATTTATGATCAGATTTGACATTCAAATGTACAAACCTTGAGTAGTTGTGCCCATCAAAAGCAAAGAACAGGACTGCCATGTCTCCATTACATTTGTGGAACAGCTGCAGGCTGTTTGTCTTGATAGAAAGAAACAACATAAAGACGAGATGACAATGATCCACAAAAGACATCCAGAAGGTAGCCGTTTTCTCCAGGTGAACCTTGCGCACCTTCTCCTCATAGTTGCAGTACCTTTCCATGAGAGTCAGTATGGGGGGGGGGGTCGTCAATAGCTTCTTCCAGATGTTTTCGATCACATGACTGTATCAAGTTGAGAAGTGCAGCAGGAACAGCTATAGGTACTCGTACATTCTCTTCTTCAATGAAATGTTCCATCAGCAGCCTCTCCATTGCCTCGCACACAGTTTTTAGACAAAAGAGGGACTTGGCATAGGCTTTACCACTCAGAACACCTTTCAGTGAGCCGCTTGTCACCAGTTGAGGCTCTAACAGGATCTCTGTGTACCCAGAGCCACGCATTTTGTGATTTGTGATCATCCCTATATAATTCATTGACGTGTGAAAGGGCCCAATAGTGACCACATGATGGGCAAACTCGTCTGGCCATCTCCAGATGATGGGCAGGGCTTTCATACATACACCCAAGTCGAATGTATTGAGGACCCACTTTTGCCCCACTTCAACTGTGGCTGCTTCAGTAGCTCATGTACGACTGCATTGTCAGTGATTGGTTGATGTATGGGAGTGAAGTAATCCACTGTTTATTTCCTGTAAGGAACAGTTCCAATTTTTTTATTTTTTTATTTTTTTTTTTTTAAGAGCTCATCTGGCGACTGCCTACTTGGGCATTAGTCGCCGTATTAAAACTGGCCTAGTTCTAGGCTACTTTAAAATGAAATTAAAGAGAAAAAAAAAACAACACCCCAAAAGGGGGAAAGGAAGCAAGCTGGTGCGTCGGGGAGAGGTCCCCCCGGCGCAGGAGCGTGCAACTAAAGAAAAAAAAACAAACAAAAAACAAAACAAATGCAAAAAAACAACAAACAAACCTTGCTTAAATAATAGGGAGAAGGCCGGCCTCCCCCAAGAAGTCAACAAGTCAGTGTGCACGAATCTGTCCCAAGCACAAGGGACAGGCGGTAGCGACCCCGCCCATCCCGGTACTGGGACAGGTATCGTGCGCGAAGATCACCCAGACTGGGACATTCGACAAGAATGTGCCGAACAGTCTGGGGGACGACGCAGTCGTTGCAATAGGGCGCAGGCGAGCGCTCCATCAGATAGCGATGCGTCACACGAGTGTGTCCGATTCGGAGACGACAGAAAGCAACCTGAAGCCGCCGCGGCATTGGGGGATAGGTCCATGGGAACAGTCGCGGCGCAATGGCACGCAACTTTAAGTTCCCTTCGACCGTCTCCCATCTTCTTTGCCAAGCAGTCCGAAGAGCTGCCCGTATTCCTGCCATGTAGTCGGTGTGAGGAAGAGCGAAACGCTGGTCCGGTCGCAGAGTCCTCGCGGACTCTTTGGCGCGCTCATTCCCCGCAATTCCTACATGTCCAGGAACCCAGCAGAAGATAATCTCGACATCTGCCCGGCTCGCCAAAACCGTGGCGTCACGGATATCGCGAACCAGGGGATGCGGAGATTCCAATGCCCCGAGAGCACTCAGGGCGCTTTGTGAGTCGCTATAGATCACAATCCGGTCTCCGAACCGGGCACGTCGCGTAATCTCCCGTACCGAGTGGTGTATTGCCACCAGCTCGGCCGTGAAGACAGACGCAGCGCCTGGCAGAGCCCCGCTGACTTCAAACAGAGGGGATACGGCGTCGAAGCCGACCCCCTCTTGGGACTTGGAGCCATCCGTATACACTGGCACGGTACCAGCGTTACACGATGTGTGCTCCAAAAAGGTCGAACACAATACTCCCGGCGCAGTACAAGCTTTGGGAGCAGAGGCGTGGCGACAAATAGCCAAATGTGGTACCCTCCAGGGTGGCGTCCTGGGCAGAACCAGGGGCGCCACCGGCCCGAGAGCTATATCTACCTCTCGAAGGAGTTTCCTGGCCCTAAACCCAAAGGGCTTAGGGTATGACTGGCGTCTCTCGGCGGCATAGGCACCATCGAGATCAGCTGCGGATGCAGTGAGAGCTGTTGGCGACTGAGGGAGGCGCCGGGCTCGCGCGTACAGGCGAGTGATGCACTGCACGCGGCGCAGAGCGAGTGGCATCTCCCCAGCATCGACCAGCAGGCTCTCAATGGGGGAAGTGCGGAAGGCACCGGTCGCGAGGCGAAGGCCGGTGTGGTGGATCGAATCCACCTTCCGCTATAAACGCTCGGCTGAGGATACATAAAACTCGCATCCGTAGTCGAGCTTCGAGCGAACAAAGGATCGATAAAAAAGTAAGGCGGTAGCCCTATCAGCGCCCCAAGCGCTGAACGTCACGGAACGGAGAATGTCCATGGCGCGGGTACAAGAGACCCTAAGGCTGCGAATATGAGCCTCCCAGGTGAGGCGTCGGTCGAATACAAGACCAAGGAAACGGTGCGACTCAACCACATCCAGGCGCACCCCATTAAGAAACAAATCTGGGTCGGGGTGAAGCCGTGGATGGCGGCAGAAGTGCACCACCTTAGTCTTGGCCAAAGAAAACCGAAACCTGTGCGCTTCGGCATAGCGAGAGACGCGGTTCAATGCCTGTTGGAGTCGACGCTCCAGAGTTGGCATCTGGGCCGCGCCAAAAGAGATCGAAAGGTCGTCCACGTAGAGCGTAGCGAGAACATCTTCCGGCAGCACCGAGGTGATGCCGTTGATGCTCAGGGCAAAGAGTGTGACACTGAGGACACTTCCCTGCGGGACACCCTCTTCCTGCTCCTTTGGGCCGGAGAGGGCCCCCCCACCCGTACGCGGAATCGACGATCTCGCAAAAATTCAGATATAAAAATTGGGAGGCGTCCCCTTGCCCCCATCGTGTGGAGAGTCTCCATGATACCGTATCGCCATGCGGTATCATAGGCCTTCTCCAGATCAAAAAACACCGTGGCGTAGTGCTGTCTACGAAGGAAAGCCTCGCAGACGGCACTTTCCAGTCGGAGCAGAGCATCCGACGTGGAGTGGAACTTACGGAAGCCGCACTGTGCAGAAGACAGATGGCCTCCGCTGTCCAGGAAATAGGCTAATCTAACATTTACCAATTTCTCCATCAACTTGCACACGCAAGAGGTTAGAGAGATTGGGCGGAAACCGGTCGGAGTAGAGTGATCTCTCCCCGGCTTGCGAAAGGCGAGCACAGTAGCGATTCGCCAGGAGTCTGGGAGAAGACCTTCCACCCAGATCCTGTTGAACAAATCTAACAGAAAGGCCATGCCTCGCTCACCCAGGTGTCGAAGCATGGCGTACGGGACATCGTCCGGACCATGGGCGGTGTCCGCGCACGAAGCGAGAGCGGAACGCAACTCACTCACAGTAAACTTGTCGTTGAAGGGTTCTCCGCCTCTGGAGGTTAAGTCCAGCCGGCGGCCTTCCGCGACATCACGACGTGCATTGAATGCTGGCGGAGCAGCATCACGGCTAGAGAATGCGGAAAAAGCGGTCGCTAAGGATTCCGCCACGGACGCGGGGTCCGAGATTGCGGTCCCATTCTCCTGGAGAACGGGAGGGGGGTCCTGCGAGAACTTGCCCCGAATCCTTTTGACTCGCTTCCACACCTCAGCTAAAGGGGTCTTCCCGTTAAGTGAAGACACGTATGCCCGCCAAGAAGAGCGGCGGGCGTGCTTCGAAATATACCGGAACCTAGCCCGACGAAATTCAGCGACAGTGAAATCGTTCGGGCGGCGCTTATAGCGCATGTAGGCATAACGCTTCTGTTTGAGGGCCGTCTCACACTCGGCCGACCACCATGGGAGTGGTCGGCGTGCAAAACGGCCAGACGTCCTAGGAATAGTAGTCAGGCCTACGGCGATGAGGTTGCCGGAGAAGAACTCAACGGCCTCATCTACCGACCTAAACTCCTCGACTGAGATAGAGAATTCAGTCATTTCCTGAAATGCAGGCCACCGCGCCCGCGCCAAGCACCACCGAGGTGGTCTCTCAGGCGGCAGTTGCCCTGAAAATGATATTTGAATGGGAAAGTGATCACTACCATGGCGGTCATCGACCACCCCCCAATCAAAATCAGGCTGTGCATCCGAAGAGCACAAAGATAGGTCAAGGCAAGAAAATGAAGCGGTTCTCGGACAGTGATGCGTAAACTCATCCACGTTTAGGACACCCATCTCAAGCTCTTCGATCAGATCGGCAAGGACTTGTCCCCTGGGATTTATGGAGTAATCTCCCCAGAGAGGATGCCTGCCGTTCAGATCTCCAAGCAAGAGATAGGGCCTCGGCAACCGTGCCACGACGCGGCGGAAGTCCCCCGCGTCGAAGTCAGCTGACGGTGGAATGTACGCAGAAATGATAGTATACCTCCTATCCAGGTGCAGCTGCACAGCCACTGCCTGAAAGGAGGTATCTAAAGAGAAAGGAAGAACGGAGACATCATGCCGGGTGTAAACCGCGCATCCCCCAGCCCGGCCATCCCGCGGTGGTGGGGTCGCAAGACCCTTATACCCCGGGAGGGCAGGCAGCGGGCACGCGCCTAGCATGGTCTCCTGCAAAAAAATAGCTAACGGGGAACGGGACGAGACGAGCCTCCGCAGCTCCTCCCAGTTGGCCCGGAGTCCACGGCAATTCCATTGAAGGAATATGCCCTCCAGGCCTAGCTCGGAGACGCGGGGGCCCTCCTCGAATTGAAGACCCTCACGGGAATGGCCGTACGCTTCCCGGGGGCAGAACCCCGGGCGCTGTCACCTTCGAGGACTTATTGGGGGAGGTTGGGCTCGCCATGCGAGTCTTTTCCTCCCTCCGCCTCGAAACCTTAGGCGGGCGTTGCGGCTTGGGAGGCGGGGGGCCCTCTTTTCGAGGAACCACCGTCTCCGAGCCACTCGCTCCACCTCGGGGCGTGGGCGAAGGGGCCGAAGCTCCTTTGTTGCTGTCCTCCTTTCGGGGAACAGCTTTAGGAACCCCGGAAGATGGCCTAGCGACCATCTTCAGGGGTGTTGCCTCCTGTGAGTCTAACGACTCTGTGGAGGCGCGTGGCCGTTTCGCCTTACGGGAAACGGTCACGCTGGGGGAAGAGGGGGGAGCCCTGGTATTAGCCGGGGCTGGGTGTGAACCCTTTTTGCCGCCAGCTCTACCAGGGGAGCGCCCGGGTGTAGTAGAGCCCGCAGAAGGGCTCCGAATGGGCGCGGAAACAACCGTGCTCGTTGGCCTGGATGGGCCAGGAGCAGAGGGTGCTTTTCTAACTATTGAGGTATATGACGTCACAGGCAGAGCCGGGCGCGCCAGGACCAAGTCCTTAGCCTCGCGGAATGAGAGTCGATCCTGGGCCTGAACGGCCAGGATTTCTTTCTCAAGGAGATATGCACCACATTGCTTCGAAGAAGCAGGGTGCGGCTCTCCGCAATTGACACACTTGGCCACACACGATTTGGACTTATCGTGTGCGACCTTGGAGCAATTTACACAGACTTCGGGTGACCCCGATTTTGCACGTCTACATGATCGATTCGTGTGGCCGAAGCGGTGACAGTAATAGCACCGCCGCGGCAGTGGCACGAATGCCTTCACGCGGTAGCGGTACCAACCGGCACGCACCGACTCAGGGAGCTTGTCACAGTCGAACGTGACGAAGAGTGTAGGGGTGGGTCTCGAGGCCCCTCCCTGTTTTCTCATCACACGTTCGACCTTGACCGCCCCATGGTCGGCCAGCTCTAGGGTGATGTCTTCTATGGAGTAGTCAACGAGTTCCCTCGCATAAACTACTCCTTTTACAAAGTTCATGGTAGAGTGCGGCGTCACACTCACTGGGGTGCCATGAAGTGTCCGAAGAGCACTTATCTTGGCCGCCTCGGCGGGATTCGCCAGAAGGCTCCCGTCCGAGAAACGGGTTACCTTCGGCTCTCTACCAATTGCACTAGCTAATCCTCTCCTCTGATGGATCATGTTGCCCTTGGACAACATGGTGCCATCAGTGGAGCGAATAACGAGGAAGCGTTTGAAGCCAGCGGGCTCGAAAACGCCAGGTAACCTCTGAATGAGGGGCCCCGATGTCATCGAGGCTCCGCCCTGTGCACTCTTGGTCTTAGTCAGGGGCTCCGCACACGAGGGGGTAGAGGGGCCGGATGTGCCGATCTTGGCTTGGTCGCCTACCAAAGTGGCAGCAGACCCATCCGTCCCCGCGGATGGAGAGGAGCCCCGACTCTTTTTCGTCCTTTTAGTCTTTTTCTTTTTTGGAGAGGAGGGCGGGGAATGAATCCGCTTTTCACCTCCGCCGGCAGAAGCCCCTAGGCCAGATGGACCGGCCTCAGCCAGGTCCCTCTCCGAAATGGAGAAGGTCCTGGTTGTCGTAGGGGCACCTGTCGGAGGAGATCCCTCCCCTCCTTCTACTGCCTCGGAGCCCTCAGCCATTTGATGAGGACCTTGCATAGGGGCGGACTCGGGTTCGGTGCTTGGCGCCGAGCCCGAATTCCCCCCCATGGAAGGCCCTACCGTCTGAGGCTGGGTCTCCTCAAGGACCATGTCTATCACGGGAGGGGCCTCCAGTTGGCCATCCCCTCCCAGGACATTGCAGGTCCCCTTGGCAGTGTCGCCAGTCTTGTTTGGGGAGGCACAGGCCTTGACCCCGGCAAGGTTTAATATTTTTGCCAGCAGGTCTTTTGAGGGAAGCGACCGAAGGGGCCTGGCTTGCCTCTCCCCCCTAAGGGGGTTTGCCCTACCGAGCCGCTTTGATGGGGAGCGGCTGGCTAAGGGCTGCCTGCTGGCTTTCTTGGCAGTCCCCTTGGAAAGAAAAGAGGGGACTGCCGCTGGGAAAAGGGAGGTGCCCGAAAGCACCTCCAGAGAAGGGGGTGAGGGGGAGTCCCCTGCACCCGTAGGCGAAGGAGAGGAGTAAGCCTCCTCTCCGGTTAGAGAAATATGGAGGGTCCCCTGTGCAAGCACAGGGGGGGGGACCTCCATTTTTTTGCTGGAGCTGCCCGAGGGCGGCTCCGTTGTTCTTGGGGAAGTTGGGGGTTGGGTTTTTTTGGTGTGATTTTCATCATTGGGCATGGTGACCCTTCTTTTAATACGGGATGCAATAGCGCACACCTCTCGTAGTAGCCCGCACTGCGAGAGGTGCTTACAGGCCCAGCAGAGCCAGGCGCCGCCATTTGGGACCACCCCTCCCGCCTGGTGGCCTGGCAGTCCATCGGCATGGCGGCTCCACCTTGGACACGGCGTATAAATGATAGATTTTGAAGACGAGAGGAAAAGGGATGTGAGGAAGGTATGGGTGGGGATGAAGCAGGTAGTTAAAAACCAGCCACCCCAGACCGGAGCTCAGGGGTTAGGGAACATTGTCCCCCACCCCCTCAGCCCCGATGCGGGACGGTTGGCTGAAAGGAAGGTCAGCATCTACCCTGTGAAATTAGAGGCTGACCAGAGAAAGTTGTGGGAGAGGTTCTGTGAAAAGAGAGGAAACAAGTGTTTTGAAGGAAGGAAGAGAGGCTAGGCTGGGGCCGGACGGGGTGCTGAGTCCCGTCAGCACGGCGGCCAGAATGGCAAATCGTCGCGCCCCTTACGGGGAAAACAGTTCCAATTGCTGAGACAGAGCCTCCCAGTCCTGGCATGGACTGCGTGCCGCCACTTCCGAAGTATCTGCAGAAAAGCCACATGTAATACAATTGCATCCGAGAGGCATAGATTGTATCATTTTCAGCATGGGGTGTGAAGGATGCATTCTGTGGAAGTGTCGGGCCAATGCGGGTGAAGTAGAGGGGTGGGAGAGTTTCTGGTGTGTCAACGTGTATACTTCTATGCTTGGTCTTGTCGATAAGAGGCAGCGTTCGCATGTGTGTGCTTTCAAAATCAGGCTTGACCTCCTGCACCATTATGCCTCCAGCACTGTTGATAATGTTACTGCCGTGCACATTTGTTGTAGTTTTTTTCAAATTGTCCCATTCACAGTGAAACACAACGTTTCCATCTCCAGTCAAGATCTGCGGTGTGAGATGGGTTAAGACGTCATCCAGAGCTTTGGTCAGGGTAGTTTCCATCTCTAAGCCAAAATTGTAGGTCTGTGAATGGCCAAGTTTGTTTAGAATGGTGGTCAACTGCTTGCTTCGAAACAAGTTCCAGACAGTGACACAGAGGAATATGTGTTTAGGCAGCTTCCATTCTCCATCTGACACCACACGGCAGAGATCTTGACCGATGGAAACCACCAGCCGCTTAGTCTTCTCATTTGTCTCTGTGTCCTCTTTGCCAGCCATGACAATGCTGAGGAAGCGGACGAGGTCTGGAGGTAGAATTTCTTCAGAACTTAGCTCCATGTCATTGGCTGTTGGCAGCTAGGGGATGTTCTTTGAATCTTTATATGCTCGTAGAATGAGGTATCGAAGAAGAAATGCAACATCTTGATATCTATCTGTGCTTCTGAGAGCATAGGCCTGGGCAAGAGCGTGTGCAACATTGATGTTTGAGCTGTAGACCAACCAAAATGAAACAGAACCACCTTTATCTCTGTCGACTTTTGTGAAGCTGAGGTGGTTATTTATTGGATGTTTCAGAAGACGATTCAGCAATTTCTCCGACCTGTAGTTTGAGTCCTCATAACGAATCCGTCTCAGTTCGTCAACATATAGCAACGGCAGTGAAGACAATTGTAGCACATCATTTTTCTCGACAACCTGAGCCTTAACATGATCCACTATGGTGCCAAAGGCCTTCTCATGGGCAGCTGCAAAACGTATCTGCTCAGAATCTTGGGGTTCTTCAGCTCTGTGCATCCCGCGCTCGTAGTTGTAGAATGATATGCGAAACGATTTTAAACAAGATGGATGATGCTTGGCCTCAACGGCAATTAGATCTTTGTCTTTCATTTGACGATAAACCCGAGTAAGACCCATTTTCTGCGCTCGCTGTTCGATTTCTTCCCATGCATTTCCTATCTTTCTGTAGGAAGAGAAGGTTTCAGTTCTCTCAGTTTTCCGACCATCTTTGATTTCTAGCTGCTCACAAAAAATACACTCTGGTCGAAATATGGGTCCATGGGAACCTGCTGAAATCGATTTACGAGGGGAGTGATGTTCTGATGTCGTTGCTGCGTGTTGATCATCTTGAAGGCGCTTTAGGTGTCTAGTAAAATGCTGGTAGCATCCACGGTGATACCAACATATTGCAGGTCAGTGGGAAGAGTAGTGGGAATCTGGTCACGCACAGATTGCATGCGATGAGGAGAGTCATGTGAGTGCTGGAGGCGAAGGTCACGAATCTTGTTTAATTCTTGTAGTCTGTCACTTGCATCACCTTTTACTGAGGTTGGTGGTGTAAAATTGCGATAGTCTGAAATAGAACTGGTGTAAAAAAATGCATCTTGGGGAACGGTTTTCAGGGGCTTCAGGATGAGCGCTGTCACTATATTTTCTTTTTGGCATGATAGGTTACCTTATTCGTTCCCGTTTATCTGAAATTGAAAGAAATCACAATTAAATGGTGAAATTGGCATCTACACTGTAAGTATATGGTAATAAAATATTTAGACATAAAAACATAGAAAAATTAACTTAATTCCATCAAGAAATTCAATGAATGCAAGCAGATATATTTTTAGATTCTAATTTAATCATAATTAGATATTTTGAGATCTAATTTGATAATAATCTTACAGTGTAATCATCAAAGTAAGTCATTTTGGGGACTCAGCGCCTTCAAAAACCCTAAAATGATGTGTCACTAGGCAAAATCAGTGATGTTGGAAAATCACTTTCTTGAGGCTCCGAACGTCCCACCTCGGGGTCTTTGGGGGCCGAAAAAGGGTACGTGGGACACTTTCTCGTAATGGGAACATGGCTAATCGTTTTCAGTGCATATTTGTCAGTCTGGAAATGTCAATTAGAAGTTTATCTCCGGGGGGTGCAGGCTATCTCTTCTGGCTCCCCAACTATATCTTCTCTGCTCCGGAACCCTGTCGATTGGCGTACTCGTATCCCCCCCACCACTAATAAAAACACCCAGAAGGAGTCCCCCTCCGGGGTGGTACTGGCACAGTTAATTCCACAATCGCTAGGTGTCCCCCCCCCCCCTCCAACAAAACAACGAACACCGCCGCCTGGTAGCTTAGAGTTCACCAGGGATTAATTTTCTGATTTTTATGTAATCTTCATAAACCCCTCTTGGGGGGAGATCTCGTCCTCTTTTAGAGGGAAGACAAGGGCACTTTACCTAAATGCAACGAGGGTTGGAATATTAAAAAAAAAATCAAGAATATATTTTTTAAGTTTAAAAATCGTCTTTACAAAAATTCCGCCAACTATAAACGAATATTCAAGGCAAAAAAGGTCTGTGGGAGGCGCCAACGTAGCTGGATCAAGAGAAGCAACGCCATCTATGCCGAGATCCGCGGATGACAACGACGTGGAGGAGGAACCTTCTAAAAAAAACACGATGCTGTACGTAGGAGGCATCCCCTTCCCCAATTGAGACGTTGGGATTTTTTGGTGGAGGAATCTGGGGAAGTACCAGACCCCGTCTCAGATCTTAAACCCGGAGTGAATGGCCGTAACGCCGAAGGTCAGGTTCGTGTAGGTCACCCTACGAAACCCGGCGCTCTCGATCATCCTCTTGTAAGTCGCCTGCAATAAAGGGGAAGCGAAGGTGACCTTTGCAGGTTGTTTTTAATGGTAGGCGTTTTATCACCGATCTGCATTCAATTTAGGGGGCTTATTGATTAACGTGAGTTCCGAACCACGGTTATATATATAGCGTCTAGCAGCCACGAGAAAGAGCTGAATCTTCTCAATTTGGCGACTAATCCTACCCGATGTGGCTTAACTTCGCTAAAATCGAAAGCGGTGCTGGGGTAAAGAAGGCAATTCCCATCAGTGAAGAAAATACTGGGCAAAGGCGAACGTAATAACCCCCATCAAGATCGTAGAGAGAACTGGCGCAGTCGCAAATCTGAACTTAAAGCAATCCACGATTTCGAAGAGCGCCATAGAAAAAAAAATGCAGATTAGCACCTGACCATGAGAATCCCCTTTAGAAAATGGGTTCTTTCACCCTTCACACCCCCGAACTCACCTGGTTAGGAAACTTCCGAATGCTTTCCACCAGGTACTGGTAGCTGCTCCAGTCGCCAGCTATTACCTCGCCCATCACTGGAATGAGTTGGAACGAGTAGAGGTCGTATACACTGTAACAAACCAAAAACTACCATTATTTACCACCTTAAATGTATTTATTTATTTGTTCCTTGAGGTTAATTAATCCGATGGTGATACAAACCAATCCATTGAACGGCAGAGGTTCGAGAGTCAAGAAATTCGGAGACATCATAGACATAAATCGTGTACCAGCCTGCCGGTCTCGTATCCCGTGGTGGTGTGGTCGTAAAATCATTATATTAGGAAAAGGTGGGCGGGGGAACGCGTCCAACACTGTCTCCTGAAGACTGACAACTAAAGGAGAACAGGGTGAGGAGAACCTTTACACAGCTCCTCCCAATAAACCCGGTGTCTACAGTAATTTCATTGAAGGAAAATGCATTAAGGGTCTTCCGAGAACTGAAGACCTTCACCGGAATAGCCGTAGTCATCTTGAAAGTCGGTGCTGCAGCCTTCGATGGCTTACTTGAGAGATAGCTGCTGTGAGCCTTTCTCTCTTGTGTCGAAACATCGGAGATTGGGTTGTGGGTTCCCTCGGTCGTTAGGAAGGGCCCCGTGTTTCCGTTCAGCCTCAGAGGGAGGCGGTTGTATGCTGTGGGGATTTTATAGTAGCACATGCAACAGCTAGGAAGTGGAAGTTCTAGTGCAACTTAACCTCACGCGGGATACATCTAAGTGGGATGGTCGTGTCATATCCACTGGCCACTCCTCAACTCTTCTCCTCTTGCCCTATAGCGTGGCTAGAGTTTGAAAAACATAGCTTTGCCTGCTAGATGTGAGGCTGGAAGTACACCTAGCTCCTAGAACCTGGATACAAATAGAAAAGGTTTGTAGGTGTAATAATGAAGAATAGGCATAGGCGGGTCCGCTAAGAAGTAGGGTGGATGATCATCTATTATTGCCATACCCCGGCACTGTAACAAGGAGGGCTTACCTATCCTCCAGGTTTGTTGCAACAGGGGCGTTGCCCCTGCTACACTATCCACCCTTTGGTGATTAGGAAGATCTGTAGGGAAAGCGGTGAAAGTATATAAAATTGCAGGTCCTGTAGATAGTGGGGCAGGGAAGGTACACAAATGCGGGCAATGGGACGGAAGGTCGTGTAGCTGTAGGCACTCGGGCCAGGAGAACACGCCGCTCCTCTAGGCACGGTCAGAGATACACAGGTTACGTTCCCGTGGGGTCTCCAAGACTACTAATTAATTTATACGCGGGGAGCGATTTTATATTCTTAAAAATGTGAAAAACAATGGGGATAATTTTAATTAAAAAAAAAGCAAAGGACTAATGGAAAACAACTGTAAACTGCTAGGGTTGGGAATACCCATTTGACGGGGCCCAACCACTGAAAATAATGAATTCCCTCAGGGGTAACAATGGCACTGGGGAATCGAAAATGGCCTCTATTCTTGACAGACTCACCTCTTGATTATGGGATTCTCCACACAACTGAATTCCAAGCAGAGGAATCTCCCTCCAGGCTTCAGCACCCGGTACGCCTCTTGCAATGCCTGAAAAAACCGACAGTCGTGAGTGTTAGATGGGGAATGAGCAACTCCGGTGGAGGCATTCGCGAGCTGTGCTATAGGTCCACTCAGGGTTGGAGGTCGATCCAGGTTGTGTCACCCACATGGCATAATTGGTGAAAGGAAGCACACGAATCTCGCACACCATGAAGTAAGGTACGTGAGTAGTTGAGCAACGTGGCGACAAGACTTCGGAAATCCGTGAAAATGACGAAAATGGCGGAAAGGACCTGGTATGGGCGCTTAAGACGAAAAGCCTGCGGGATGGTGCTCCGCCGAGTTTAAATAACACTTCGGGATGGAGAAGAGTGCTGGATTGCTGTCTCTCTGTGGCGGCGGATGAGTTGTGGGGGGGTAAGGCAGAACCCATTGGTAAAAAATGGCTGTATCCAGAAAAAGGACCAAAGTATGACCAAGCGAGTCGGCTCTCAGGGTAATGGCCAGCTGGTAATCACAGAACCTAGAAGAGGTCACCCAGCATCCAGGGACATAGGGTAGAGGGAAGGGAAAAGGAGGAGGGCCGTGATGAGCAGCGACACCACCATCAGGAGGTACCAATGGTTCTCAAGGGAGAGAAAGCCATTAATTTTTTTAATTTTTTAAGAGCTCATTTGTCCACTGCCTACTTGAGCATAAGTGGCCGTACTCACCACTGCCTAGTACTAACTAGGCTACTTTAAAATAGTAAAATGAAAAAACAAAAAAAAAATAATAAAAGGAAGGCAAGAGGCAGGAAGCAAGCTCCAGAGTCAGGGGGAGGTCCGCCCCCGGCGCAGGAACGTGCGACCTACAAAAATAACAAAAAAACACAGAAAATAAACTAGTTAAATAAAGGGAAGGCTGGCCTCCACCCAAAAGTCGGTAAGTCCACCAGTCAATGTGCACAAACTCGTCCCGAGTACTAGGGACAGGCAGTAGAGACCCAGCCCATCCCGGTACCGGGACAGGTAACGTGCGCGGAGATCGCCCAGACTGGGACATTCAACAAAAATGTGCCGAACAGTCTGGGAGGCAACGCAGTCTTCACAGTAGGGCGCTGGCGAGAGCTCCATCAAATGGCGGTGCCTCCCGCGAGTGTGTCCAATTCGGAGACGACAGAAAGCAACCTGAAGCCTTCGCGGCATTGGGGGATAGGTCCATGGGAACAGTCGCGGAACAATGACACGCAACTTTAAGTTCCCTTCGACCGTCTCCCATCTTCTTTGGCAAGCTGCCCGTATTCCTGCCATGTAGTCGGTGTGAGGAAGAGCGAAACGCTGGTCCGGTCGCCCAAGACTCGAGGACTCTTTGCCACCCTCATTTCCCGCAATTCCTACATGTCCAAGAACCCAGCAGAAGATAATCTCTACATCCACCCGGCTTGCCAAAACCGTGGCGTCACGGATATCGCGAACCAGGGGATGCGGGGATTCCAATGCCCCGAGAGCACTCAGGGCACTTTGTGAGTCGCTATAGATCACAATCCGGTCTCCGAACCGGGCACGTCGCGTAATCTCCCATACCGAGTGGTGTATTGCCACCAGCTCGGCTGTGAAGACAGACGCAGCGCCTGGCAGAGCCCCGCTGACTTCAAACAGAGGGAATACGGCGTCGAAGCCGACCCCCTCTTGGGACTTGGAGCCATCCGTATACACTGGCACGGTTCCAGTGTGACACGAGGTGTGCTCCAAAAAGGTCGAACGCAATACTCCCGGCGCCGTACAAGCTTTGGGAGCAAAGGCGTGGCGACAAATAGCCAAATGCGGAAGGCACCGGTGACAAGGCGAAGGCCGGTATGGTGGATCGAATCCACCTTCCGCAATAAACGCTCGGCTGCGGATGCATACAACTCGCATCCGTAGTCGAGCTTATAACGAACCAAGGATCGATAAAAAAGTAAGGCAGTAACCCTATCAGGGCCCGGGGCGCTGAACGTCACGGAACGGAGAATATCCATGACGCGGGTGAGGCGTCGGTCGAATACAAGACCAAGGAAACGGTGAGATTCCCCCACATCCAGGCGCACCCCATTAAAAAACAAATCTGGGTCAGGGTGGAGCCGTGGATGGCGGCAGAAGTGCACCACCTTAGTCTTGGCCAAAGAAAACCGAAACCTGTGCGCTTCGGCATAGCGAGAGACGCGGTTCAATGCCTGTTGGAGTCGACGCTCCAGAGTTGGCATCTGGGCCGCGCCAAAAGAGATCGAAAGGTCGTCCACGTAGAGCGTAGCGAGAACATCTTCCGGCAGCACCGAGGTGATGCCGTTGATGCTCAGGGCAAAGAGTGTGACACTGAGGACACTTCCCTGCGGGACACCCTCTTCCTGCTCCTTTGGGCCGGAGAGGGCTCCCTCCATCCGTACGCGGAATCGACGATCTCGCAAAAATTCAGATATAAACATTGGGAGGCGTTTCCTCGCCCCCATCGTGTGGAGAGTTTCCATGATACCGTATGCCCATGCGGTAATCATAGGCCTTCTCCAGATCGAAAAAGACCATGGCGTAGTGCTGTCTACGAAGGAAAGCCTCGCAGACGGCATTTTCCAGTCGGAGCAGAGCATCCGACGTGGAGTGGAACTTGCGGAAGCCGCACTGTGCGGAAGACAGATGGCCTCCGCTGTCCAGGAAAAAGGCTAATCTAAAATTTACCAATTTCTCCATCAACTTGCACACGCAAGAGGTTAGAGAGATTGGGCGGAAACCGGTCGGAGTAGAGTGATCTCTCCCCGGCGCCGTACAAGCTTTGGGAGCAAAGGCGTGGCGACAAATAGCCAAATGCGGAAGGCACCGGTGACAAGGCGAAGGCCGGTATGGTGGATCGAATCCACCTTCCGCAATAAACGCTCGGCTGCGGATGCATACAACTCGCATCCGTAGTCGAGCTTATAACGAACCAAGGATCGATAAAAAAGTAAGGCAGTAACCCTATCAGGGCCCGGGGCGCTGAACGTCACGGAACGGAGAATATCCATGGCGCGGGTGAGGCGTCGGTCGAATACAAGACCAAGGAAACGGTGAGATTCCCCCACATCCAGGAGCACCCCATTAAAAAACAAATCTGGGTCAGGGTGGAGCCGTGGATGGCGGCAGAAGTGCACCACCTTAGTCTTGGCCAAAGAAAACCGAAACCTGTGCGCTTCGGCATAGCGAGAGACGCGGTTCAATGCCTGTTGGAGTCGACGCTCCAGAGTTGGCATCTGGGCCGCGCCAAAAGAGATCGAAAGGTCGTCCACGTAGAGCGTAGCGAGAACATCTTCTGGCAGCACCGAGGTGATGCCGTTGATGCTCAGGGCAAAGAGTGTGACACTGAGGACACTTCCCTGCGGGACACCCTCTTCCTGCTCCTTTGGGCCGGAGAGGGCTCCCTCCATCCGTACGCGGAATCGACGATCTCGCAAAAATTCAGATATAAACATTGGGAGGCGTTTCCTCGCCCCCATCGTGTGGAGAGTTTCCATGATACCGTATGCCCATGCGGTATCATAGGCCTTCTCCAGATCGAAAAAGACCATGGCGTAGTGCTGTCTACGAAGGAAAGCCTCGCAGACGGCATTTTCCAGTCGGAGCAGAGCATCCGACATGGAGTGGAACTTGCGGAAGCCGCACTGTGCGGAAGACAGATGGCCTCCGCTGTCCAGGAAAAAGGCTAATCTAAAATTTACCAATTTCTCCATCAACTTGCACACGCAAGAGGTTAGAGAGATTGGGCGGAAACCGGTCGGAGTAGAGTGATCTCTCCCCGGCTTGCGAAAGGCGAACACAGTAGCGATTCGCCAGGAATCTGTGAGAAAACCCTCCACCCAGATCCTGTTGAACAAATCTAACAGAAAGGCCATGCCTCGCTCACCCAGGTGTCGAAGCATGGCGTACGGGACATCGTCCGGACCATGGGCGGTGTCCGCGCACGAAGCAAGAGCGGAGCGCAACTCACTCACAGTAAACCTGTCGTTTAAGGGTTCTCCGCCTCTAGAGGTAAAGTCCAGCCGGCGGCCTTCCGCGACATCACGACGTGCATTGAATACTGGCGGAGCAGCATCACGGCTAGAGAATGCGGAGAAAACGGTCGCTAAGGATTCCGCCACGGACGCGGGGTCCGAGATTGCGGTCCCATTCACCTGGAGAACGGGAGGGGGTTCCTGCGAGAACTTGCCCCGAATCCTTTTGACTCGCTTCCACACCTCTGCTAAAGGGGTCTTCCCGTTAAGTGAAGACACGTATGCCCGCCAAGAAGAGAAACGGGCGTGCTTCGAAATATACCGGAACCTAGCCCTAGCCCGACGAAATTCAGCGACATTGAAATCGTTCGGGCGGCGCTAATAGCGCATGTAGGCATAACGCTTCTGTTTGAGGGCAGTCTCACACTCGGCCGACCACCATGGGAGTGGTCGGCGTGCAAAACGGCCAGACGCCCTAGGAATAGTAGTCAGGCCCACGGCGATGGGGTTGCCGGAGAAGAACTCAACGGCCTCATCTACCGACCTAAACTCCTCGACTGAGATAGAGAATTCAGTCATTTCCTGAAATACAGGCCACCGCGCACGCGCTAAGCACAACCGAGGTGGGCTCTCAGGCGGCAGTTGCCCTGAAAATGATATTTGAATGGGAAAGTGATCACTACCATGGAGGTCATCGACCACCCCCCCAATCAAAATCAGGCTGTGCATCCGAAGAGCACAGAGATAGATCAAGGCAAGAAAACAAAGCGGTTCTCGGAAAGTGATGCGTAAACTCATTCACGTTTAGGACACCTATCTCAAGCTCTTAGATCAGATCGGCAAGGACCTGTCCCCTGGGATTTATTGAGTAATTTCCCCAGAGAGGACGCCTGCCGTTCAGATCTCCAAGCAAGAGAAAGGGCCTCGGCAACCGTGCCACGACGCCCCCGAAGTCCCCCGCGTCGAAGTCAGCTGACGGTGGAATGTACGCAGAAATGATAGTATACCTCCTATCCAGGTGCAGCTGCACAGCCACTGCCTGAAAGGAGGTATCTAAAGAGAAAGGAAGAACGGAGACATCATGCTGGGTGTAAACCGCGCATCCCCCAGCCTGGACATCCCATGGTGGTGGGGTCGAGGGACCCTTATACCCGGGAAGGAGGGCAGAGGGCACGCGCCTAGCATGGTCTCCTGAAAAAGATAGCTAACGGGGAACGGGACGAGATGAGCCTCCGCAGCTCCTCCCAGTTGGCCCGGAGTCCACGGCAATTCCATTGAAGGAATATGCCCTCCAGGCCTAGCTCGGAGACGCGGGGGCCCTCCTCGAACTGAAGACCCTCACGGGAATGGCCGTACGCTCTCCGGGCGCTGTTGACCGGACAAAGCGCTGAAGGCACTGTCGCCTTCGAGGACTTATTGGGGGAGGTTGGGCTCGCCATGCGAGTCTTTTCCTGCCTCCGCCTCGAAACCTTAGGCGGGCGTTGCGGCTTCGGAGGCGGGGGGCCATCTTTTCGAGGAACCACCGTCTCCGAGCCCCTCGCTTCACCTCGGGGCGTGGGCGAAGGAGCCGAAGCTCCTTTGTTGCTGTCCTCCTTTCGGGGGACAGCTTTTGGAACCCCGGAAGATGGCCTAGCGACCATCTTCAGGGGTGTTGCCTCCTGTGAGTCTAACGACTCTGTGGAGGCGCGTGGCCGTTTCGCCTTACGGCAAACGGTCACGCTGGGGGAAAAGGGTGGAGCCCTGGTTTTAGACTGGGCTGGGTATGAACCCTCTTTGCTGCCAGCTTTACCAGCGGAGCGCCCGTGTTGGGTAGAGCCCGCAGAAGGGCTCCGAATGGGCGCGGAAACAACCGTGTTCGTTGTCGTAGATGGGCCAGGAGCAGAGGGTGCCTTTCTAACTATTGAGGCATATGACGTCCCAGGCGGAGCCGGGCGTGCCAGGACCAAGTCCTTAGCCTCGCGGAATGAGAGTCGATCCTGGGCCTGAACGGCCAGGATTTCTTTCTCAAGGAGATATGCACCACATTGCTTCGAAGAAGCAGGGTGCGGCTCTCCGCAATTGACACACTTGGCCACACACGATTTGGACTTATCGTGCGACCTTGGAGCAATTTACACAGACTTCGAGTGACCCCGACTTTGCACGTCTACATGAGCGATTCGTATGGCCGAAGCGGTGACAGTAATAGCACCGCCACGGCAGTGGCACGAATGCCTTCACGCGGTAGCGGTACCAACCGGCACGAACCTACTCAGGGAGCTTGTCACAGCCGAACGTGACAAAGAGTGTAGGGGTGGGTCTCGAGGCCCCTCCCTGTTTTCTCATCACACGTTCGACCTTGACCGCCCCATGGTCGGCCAGCTCTAGGGTGACGTCCTCAATGGAGTAGTCAGCGAGTTCCCTCGCATAAACTCCTCCTTTCACAAAGTTCATGGTAGAGTGCGGAGTCACACTCACCGGAGTGCCAAGAAGTGTCCGAAGAGCACTTATCTTGGCCGCCTCGGCGGGATTCGCCAGAAGGCTCCCGTCCGAGAAACGGGTCACCTTCGGCTCTCTACCAATTGCACTAGCTAATCCTCTCCTCTGATGGATCATGTTGCCCTTGGACAACATGGTGCCATCGGTGAAGCGAATAACGAGGAAGCGCTTGAAGCCAGCAGGCTCGAAAACGCCAGGTAACCTCTGAATGAGGGGCCCCGATGTCATCGAGGCTCCGCCCTGTGCACTCTTGGTGTTAGTCTTGGTCAGGGGCTCCGCACACGGGGGGGTAGAGGGGCCGGATGTGCCGATCTTGGCTTGGTCGCCTACCAAAGTGGTAGCAGACCCATCCGTCCCCGCAGCTCCCGCGGATAGAGAGGATCCCCGAGTCTTCTTGGTCTTTTTCTTTTTTGGAGAGGAGGGCGGGGAATGAACCCGCTTCTCACCTCCGCCGGAAGAAGCCCCTAGGCCAGATGGACCGGCCTCAGTCAGGTCCCTCTCCGAAATGGAGAAGGTCCTGGTAGTCGTAGGGGCACCTATCGGAGGAGATCCCTCCCCTCCTTGTACTGCCTCGGGGCCCTCAGCCGTTTGAGGAGGACCTTGCATAGGGGCGGATTCAGGTTCGGTGCTTGGCGCCGAGCCCGAATTCCCCCCATGGAAGGCCCTACCGTCTGAGTCTGGGTCTCCTCAAGGACCATGTCTATCACAGGAGGGGCCTCCAGTTGGCCATCCCCTCCCAGGACATCGCAGGTCCCCTTAGCAGCGTCAAGAGTCTTTTGTGGGGAGGCACAGGCCTTGACCCCGGCAAGGTTTAATATCCTTGCCAGCAGGTCTTTTGAGGGAAGTAACAGAAGGGGCCTGGCTTCCCTCTCCCCCCTAAGGGGGTTTGCCCTACCGAGCCGCTTACACGAGGGACGGTCGGCAATGGGCTGCCTGCTGGCTTTCTCGGCAGTCCCCTTAGAAAGAAAAGGAGGGATGGCCGTTGGAATTGGGGAGGTGCCCGAAAGCACCTCCAGAGAAGGGGGTGAGGGGGAGTCCCCTTCACCCGTAGGAGAGGAGTAAGCCTCCTCTCCGGTTAAAGAAATATGGAGGGTCCCCTGCGCAAGCACAGGGGGGGGGGGACCTCCGTTTTTTCGCTGGAGCTACCCGAGGGCGGCTTCGTCGTTGTTTCAGGGGGAGTTAAAGGGGTTTTGTTTTCTAGAGATTCATCCATGGGCATGGTGACCCTATTTGTGCTACGGGACGCAATAGCTCACCACCTCTCCCAGTTGCCCGCACTGCAAGAGGTACTTACAAGCCTGGCAGAGCCAGTCGCCGCCATTTGGGACCACCCCTCCCGCCTGGTGGCTTGGCAGTTCATCGGCATGGCGGCTCCACCTTGAACTCGGCGTAAAAGGATAGATTGTGAAGAGGAGAGGAAAAGGGATGTGAGGAAGGTATGGGTGGGGATAAAGCAGGTTGTTAAAAAAAACCCATCCCGAACCGGAGCTCAGGGGTTAGGGAACATTGTCCCCTCCCCCCTCAGCCCCGATCCGGGACGGTTGGCTTGAGAAGAAGGTCAGCATCTACCCTGGGAAATTAGAGGCTGACCAGATAAAGTTGTGGGAGAGGTTGTATGAAAAGCGAGGAAATACCTGTTTTTAAGGAAGGAAAAGATGCTAAGCTGGGGCCGGACGGAGCGCTGGATCCCGTCAGCACGGCGGCCAGGATGGCAAATCGCCGCGCCCCTTACTGGGTGGCACCTAGGGAGGGCGAGGCCGCGGATCCCCATGTGGTTTCCCACTAATGCCTTCTGTTGTCACCATGATCAGAATGAGGAAAAGGACCTTAAAGAAAGTAGATACTATGACCTCTCAATGACTTGGAAGGTTAAGATAAGTTTCAGATAAGGATCAGAAATTCCAGAATTTAATCATTTACACACACCTAGCCCTGGCCCGCCATTTAGGCGAAATTGTCCTGCCGGCGTAACCGGTTACCTTAATGTGTACTGGAGGAAGGTGAGCTGAGTCGACGGCCCAGCACACCACGTACCTAATACTTGCCCTAACCAGCGGACTTTCGGCCCTCGCGGTATACACTGGCACTTGACTAAGGCTTATAAGAGGACGAGAGTACGACTAGCAGCCAGAAACCCTGTGGATAAGAGAGTAAGTTTGGAAAGGGGTAAGAGGGTATGTAATAAAGAGAGGTAGAGATAGGTGGATCCACTAATGCTAGGTGATCCCAGGATGGACTTCAGTCCACCAAGGTATCATGGCTACCGGACCGAACTCTATATGGGTGGAAACATTCCTCCTGGTACAAAGTTTAGGTAGAAAAGATTGAGGGGGTAGCCATAATCATAATAATAATATAATATAAAAATCATACTAATAATAACAATACTAATAAAAAGGTAAAGTAGTGCGAATGGAAAGCGCACCAACAATTTTCCCAGGCCCCATCAGAGTGGTCGAATCAACCCAGTGAGAGGGCTTCCCTAATTTGCACTCAGGCTGGCAGGATGTGCAACCTCTCCAGGTACCAAGTATAGCAGGCTACACAAGGCACCTCCCTGGCAATACACTAGACACAACCAGCAGAGGCAAATTTCTCCTGGTCTCCTATACCTTGCGCACACTCACCACCCTATACCAACTTTTACCTTCTGTACATCGACGACATTCCGCATGCCATAGGCAATGGTGTAGGCATCGAAGGCATGGGTGGGGAAAGGCAAAGCTTGAGCATCCCCACAAATCCACTCCACATTGTCTGTGATGCCGAGAGCAGAGGCCCGATCTCGCCCGAAGCCAAGCATCCGTTCACTGATGTCACACACAGTCACCTGGCAGTGGAGACAACCGATAAGACAACACACAGGGAGAAGAGAGGGCAGTTGTATCATTTGTGTGTGCACTTCTCCGTCCTGTATCATTTTTAATCATGTGTATGCACTTCTCCATCCTGTATCATTTGTAACCATGTGTGTGCACTTCTCCATCCTGTATCATTTGTAACCATGTGTGTGCACTTCTCCGTCCTGTATCATTTGTAACCATGTGTGTGCACTTCTCCATCCTGTATCATTTGTAACCATATGTGTGCACTTCTCCATCCTGTGGGTCAGAAGAATTTATTTGAAGAGGTTTAGCTCTCCCTCAAACTCAGGTCTATCCATATGTGAAAAATAATAAGGGGATATGAGAATTTTCCTCTTAAGATTTACATTGGAAACCAACGAGGGGATCTCATGCAGAAAATGTAAAGGAAAGAAAGTGATGAAGATAAAGTGGAAATATGCTGAGGATATATAACTGCAGATCCTCCTGCAGACATTGTGGCTTTTCCTCAAAATTCCCAAGAACTATATTTAAAACTTCAGGAACAATGTCACCCTCACATTACATTATATTTCTCACATCCTTTTTAGGTCCCAGGTCTGGTATCATTTGCACCCACAGTTCTCTGACAGACAAAATGTGTTTGATGGAGGGGTTCTAAGAGTGGGCAGTGTATTTGTTGTGGTTGCACTTGGGCAAGTCTCATTGTTGGCTTACTTTGTTAGGTGCTTGTAGTACTGCAGGGATGGGTGGTAGCCAGACCTGAACGTGGATAAGGTGAGTGGTATATATGGGAAGTGTTCTTCTCTTTGGCTATTTGAAGACGTAGTGCCCATAGTACTGAGTTATTTGGCGGGTTTCGGTGTTGTACAATGATTTGGGTGAGTATGTCGGTGGTATCTCTCTGCTGTGTTGGGCATGATGGTAAGTAGAAAATGGAGGAGTAAAGTGAGGGTGCTGGGTTTGTATAGAATGGGGTGCACCAAGCATATTTATGTGCGTGTGTCGATGGGGTGTGTTTTTTTTCAGCATGTAAGTGATTTAATGGGGTAAATCAGGTACATCGTTATAATCTGAAAGGCTTTGTTTTGTGAGTTGGAGTATGCTTATGTTGGGTGCCAGGGAGGGTAGGCATAGTTAAGTGTGGAACGAATGAATTGCTTGTATAGTATAATGACTATTTCCTTGTGTTGACCAAAGTTGAGCCAGTGAGTGCTTGTAGTGTGTTTTGTTCTGAAGCCTCGTTGCAAGGTTTGGTTACATGTTGGGAGAGGCTCATTGAGTGGGATGTTTTTTGTTTTTTTTTTGTAGGAGGTAAACAGGGTTATGGAGGTTTTTTGAGGTGAGTGTCTTTCTAATGTTGTCTAGCCACTGTTCAAGCCTAGAAAGGTATGTTTGAATGTTTCTAGTAACTGTGTTTATGTTGTTGTGAAGTGATAGGTTGTCTATGCAAGATTGAATGGCAGTGTACAGGTTGTGGGGAGAAGGAAAGTCATGCGTAAATAGGGTTAACCCTTTAACGGCCTATGTTGCCATTTGGAACCACAATTTCAAGCAACTTTGACTCTTAATATATATACAAGGTGTCCCAGAAAAAAGTTAACCGTACTTTGAATTAGTATAACTCAAAACCTATTGGAGATTTTTGAGTCCTGTAAAACAAAACAAATTGAACAACTATTTATCTGTCGATTCTGGAAATTTCATTAAATTTCCTTTTATGATATTGATACACTAATGGGTTTAGTGGAGGCTATCAAAATTATGTTTGCGCAAGGAAGTAAAATAATAAAACTTCGAAGTTTAAAATCAACAAATATATTTAAATGCATTTTTAACAAAAACACCCCTTCATATGGGTAATACAAATTCATTTTTTAATTTTCTAAGTATCGTTTCCTTCCACATGTCCTCCATTTCTTTCCAAGCACAGTTGTGCCTTTGATCGCATTGATTGAACAACTTTTTTTTGATTAACTTGTGATTTTCCTTAAGTCTATTGACTTCCCGTGTGATACTATCTCTTAACTGGTTGATGCTTTGTGGTGGAGTAGAATACACTTTATTCTTTAGATATCCCCATAGGAAATAATTGCACGGTGTTAAGTCAGGGGATCTTGGGGGTCATTTAATTGCATGATTTAGCGTGACAATGCAGTTGTCAAACATTTCTCTTAGTTTTGTTCTTACAGCAAGCTGTCTATGAGCTGGTGCGCCATCTTGAATCCACCAAAGTCTATTGAATTGATTGCCATAAATCTGGCGGAGTTCCAGGAAGATCCTTTCGTTGATCATACTCAGGTAGGCAGCACCATTCAAGTTATTCTCATAAAACAATGGGCCGACAAGATAGCCATTCCCGCATATTCCGATCCACAGAGACACTTTCTGATCACAAATACGTGTGTCAAAGTTAAAGCTGGGGGGTGGTTCAGCGGCGCATATTGCAGAATGTTATGGCTATTTACTTTTCCATTCTTGAAAAAGGCTGCCTCATCACCAATCGCAATATTTTCAAAGAAACGAGCGGGTTTATGGAAAAGCCATTCGATAAATTATCTACAACAGAGAAAATCAGTTTCAAGAAGCTGGTGTCTTGCATGCATCTTATAGGGATGCCATTTTAGGTCATGTTTAATAATGCGGTTAAATGACTTTGACAATTGTAACCCATTCTTTCTGACTGATACATGTGGATTTTGAAGTGTCATCTGAACATTTTTGCTATTTTCTGTTGTTCTTATGGTTCTCATACAACCCAAACAAGCTTTATTTAGATTTAAGCATGTTCTTTCATGTTGGTATTTGCGAACATTTTTCCAAATTGTGGGCTTGCTTGGTGGATGCCTACCTGGAAAACGTTGTTCAAATGAATCTTGTACTTGTTTAATACTGCAAGTCTTAATAAAGTTTGACTACAAATACACGTTGATCTTTTGTTAACTGCATGATTAAAAAGGCTCTATGGAAGTAAACTTTTATGCAGAAACGCTTTTATTTGCTTAGTAAGCAATAATGATGAGACCATAACACAGCCTAGGCTTTGGTTGAAGAATTGCACAGTGACTTAGGCTACCTAGGCTCCCAACGCTTCTCTTGAAAGTGTACGGTGGCCTAGCCTTCCTAGGCTTCGTTTCCTTATTTTACTTCCTAGCCCAAACATATTTTTGATAGCCATCATTAAACCCATTAGTGAAACAAAATTATAAAAGGGAATTTAATGAAATTTCCAGAATCGACAGGTAAATAGTTGTTAAATAAAACCACTTTTGGCAGGACCCAGAAATCTCCAATATTTTTTTAGTTATACTAATACAAAGTACGGTTAACTTTTTTCTGGGACACCCGGTATATTGATTTAAGGGTTATTTTATTTTATATATATATATATATATATATATATATATATATATATATATATATATATATATATATATATATATATATATATATATATATATATATATATATATATATATATATATATATATATATATATATATATATATATATATATAGATATATATCAGGCATCAAAGGGTATGGGAGAGAAATGCCCCTTTAGGGACACCATTGTAGAAGGGCATGAATTTTGAGGTATGGTTTTGACTGACTGGCTTGTCTTTGGGAGAGGGGGTTGATAAGCCACTTTTGTCATTTTGGTGAAACTGAGTGTGTTGAGGATTTTGAGTGAGGTGGTGTGGGATCATGTTGAATGCTTTATGTCAATGGCAATTAGGACTGTTCTTTAGGGGATGGGTTCGGTTGAAACTAATTACGGTGTGTTGTGTCAAGTCAGAATGTGTCATCTTCTCCACTCTCTTCATGCACTATATACTCTTCTCCACTACGCTAAACAGTCTGACTAAACATCTACAAAGTTGTCCATCACATCTTAATCCACCTATATACACATAGCCTGACCCCATGCTGGGTGGAGGCTAGTGGAATGTGAGGTGTGATATTTCTTTGAATGAGTTTTTCAAGTGTTTTGGATACTGTGGATATAAGGGAGATTAGGGCAGTAAGATGATGCTGGGTTCCTGTTGGGGAGGGTGGGGGGTGAGTAAGGGACCCTTGCCCTTTTTTCAGATTATGAGGATTTGGTTATAGGGCCAAGATTGGTTAATACTTTGAGGGCTGGGTGATTGTGTGTTTAACGTTAGAGCCCATCTGGCGACTGCCCACTTGGGCATAAGTCGCCGGAAACACAACAGCCTAGAACTAGGTTACTATAAAATAAGAATATGAAAACATAACAATGATAAAAATTGGAGAAACTTAACAATTAGGAAGCAATCTCTGGCGTCAGGGAAAAGTCCCCCTCACCCCGGTGCAGGAGCGTGCAACCTACAAAGAAAACAACAAAAAAGAATAGAACCTACTTAAATAAAGGGGAGAAGCCCGGCCTCCCCCCAAAAGTAAACAAGTCCACAAGTCAATGTGCACGAACTCGTCCCAAGTACAAGGGACAGGCGGTAGCGACCTCGCCCATCCCAGTACCGGGACAGGTAACGTGCGTGAAGATCACCCAGACTGGGACATTCAACAAGAATGTGCCGAACAGTCTGGGGGACGACGCAATCGTCACAATAGGGCACATGCGAGCGCTCAATCAAATAGCGATGCGTCACACGAGTGTGTCCGATTCGGAGACGACAGAAAGCGACCTGAAGCCCTCGCGGAATTGAGGGAGATAGGCCAATGGGAATAGTCGCGGCGCAATGGCACACAACTTTAAGTTCCCTTCGACCGTCTCCCATCTTCTTTGCCAAGCAGTCCGAAGAGCTGCCCGTATTCCTGCCATGTAGTCGGTGTGAGGAAGAGCGAAACACTGGTCTGGTCGCAGAGTCCTCGCGGACTCTTTGGCGCGCTCATTCCCCGCAATTCCTACATGTCCAGGAACCCAGCAGAAGATAATCTCGACATCTGCCCGGCTCGCCAAAACCGTGGCGTCACGGATATCGCGAACCAGGAGATGCGGAGATTCCAATGCCCCGAGAGCACTCAGGGCGCTTTGTGAGTCGCTATAGATCACAATCCGGTCTCCGAACCGGGCACGTCGCGTAATCTCCCGTACCGAGTGGTGTATTGCCACCAGCTCGGCTGTGAAGACAGACGCAGCGCCTGGCAGAGCCCCGCTGACTTCAAACAGAGGGGATACGGCGTCGAAGCCGACCCCCTCTTGGGACTTGGAGCCATCCGTATACACTAGCATGGTTCCAGCGTGACACGAGGTGTGCTCCAAAAAGGTCGAACGCAATACTCCCGGCGCCGTACAAGCTTTGGGAGCAGAGGCGTGGCGACAAATAGCCAAATGTGGTAGCCTCCAGGGTGACGTCCTGGGCAGAAGCAAGGGCGCCACCGGCCCGAGAGCTATATCTACCTCTCGAAGGAGTTTCCTGGCCCTAAACCCAAAGGGCTTAGGGTATGACTGGCGTCTCTCCGCGGCATAGGCACCATCGAGATCAGCTGCGGATGCAGTGAGAGCTGTTGGCGACTGAGGGAGGCGCCGGGCTCGCGCGTACAGGCGAGTGATGCACTGCACGCGGCGAAGGGCGAGTGGCATCTCCCCAGCATCGACCAACAGGCTCTCAATGGGGGAAGTGCGAAAGGCACCGGTCGCAAGGCGAAGGCCGGTGTGGTGGATCGAATCCACCTTCCGCAATAAACGCTCGGCTGAGGATACATAAAACTCGCATCTGTAGTCGAGCTTCGAATGAACAAAGGGTCGATAAAAAAGTAGCGCAGTAGCCCTATCAGCACCCCAAGCGCTGAACGTCACGGAACGGAGAATGTCCATGGCGCGGGTACAAGAGACCCTAAGGCTGCGAATATGAGCCTCCCAGGTGAGGCGTCGGGCGAATACAAGACCAAGGAAACGGTGCGATTCCACCACATCCAGGCGCACCCCATTAAAAAACAAATCTGGGTCGGGGTGAAGCCGTGGATGGCGGCAGAAGTGCACCACCTTAGTCTTGGCCAAAGAAAACCGAAACCTGTGAGCTTCGGCATAGCGAGAGACGCGGGTCAATACCTGTTGGAGTCGATGCTCCAGAGTTGGTATCTGGGCCGCGCCAAAAGAGATCGAAAGGTCGTCCACGTAGAGCGTAGCGAGAACATCTTCCGGCAGCACCAAGGTGATGCCGTTGATGCTCAGGGCAAAGAGTGTGACACTGAAGACACTTCCCTGCGGGGCACCCTCTTCCTGCTCCTTTGGGCCGGAGAGGGCTCCCCCCACCCGTACGCCTAATCGATGATCTTGCAAAGATTCTGATATAAACATTGGGAGGCGTCCCCTCACCCCCATCGTGTGGAGTCTCCATGATACCGTATGGCCATGCGGTATCATAGGCCTTCTCCAGATCGAAAAAGACCGTGGCGTAGTGCTGTCTACGAAGGAAAGCCTCGCAGACGGCATTTTCCAGTCGGGGAAGAGCATCTGATGTGGAGTGGAACTTGCGGAAGCGGCACTGTGCAGAAGACAGATGGCCTCCGCTGTCCAGGAAAAAGGCTAGTCTAACATTTACCAATTTCTCCATCAACTTGCACATGCCAGAGGTTAGAGAGATTGGGCGGAAACCGGTCGGAGTAGAGTGATCTCTCCCCAGTTTGTGAAAGGCGAGCACAGTAGCGATTCGCCAGGAATCTGTGAGAAAACCCTCCACCCAGATCCTGTTGAACAAATCTAACAGAAAGGCCATGCCTCGCTCACCCAGGGGGCGAAGCATGGCGTACGGGACATCGCCCGGACTATGGGCGGTGTCCGCGCACAAAGCAAAAGCGGAACACAACTCACTCAGAGTAAACCTGTCGTTGAAGGGTTCTCCGCCTCTGGAGGTAAAGTCCAGCCGGCGGCCTTCCGCGACATCACGACGTGCATTAAATGCTGGCGGAGCAGCATCTAACAACCTAAACTCTTCGACTGAGATAGAGAATTCAGTCATTTCCTGAAATACAGGCCACCGCGCCTGCGCCAAGCACAACCGAGGTGGGCTCTCAGGCGGCAGTTGCTCTGAAAATGATATTTGAATGGGAAAGTGATCACTACCATGGAGGTCATCGACCACCCCCCCCTAATCAAAATCAGGCTGTGCATCTGGAGAGCACAGAGATAGATCAAGGCAAGAAAATGAAGAAGTTCTCAGGCAGTGATGCATAAACTCATCCACATTTAGGACACCTATCTCAAGCTCTTCGATTAGATCGGCAAGGACCTGTCCCCTTGGATTTATTGAGCCATCTCCCCAAACAGGATGCCTGCTGTTGAGATTTCCAAGCAAGAGAAAGGGCCTCAGCAACTGTGCCACGATGAGGCGGAAGTCCCCTGTGTGAAGTCAGCTGACGGTGGAGTGTACGCAGAAATAACAGTATACCTCCTATCCAGGTGAAGCTGCACAGCCACTGCCAGAAAGGAGGTATCTAAAGTGAAAAGAAGAATGGAGACATCATGCCGCGTGTAAACCGCGCATCCATCTTGTAGTGGTAGAGTCGTAAAACCCATATACCCCGGGAGGGCGGGCAGGGGGTACGCGCCTAGCATGGTCTCCTGCAGAAAAATAGCTAACGGGGAACCAAACGAGATGAGCCTCCGCAGCTCCTTCCAGTTGGCCCGGAGTCCGCGGCAATTCCATTGAAGGGATATGCCCTCCAGGCCTAGCTCGGAGGAGACGCGGGGGCCCTCTTCAAACAGAAGACCTTCACAGGAATGGCCATACGCTTCCCGGAGGCGGAACCCTGGGCGCTGTTGGCCTGGAGAATGTGCTGTTGCCTTCGAGGAATTATTAGGGGACGGTTGGGCTTGCCATGCGAGTCTTTTCCTCCCTCTGCATCAAAACCTTAGGTGGGCGTTGCGGCTTCGGAAGCAGGGGGCCTTCTTTTTGAGGATCCACCATCTCCGAGCCACCCAGCCCACCACTAGGCATGGGCGAAGGAGCCGAAGCTCCTTTGTTAATGTCCTCCTTTCAGGCGACTGCTTTAAGAACCCCAGAAGATGGCCTGGTGACCAACTTCAGCAGAAGACCTTGCCTCCTGTGAGTCTAATGACTCAGTGGAGGCGTGTGGCCATTTCGCTTTATGGGAAACGGTCACACTGGAAAAAGCCCTGGTTTTAGCCAAGGATGGGTGTGAACCCTTTGTGCCGCCAGCTTTACCAGGAGAGCGCTTGAGTTGAGTAGAACTGCCAAAAGGGCTCCAAATGGGCACGGAAACAACTGTGCTCATTGGCCTGGATGGGCCAGGAGCAGAGGGTGTCTTTCTAATCATTGAGGCATAAGATGTCCCCAGGCAGAGCCTGGCGCACCAGGACCAAGTCCTTAGCCTCACGGAATGAGAGACAATCCTGGGCCTGAATGGCCAGGATTTCTTTCTTAAGGAGATATGCACCACATAGCTTCGAAGAAGCAGGGTGCGGCTCTCCTCAATTGACACACTTTGCCACACACAATTTGGACTTATCATGCGCAGCCTTGGAGCAATTTACACAGATTTTGGGTGACCCTAACTTTGCATGTCTACATGAGCAATTTGTATGGCGAAGCGGTGACAGTAATAGCACCGCCGCGGCAGTGGCAGAATGCCTTCACACAGTAGTGATACCAACCCACATGCACTGACTCAGGGAGCTTGTCACAGCCGGATGTGACGAAGAGCGTAGGGGTGGGTCTCGAGGCCATTCCCTTTTTTCTCACCGCACGTTTGACCTTGACCGCTCCTTGATTGGCCAGCTCTAAGGTGATGTCCTCTATGGAGTAGTCCACGAGTTCCCTCGCATAAACTACTACTTTCACCAAGTTCACGGTAGACTGCGGCGTCACACTCACCGGCGTGCTATCAAGTATCCGAAGAACACTAATCATGGCCACCTTGGAGCGATTTGACACATTCGCCAAAAGGCTCCCATCTGAGAAACGGGTCACCTTCAGCTCTCTACCAATCAAACTAGCTAAAGCTCTCCTCTGATGGATCATGTTGCCCTTAGCTAACATGGTCCCATCAGTGGAGCGAATAACGAGGAAGCATTTGAAGCCAGCGGGCTCAAAAATGTTGAGTAATCTCTGAATGAGAGGCCCTACTGTAATTGAGGCTCCACTCTGGGCACTAGTACTTTTGGTCTTAGTCATGGGCTCCATACCCGGGGGGGCAGAGGGGCTGGATGTACCGATCTAGGCTTGGTCGCTTACCGAAATGGCAGCAGACCCATCCGTCCCTGCAGCCCCCATGAATGTAGAGGAGCCCTGAGTCTTTTTTCTTTTTAGGAAAGGAGGGTGGGGAATGAACCTCAGCAAGGCCCTTCTCTGAGATGGAGAAGGTCCTGGCAGTCACAGGGGCACCGTTCGGAGGAGATCCCTCCTCTCCTTGTACTACATTGGAAACCCTAGCCATTTGAGGAGGACCTTGCATATGAGCGGAATCAGGTTCGGTGCTTGCCGCCAAGCCTGGATTAGCTCCCATGGAAGACCATACCGTCTGAGGCTGGGTTGCCTCAAGGACCATGTCTATCTCAGGGGGGGGCCTCCAGTTGGCCATTCCCCCCCAGGACATCATAAGTCCCATTGGCAGCGCTGTCATAAGTCGAGTTAGTTTGGGGAGGCACAGGCTTGACCCTGGCAAGGTTTAATATTCTCACCAGCAGGTCTTTTGAGGGAAGTGACTTTTTTTTTTTTAAGGGGCTATCTGGCGACTGCCCACTTAGGCATAAGTCACCGTAAACAAACAGCCTAGTTCTAGGCTACTTTAAAAAATTTGAACAGGAAACAACAATAAAAAGAAATAATAATAACAATAACAAAAACAACAACTAAACCTAGTTAAATGAAAGGAAGAAGGCCGGCCTCCCCCAAGTAGTCAACAAGTCCACCAGTCAATGTGCACGCACTCATCCCGAGTACAAAGGACAGGCGGTAGCAACCCCGGCCATCCCGGTACCGGGAAAGGTAACGTGCGCGAAGATCACCCAGACTGGGACATTCGACAAGAATGTGCCAAACAGTCTGGGGGACAATGCAGTTGTCGCAATAGGGCGCAGGCGAGCGCTCCATCAAATAGCGATGCGTCACACGAGTGTGTCCGATTCGGAGACGACACAAGCGACCTGCAGCCGGAAGGAAGCGACTGATGGGGCCTGGCTTCCCTATACCCCTTACCGAGCTGCTTCAATGGGCTGCCTGCTGGCTTTCTTGGCAGTCCCCTTGGAAAGTAAAAGGGGGGAGGGAATGCTGCTGGGAATAGCGAGGTGCCCAAAAGCACCTCCAGACAAGGGGGTGAGGGGGAGTCCCCTACACCCGTAGGTGGAGAGGAGTAAGCCTCCTCTCCGGTTGGAGAGATTTGGAGCATCCCCTGTGAGAGCACAGGTGGAGGGGAACCTACATTTTTTTCTGTGGAGCTGCCCGAGGGTGGCTCCGACGATGGAAAAGGGGAAATTGAGGGGAGATTTTTTTTGTATCATCATTGGGCATGGTGATCCTATTTTTTTATGAGAAGCAATTGCCATCACCCCTTGCAGTAGCCCGCCCTGCAAGGGGTGTGTACGGGGCTGGTAGAACCAGGTGCCACCATTCAAGGCCACCCCTCCCGCCTCGTGGCCTGGCAGTCCCTCAGCATGGCAGCTCCACCTTGGACACAGCGTAAAATGTATAGTGTTTGAAAATAGAAAGGAAGAGGAGGTGAGGAAACTGTGGGTGGGGATAAAGCAGGTTATTTAAAAACCCACCATTCCAAACCGGAGCTCAGGGGTGAGGGATCATTGTCCCCTCTTCCCCAATCCAGGATAATTGGATGAGAAGAAGGTCGACATCTACCCTGAGAAAAGAGAGGATGACCAGAGAAAGATGTGGGAGAGGTTGTAGAGGAAGTGAGGAAGTAGTGGAGAAATACAGGCTGTCTGAAAGAAGGAGAAGAGGCTAAGCTTCCAAGCTGTTAAAAACATGAAAATCAGGCACTTGACTAGCAAGGTGCAGTACAGGCACCTGTAGAGTACCATGAAGAGTTCTATTTTATTTTAAATTGAGAGCATGCATCTGGTGGGTGTTGTAGTCAGGAAAAATCACCCACCTTGCTGGTTTCATATCTACTTGACTTGGTTCCAGGTACATCAGTCAAATCCTCTTTGGGGGGTTCAGGGCATTCTTTCACTGGTACTGGTGGCTGATGGCCATCTTGTTGCAGTTGATGATGGATATGTTGTAGAATTCGAAAAGTGATGTCACCTGAGTAGTTAAAAAAACCCACAAAATAAAATAAGAATAATCTAATGAAGGGGTCGCCAAACTTTTTCCACAGTGGGATAACTGAGAGAATGATGAGCACGGGCCACATAACCATTTTGTTCAATACAATATAGTGAATACACACAAAAAAAGGAAAATATATTTATTTACCAATGCACAAAAAATAAAGACAACAAACATGTTTATTTACTAAAAAAGTTATCAAAGAAGGCGCCGTTACCAATAAGATAGTATTATCACACCCAGTGTGCACATATCCGAGTCTCACAAACTAAGCAGCAAAAGAGGTTAATGAGATTTGTGAAACTGGTATTTAGCTTTTAAGATATCATCAATATTTGCTTTGTAATTGGTGCATCCAATCAAGAGAATTGCTTTCAAATGTTCATTTGTGGCTAAGTGCAGCAGCGGGCCATATTTTGGAGACCCCTGATTTAATGGTACAGAGATAAACAACGATCCAATTGCAATAATTTTTTTTTTAAATTAACATTTAGCCTAGACAGGTTAAGTAAATTTAAAAATAAAAACAATTTAAGTAAACCAAAAAGGTACCCTCAGGTATTGGAGGAAGACCTGCGCCCTTAAGGGCCTAAACATGAAGCCAACACCTAAACTACTAAATTATAAACAAGTAGAATTCTACATCATGGCTTTAATAAATTTTGTTATTTAAATTTCTAAAAGTACATATGGATTAGGCTAAAAAAAAAGAAAAGGTGAATGTAAAACTATGAGAGAAGTGCTCCAGAAGAGAAAAAATATACTGAGAAATATTTGATGTGAAAGCTGGGAATAGTAAAAGAATGGATAAACATGAACACAAGTAAGTGTATTGCACAAGGTTAAACTGGTTGGAAGTAAAATGAGGACAGGAATGTCTTTTGAATGGGAAAAAAATTGGGAATGCAGATTTATACTAGCATAACCTGCTCAACAAGACTGTGATTATCATTATTTTTTCTTTTATAGTAGGGAGAAGGGACCTACCAATTGATACATGTGCACCCCACTTAATGTAACTAATTATCAAGGGGTAGAAAAATAGGGCCAGGAAAGTAAGAGAGAAATACATGCAAGGGTTGAATCATCTCTCCAGCCCCAATCAGGAGCGAGTGGGCAACCTGCAAAATTAGCTACCAGCCATGAAAAATATGTGAAAAGGGAGTAATGAAAAATGGGCAAAATGGAGATGTCTGCATTGCCAATAGGATTGAAATTTTGACAGAAATTCTCAAATTTTCATTTTTTCAGTTTTGTTTTCTTTAAGCTGGGACATGACATCCTATGGATACCTGGGTTAACAGTCTATACAGGGTAAACCCCCCTCTCCTCTTGTGGGCACTTAGACTGGGAGGTGAGACTTCCTTGGTACTGCCCTCATTTTGATCATCTACAAGTGCCCATTTCCTGAATGAGGCCTGTCTAATAAAAGCAAAAGTACTCAGAATCCTTTTTTTTTCTGCAGGTAATTAATTCACATGTTGTGAAGCATATATATATCTGGATGAAAGGAACTTGAAATTAATATTTTGATGAATATTTAAATGTGTCTGACAAGTGCTTCCAACTGGCAACCCCCTGCAGCCAAATGTATCCCTCTGATTTTCTTTTGATCACATCAGCAAAGCAAGAAGAAGATCATGACAAATGGATAACACAGGATTCCTGTGCAATTTCCCAGCCTTGCACATAAGAATACAAGTCTGCAAAAGGATAATCAATAAATAGCCTATACAAGATAGCTCTTGTTCCCATATTACAGTCTTGCATAGCATCCTCATCCATAAATCTAGCAGCCAGTCTATTCTTAAAATTCCCCAGTGGGGACGCTTCTATCACACGACTACTGAGCCTATTCCATTCATCTACCACCCCTTGATCAAACACCATTGTCTTCTGAGAAAGACAGATATCAATTTAATTGAGAGAAATATAAGGGGGGAAAACAGGGGTATGAAGTTGAAGAATGGTCAGGTATTGTCATGTTGGTATATGCTGAGCTGGTGTTAGTGGTTGAGTAAGAGAAATTTGGAAATAATGATGGAAGCATTTGATAGGGTATGTAAGGGAGTTATAAGTAAATACCCAATAAATTAGTGTGCTTGGAGGGAAGGTCAGGTGGTATAGTGAAATTGATGAATTCGACTTTGATAAAGTTATGAATGATAAAAAAATTTTGAGAGCTGACCAGAGGCTTAGGGAAGCAGTGTTTGAGTATGGAAGAGATTATGGTGTGGAAGGAGAGGCCATGTTCAGTGGATAATTTGATAGGGTTACATGCAAGAAGGGTAGAGAGAGTGAGGAATGAATGGGAAGAGGTGTGTAGGTATATGGTGGCAAAAGAGGGTATTCAGGTGTAACAATATTTTGAGGGGGTAAGAAAAATGGATAAAAATAGACTTATGAAGAGAAAATTGAAATAAGTGTAGGATACCAGTACTCCTTCAACAGGGCTTCAAAACAGAGAATAGAGTGGGTCTGTTGTGTTGCGAATACAAAAATAGAATGATAGTGGTGTTATAATTGGTTTTGTGTGTGATTATGCATATGGAGCTAGCTAAAGATCCCTGTGTTGGCGAATTGAGGCATGAAGACTAGGTATGTTTAAGAAAGGAGAATGGCAAGTGGTTTATATTGCATATAAGAGGTTCATGGAGGATTGTGCTAAGGGTATTCTGCTTGGGGATGAACCCTGACTAGCAATATGCTATAGCACACACTACACAATTGTAAAGGAGCCGCTGGCAAAAAAAAAAAGCTTTGTGCTTCATAGGCATAAAAAGTGATGGCGAAGGTACTATTCATGGCAATGAAGACAACTGACCTTAGCTTTTTTTTTGCAGGGAAGGTGGGTTACTTAAACTCCCTTTTGCCACTATTACTTGGGTAGTGATGATCTGAATGTGGTAGCAATTAATGCAATTGTAGATTGATTTAAGATAAAAATTACTGCTCATCAATTATAGCATAGCCAACAATAAAGAAATGAGAGAATATAAATAGAAAATGAGGAGTGGTGTAATTTAAAGGTTTCCAGAACAACAAAAATTATACTACATTTTATAGATCACCTAAAATTAAATGCTAAAGATATAGGGAAACTCCTCGCATATTTGAGAAAAAACTAAAAACTTGGGAAATGTGCAGGTTGAATACTATTCCTTCTCCCACAATAGTACTATTGCAGTTTCAGCTGTATATTAAAGGTGACTGCAACTCTCCATAAAATAGGAAATGGTAAGTTGGGGACACATTTTTTTTTTTTTAATAAATAAAACAAATCCAAGAAGGCACTCTGAGTTTTTTTAGAGATGTTTGTTAAGGTAGCAGTGAAGTTTGAGATGAAAATGTGTAACAGGTTAATTGAGTCATTTTTCTCAGACTGTCTGGCTGAGCAACTCTGAGAGCCTGAGGAAGGATATATCCTCTACTGTGTGAAAGGTACAGACTAAGTTGACTATTTCGAATGCTAGGATTAAGAGGATCTGGAGGTCTCCTAACCTGTTCACATTCAACATTATTAAAAGCACTTAGATTAGGTCAGGGGATTCGACAGTTTAAGCATCTGATTATATCTCAATATTTTGTAAAATTCTACATATCTTCTGTCACCTATTTTGGCCTTTTATACCACTGATGATGTCTATATCCAATAATTGAACAGTAGAGTGAAGATGAAAAAATAATTCCAGCCCCTTACCTGTCCCTCCAGCAACATCTAAAAGTTGGATGCCAGGTTTGGGATTTAGGTGAGAGACAAAAACATCCTTCCATATCCGATGGATGCCCCCTGACATCAGATCATTCATAAGGTCATACTTGTCCGCAACATTTTCAAAAACATCGTGAACTAAGGAAAAATGGGTTTCGGGTGAATGGTTCCATGTAATGCCAGTAATGAAGTACATTTTGGGAACAAGTATAGACTGATGGGGTAATAATTTTGCCGGGGTTAGCAGGGCCAGTCAGTCTATACTCAGCTATAGACTGATGGGGGGTTGTAATAGTGCTGGGGCCAGGGTCACTATTATTTAGCTGGGGCTCCAGTCAGTCTATACTTGGCTATAGACCAACCAAGGGAAAAGATAATAGAGAATTTAACTATGAAATGGATGGGCATTGGCTGAGCTCAGTAGAGGATGAGAAAGATCTAGGAGTAGTAATAGATAAGTCATTAAGGTTTTCTAAGCAGTGTATTGAAGCAAGAAATAGGGCAAATAGAGTGCTGGGTTTTATTAAGAGAAATGTCAGTTACAAAAGTAAGGAGGTTATTCTTAAACTCTATAACTCTTATGTTAGGCCACATCTAGAGTACTGTATACAGGCATGGTCCCCACATTTTAGACACGATATTAACCTTCTTGAGTCAGTGCAACGGAGGGCAACAAAGATTATTCCTTCCCTGAGGCACCTTGAATATGAAGATAGACTGAGGGTATTAAATATGTTCTCGTTCGAAAGGAGGTGTGTGAGAGGGGATATGATTGAGCTGTTTAAAAATTTTTCCGGGATAGATAAATTGGATGTTAGCAAGTTTTTTGAGTTAGATGATGGAAATCGGACTAGAGGTCACCACTTGAAAATTAAAAAGCAAGGGTGTAGGTTGGATTTAAGAAAATATTTTTTCACCAATAGAGTGGTAGACTTCTGGAACAAATTGCCGCAGAGGGTAGTAGGTAGTCCAAATCTAAATGTATTTAAGAGTAGGTTGGATGAGTTTATGGGAAGGGAAGGTTGTTATGGTTCCTAAGTTTTGTATATATTAATATTGTTTGTATATATCTATAGCTGCATGATTTAGTTCTTGACAAGCCTTGATTGGTGATACCCTTGTTTCTGGATGCAATCCTCTGGATGTAGTTTTCCTGGGAGTTTGGGTGCCTTGAAAAAGAGGCCGCTTGACTCGGATGACCTATGATGAGCCCTTGTGGCTTTTGTCATCCGTTATATTATATTGTGGGGGACTTTGATTTTGTCTTCCCCTGGTGATGGTGCTTTTTGTGGGTGGGTTTTGATGGAGTCGGATGACCTTTGATAGGCCCTTGTGGCTTTTATCATCCGTGTAATTATGTTATGTTATAATTCTTCCAGGGAAGGGGGCGGGGCAGGGTCACTAATATTTGGCTGAGGCCGTAGTGGAAAAAAATGGCCAGGGTGGGAAAAAAATGACCAGGGGCCCCCATCAGTCTATAGGAACAAGTTACAAGAAAAACTTTAAAAGAAGGGTAGAACAAAGAGTATGAATACATCAAAGGCAAACTTAATTAAATACATTGCAATGGGTTCAAAGATACAATACAATAAGATACCAGCTTGGAATAATGGAGCTGGAAAAGTCCATTCAAAATTATAAACAAGTGTCAATAAATATTCAAAACATAAGGGATTTCTTAGATACAAAATATAAATACATGGCAACTACCTTTTTCAGCCTTTTCTTCTTTGGTTACAATTGTATTCCCAAAATGTGTTGAATCATGATCTCTACCAGACTCAGAATGTAGGCATCTGTTTTCTTTCTTATTAAAACTTTGATAGTGTTTCCATACCTCTCCATTTGCGAGAAAATACGGCTTATTCAAAGAAAATGTATTTACTATTCGTTTCAAGAACAAATTCAAAGCATTAGACATTGCAACATTTTATTTTAACCTAATTTATAAATGGTAGGTTTGATTATTACATAAAGTATATTTTAATGTATAGTTATACCTTCAATTTCAATAATAAAAAATAATTGCAAGGAAACATTGTTATATTAAGCTTGTATATATAATTTCTTTCTATTTCAATTTCATTATGCTCATCTGGAGGCTATCAACAAGAGCAAAAATTAAAAAACATAATATACAGTGCTCGACAAAAGTTTAGGCCGGGTGAGCGGGCAGGCGCAGACTAAACTTTGTCTAAAAAAGAATGATATATATGAGAGGGATTTAATTTAGTCAGAGGTTTGGGATGATTGCATGACATAACTAGATCCCTCAGTTTCCCGCTCAGCCTGCCAGCATGTGCTCACTGTCGGCTTGGCCGCAGTAGTGAGAGGACTCTGCTGTTGTGTTCTCCTGAACAACACCCTTTTGTGACTGGGTTTTTGTAGTTTGGGAGTGTTTGTGGCCTTATTATGGGGAAAGCAAGGCAGTTATCGTCTGACCTATTGCACAGATTATTGATCTCAAGGAGGCCGTAAACAAACTAAGGAAATAGCTGACCAACTTAAAATAAGTGATCGTGTTGTGAGGGATTACGTTGCTAAGTGGATTTTTTTTTCCTTTTATAGAGCCTATCTGGCAACTACCCACTTGGGCATAAGTCGCCGAAAAAAACAACAGCCTAGAACTAGGCTACTTTAAAAAAAAAATATGAAAACTTAACAATGATATAAATTAGAAAAACTTAATCAGGAAGCAATCTCCGGCAGCGGGTGGAGGCCCCCCCTCACCACAGTGCAGGAGAGTGCAACCTACAAACAAAACAGTAACAAAAAAAAGAACCTTAAATAAAGGGGAGAAGCCTGGCCTCCCCCCCAAAAGTCAACAAGTCCACAAGTTAATGTGCACGAATCTGTCCCGAGTACAAGGGACAGGCGATAGCGACCCCCCATCACAGTAACGGGACAGGTATCGTGCGTGAAGATCACCCAGACTGGGACATTTGACAAGAATGTGCCGAACAGTCTGGGGGACGATGCAGTCATTGCAATAGGACGCAGGCGAGCGCTCCATCAAATAGTGATGCGTCACACGAGTGTGTCCGATTCGGAGATGACAGAAAGCAACCTGATGCCGCCGCGGCACTGCACTGGGGGATAGGTCCATGGGAACAGTCGCAGCGCAATGGCACGCAACTTTAAGTTCTCTTTGCCCATATTCCTGCCATGTAGTCGGTGTGAGGAAGAGCAAAATGCTGGTCCAGTCACAGAGTCCTCGCGGACTCTTTGGCGCGCTCATTCCCCGCAATTCCTACATGTCCAGGAACCCAGCAGAAGATAATCTCAACATCCGCCCGGCTCGCCAAAACCGTGGCATCACGGATATTGCGAACCAGGGGATGCAGAGATTCCAATGCCCCGAGAGCACTCAGGGTGCTTTGTGAGTCGCTATAGATCACAATCCAGTCTCCGAACTGGGCACATCGCGTAATCTCACGTACCGAGTGGTGTATTGCCACCAGCTCAGCCGTGAAGACAGACGCAGCGCCTGGTAGAGCCCTGCTGACTTCAAACAGAGGGGATACGGCGTCGAAGCTGACCCCCTCTTGGGACTCTGAGCCATCCGTATACACTGGAACAGTTCCAGTGTGACAAGATGTGTGCTCCAAAAAGGTCGAACGCAATACTCCCGGCGCAGTATAAGCTTTGGGAGCAGAGGCGTGGCGACAAATAGCCAAATGTGGTACCCTCCAGGGTGGCATGCTGGGCAGAACCAGGGGCGCCACTGGCCAGAGAGCTATATCTACCTCTCAAAGGAGTTTCCTGGCCCTAAACCCAAAGGGCTTAGGGTATGACTGGCATCTCTCCGCGGCATAGGCACCATCGAGATCAGCTGCGGATGCAGTGAGAGCTGTTGGCGACTGAGGGAGGCGCTGGGCTCGCGCGTACAGGCGAGTGATGCACTGCACGCGGCGCAGAGTGAGTCGCATCTCCCCAGCATTGACCAACAGGCTCTCAATGGGGGAAGTGCGGAAGTCACTGGTAGCAAAGCGAAGGCTGGTGTGGTGGAGCGAATCCACCTTCTGCAATAAACACTCGGCTGCGGATGCATAAAACTCGCATCCGTAGTCGAGCTTCGAGCGAACAAAGGATCAATAAAAAAGTAAGGCAGTAGCCCTATCAGTGCCCCAAGCGCTGAACATCACGGAACGGAGAATGTCCATGGCGCGGGTACAAGAGACCCTAAGGCTCCAAATATGAGCCTCCCAGGTGAATTGTCGGTCGAATACAAGACCAACGAAACGGTGAGACTCAACCACATCCAGGCGCACCCCATTAAGAAACAAATCTGGGTCGGGGTGAAGCCGTGGATGGCGGCAGAAGTGCACCACATTAGTCTTAGCCAAAGAAAACCGAAACCTGTGCGCTTCGGCATAGCGAGAGACGCAGTTCAATGCCTGTTCGAGTCGACGCTCCAGAGTTGGCATCTGGGCCACACCAAAAGGTCGTCCATGTAGAGCGTAGCGAGAACATCTTCCGGCAGCACCGAGATGATGCCGTTGATGCTCAGGGCAAAGAGTGTGACACTGAGGACACTTTCCTGCGGGACACCCTCTTCCTGCTCCTTTGGGTCTTCTCCAGATCAAAAAACACAGTGGCATAGTGCTGTCTACGAAGGAAATCCTCGCAGACGGCATTTTCCAGTCGGAGCAGAGCATCCGACGTGGAGTAGAACTTGCGGAAGCCGCACTGTGCGGAAGACAGATGGCCTCCACTGTCCAGGAAAAAGGCTAATCTAACATTTACCAATTTCTCCATCAACTTGCACACGCAAGAGGTTAGAGAGATTGAGCAGAAACCGGTCGGAGTAGAGTGATCTCTCCCCGGTTTGCGAAAGGCGAGCACAGTAGCGATTCGCCAGGAGTCTGGGAGAAGACCTTCCACCCAGATCCTGTTGAAAAAATCTAACAGAAAGGCCATGCTAGGTGGGGGGAGGGAGGGTGTGATGCCAAACCAACCCAGAAATAGTCATCTGGTAGGCCTTGTAAGACCTCTAGGCGTGTTGATAATGTTGTTAAGAGAGACCTAGAGAAGTGTCCTCATATTTCAGCCCGCAAAATTAAGGAAAATAATAGTGGTCTGTTCAGTGAGGTGTGAGGTGTTTGTGCACACTGTTAGTCAACATGTTCATGAGCTTGGTTACACAAGCCACTGCCCTGTCAAGAAACCAATTCTCACCTGTGTGCAGAAGACTCATAGGGTTGCTTAAGCTCTGAAATATCTTCAGTGGGATGATACTGACTGGCTTGACATGCTTTGGTCTGATGAAGCAACATTCACAGTGACTGAGGGGAGGGGTGGTAACGTGTATCGGAAGCGTGGCAGTGACCCCCTTGACCCATGCTACCTTTGTGGAACCGTGAAACACCACAGTTCATTAATGGTATGGGGTTGTTTCTCAGGCATGGGCTTGGCGAAGCTTGTTGCGTTGCCTGCCAACATTAAAGTCAACCAGTACATTTATTATGAGCTGCTAAATGAACATCTGGAGGAGTGCTTTGAGTTAACAGGCGCAAGCATGTTCCAACAGGATGGTGCCCCCTGCCACATCTGTTATAACCTGGCTTAAAGACTGTGAGATTAAGTTCATTGAGGATTGGCCTGGTAACAGTCCAGATTTAAACCCGATTGAGAACCTTTGACAGGTGGTTAAATACAGGTTACAAGGGAAGGATGTCAGCACTCTCCCCAAGCTGGAGAAAGAAATTAGGGCTTGTTGAGATGCTATACCTATCCAGAAGCTACATAATCTTGCTATGTCCATGCCACAATGCCTGAGGGATGTCAAGAAATGCAAAGGATTCCCAACAAAGTATTGAGGGTAAGATTAATATTTTTATGACACTTTTATCATGCTGCAACTTGTCTGACACAAACCTGGCCTAAACTTTTGTCAGGCACTGTACATACACACCTATAGGAAAAATGACAATACTGATCTGATTAACAAAATAGCAATAGAAAAATTAGCGGTATGCTCAGGTACCATAGGGCCTATGTATGCAATCAACAAATTAAAATATGGACAAAACATCACAATACAACCTGGAGTACAGGAGTAGTACCAGTTGTAAATGTACATGTGATAAATTATTACTCAAAATAATGACTAATAGATAATACACAAATAAAAGCAGTGACATTCCTAATGATAATGGCAACCTGATCTGCCCTCTCTTTGAGGCCATTCATGTCGCCAGATAAGCTCTTAAAAAAAGAAAAAAAAGAAGAGGCCATTCAGTTTGAAAGTAGAGTAAAAGGCGTTGTTTCAGGTGTGCTTCCCAGAATGGATGTGGGGATGGAATGGTTGTCTCGTGCAATGGGGTTGAATGAATATGTGAAAGGTTTGTGCGAGGAGTCAGGATTGGTATTTGTAGATGTTTGGAGTGGGTTTTATGGGAATAAGGGTTTGTATGCGATGGATGGACTCCATCTGAGCCGAGATGGGGTTGAGGTTTTGTGGCGGGAATTAGATAGTGTTATTAGGTCTTTAGAGGCGGGAAACTAGGTTTTGATAGTGGTCAGGGAAATTTAATGGCTCAAAGTGAGGCAGGGAAAGGAAGCAAACACAGATTTGTAGAAGGTAGGCAGGCTAATGGAAGTGCTTTAGGGTTAAACTACTTGAGTAGTGAAAGTGGTCAGGGAAATACAAGAGTACAGGGTCGGGGAAAGAGAGAAAGGAGATGCAGAGCAGATAGGCCCTCAGGTGCTTCAGGGATAGGTGGGCTGAGTTGTCTTTACACAAATGCTCGTAGTCTTAGAAATAAGAAGGATGAATTATTTAGTTATATCATTCATGAAGATATAGATATAATATGTATAGTTGAATCATGGGTTAATGAAAATATATTTAATGATAATGTCAGTGAATTTGAACTAGAGGGTTATACTATGTACATTAGTCAAAGGAGAGATAGGACTGGTGGTGGGTTGATTATTTATATCAGAAATAGCATTTCTTCAAATCTAAATAACTCTATAAAGCAAGGAGAAGGTGAATCATTATGGATAGATATTAAGGTTGGTAAAAATAGGAAAATACACTTGGGAGCTTTTTATAGACCACCAGGACAGACTGATTGTATCGATGAGTTAATGATTAGGGAAATAAGTAAAGGATGCAAAGAAGATACAGTTATTCTTGGTGACTTTAATTTAACTTCTGTAGACTGGGAAAATATGATAGGAAGAGATAGAGCAAGTTGTAAGTTTATGGAGTGTTTTGAGGATAACTTTTTGATCCAATTTGTTAATAAGCCAACAAGGGGTGCCAATATATTAGATCTAATTCTTTCAAATGATGATCACTTAGTTCAAGGATTGAGTGTAGGGGAATCATTGGGAAACAGTGATCATCAGATGGTTCGGTTTAATTTGCAAATAGTTAAGGGTAGAACAACGACAAACTCCACGAAAATTCCAAATTTTTATAGAGGAGATTACGATAAATTACGCAGCATGCTAAATCAGATTAGGTGGGATATAGAATTCCATGGAAAGAATACTTATGAGATGTGGGATATTTTTAAGACTATATTAAACATGGTTCAGGAACAGTGTATTCCGATGAAGTCTATTAGGAAGAAATGTAGGAAACCATTATGGTGGAACCAAGAAATAGCTAATAAAGTTTCAGAGAAAAAAAGGGCATACCAGAGATTACAAAGTGAGAGTAGTTTAGATAATTTAAACCATTATAGGTCAACCAGAAATGAACTAAATAAGATTATTAAGAAGACCAAAAGGACAGCAGAAATTAATTTAGCTAAAAATAATAATAAAGATCCTAAAAAATTCTTTAGCTATTATAGAATCAATAATCAATCTAACAGTGATAAAATAGGGCCTATTAAATATGAAGGGGTTTTGAAAGAATCTGATGAGGAAATAGTAGAGGTCCTTAATGATCATTTTGCTTCAGTATTCACAGAAGAGAAACCAGTTAGATTAATTGATGATAATTCTAGGTCAAGGGAAGTAGTGATAAATTCTATTAATATAGACAGAGAAGAAATTAAAGGGCTTATAATTCAGTTAAATACTAGTAAGGCATCTGGCCCTGACAACATTCATTCTAGGATACTCAAAGAAGGTGTAGAAAGTATTGCAGTAGCTCTCGAGAAGATATTTATTAGATCACTAGAGTCTGGAGAAATACCAAATGATTGGAAATTGGCAAATGTAGTGCCAATTTTTAAAAAGGGAAGCAAAGAGGACCCAAATAACTTTAGACCAGTAAGCTTAACTTCTATAGTCTGTAAAATTCTTGAGAAGATGGTTAAGAAGGGAATTTCTGATCATCTAGAGAGCAGCAGGTTAATTAATGATGCTCAGCATGGTTTTAGAAAAGATAGATCGTGTTTAACTAATTTACTGGATTTTATGGATTATGTAACTAAAGAATTAGATAGGGGTGAGAAAGTTGATGTGATCTACTTAGATTTCAGCAAAGCTTTTGATAAGGTTCCACATAGAAGACTAATTCATAAATTAAAGCTGCATGGGATATGTGGGAACGTTTTAAATTGGATAACTGAATGGCTGAAAAATAGGAAACAGAGAGTTGTACTGAATGGAGTGAGGTCAGAGTGGAGGAATGTTATTAGTGGCGTACCTCAGGGATCAGTTTTAGGCCCTTTATTATTTATAATCTATGTAAATGATCTTGGGCAAGGTGTAAATAGCAAAGTGTCAATTTTTGCTGATGACACTAAATTGGCTGCTGTAGTCAAAGAGGTTGAGGGTAGCTTTAAAGTGCAGGGTGACTTAGATAAGCTGTTAGCTTGGGCTCAGAAGTGGCAGATGACTTTTAACCTTAATAAATGCAAAGTTATTAACATGGGGAGAGATAATAGGGAATTTAGCTATGAGATGGATGGATATTGGCTTAATTCAGTTGAAGATGAGAAAGACTTAGGAGTGGTAGTAGATAGGTCACTGAAATTTTCAAAGCAGTGTATTGAGGCAAAAAATAGAGCAAATAGGGTGCTAGGTTACATTAAAAGAAACGTTAGCTACAAGAGTAAGGAGGTCATCCTTAAACTATACAACTCTTATGTCAGGCCACATTTAGAGTACTGTATACAGGCATGGTCACCACATTTTAGACATGATATAAACTTATTAGAGTCAGTACAAAGGAGGGCAACAAAAATAATACCATCCCTGAAGCACCTTCAATATGAAGATAGACTGAGGGTATTAAATATGTTTTCATTTGAAAGAAGGTGTGTGAGGGGAGATATGATTGAGCTTTTTAAAATCTTTTCTGGGATGGATAAATTAGATTTCAGCAAGTTATTTGAGTTAGAAGGTAGTAATAGAACTAGAGGCCACCACTTAAAGATTAAAAAACAGAGGTGCAGACTGGATGTTAGAAAATATTTTTTCACTAACAGAGTGGTGGATTATTGGAATAGTTTGCCACCTGAGACTGTAGACAGCCCAAACTTGAATGTTTTCAAGCGCAGATTGGATGATTATATGGGGATGGAGGGTTAATTTCTTACTTTTTGGTATGTGGATATGTTTCTTGACTCATTCCTGTGGATGCAGTTTCTTTTTATTGTATATTTTGGGGGATTTTGATTTTGTTTTTGACAGACTCCTATGGAGGCTTTAAATTATATATTGTAGATGCATGGTTGGACATTCCTATGGATTGTTAAATTGTATATTGTAGCTGCATGATCTGACAAAATCCTATGGATGCATTATATGGGTGGGATTTGATGGATACGGATGACCTTTGATAGGCCCTTGTGGCTTTTGTCATCCGTTAAATTATGTTATGTTATGTTATGTTAGTTTGGAGAGAGCAAGAGGCAGATCCCAACATTTCTGATTCAAGCGGTTCTCATTTTCAGGCTCAAAAGCATTGTCCCCAAATATCTACCTCCAGAATCTAATAGGTCTAGCCACCCTGTCCACTTGAGCCAAACTGGTAACCAGTGAAAGAACAACTTGCATTAAAGGGTTAACTGAAATCAAGAATGATATGTACCCCAGGAGAGCAATGTCTTGTGTCAATCGCATTCCTAAGCCACCCAGCCCAATTGGGAGAGTTGCCTGAGTCCATGAATCCCTTGAAAAGTCAATGTTGATTAGTTTGGAGACAGCATCTTTCAATCATCAAAAAACTCCAAAGATGCCATCTCCCTGTAGGCGGGAGAGGATCTCAAGATGTACTGAAGCTTAGCTCAAGAAAATAAATTTTTTAATAGGACCAAAGCATGGTATGGATCAATTAATTGGAGGCAGGATATCATTCGTTATAGGGCTTCATGTTTTGTGTCTATTATTATTTGGAGCAGGGTGTATGCAGCTAAAATCTAAAAAGATTATAGAGCGATAGGATATAAAAGTGTACAAGGCCCTAAGATACAAAAAGTGGTAAAGTTAAAACAAAAGCAATAAAAAGGATTAAAAGAAGAAAAAGTGGACACTGTGACAATAAACAAATGATACAAGTTTACTAATATTTATATTTCTAGTTCCTAAAAGAGTTTACATATTTAAAAATTGGAAGAGGGAATTGGTGCTAAAAGAAGGGGCCTCAGCTAAGAGGAAACGCAGTTTATCATTGCATGGGACAGGTAAAATAGATAAGAAGCATTCCATACATCAGGCAGACAGGGGCTGGCAGTCAACCAACAGATGGCGTAAGGATATGGGGGATGAACAGATAGGGCACAGGGGAGCGATGTGGGACCCATCGTTACTCATTAAATGCCTATATGTTAGCCGGCATAGTGATGGGTGGGTGATTTTCGCTCGCTGAACGCGATCACCAAGCCCAAACGTTATCTTCTCCCTAGAATTCTTCAATCTATGGCTAATCATCTTCACAGTAAAACCATTTTTTCCGTATCGACCTAATTAGAGCGTACCATCAAATCCCAATGAATAAAGCAGATATAGAAAAAAACGCTGTCATAACTACATTTGGACTTAGGGAATTTTTAAGATTCCCATTTGGCTTGAAGAATGCCAGTTACACTTTTCAGCGCCATCTGGACAGTATATTCCGTGATTTGGAATGTGTATTCGTCTATATCAACGACATTCTTATATTTTCCGAAAACGAAGAAAAACACGTCGAGGATTTAGAAAAGGTACTTAAAATTTTAGCCGAGAACGGACTTCGTGTTTCAAAATAAAAATGAGAGTTCATGAGAAGGGAAATTGAATTCTTAGGACATCATATCTCAGACTCGGGAATAAAATCACCACCAAATTTTTTTTCCGAACTCTCTAATAGCCTGTTACCAACCGACTACAAAGAATTACGCCGTTACCTAGGCATGTTAGGTTACTATCGAAGAAATATGCCTAATTTCGCTGCAATTGCCGATCCGCTTACAGAATTGGCACGCATGCAACCAAAAGCTCGAGAACTCATATGGAATGATGCCACACACGAAGCATTCCATAATACGAAGGCAGCCCTGGTAGAATCAATCACGCTAAGACATCCCCTCCCGAATGATTTCCCGTATCAGTTGGTGACTGATAGTTCCCAATGTGCGGTGGTTGCTGCTCTTCGTCAAATGGTGAATCGTTTTCCTCAACCTATATATAGCCTTTTAGTCGAGCAAATTGAGCAAGATATAGCAAGTTTGTTCAACATATGATCGCGAACTTTTGGCAGCATACTTAGCAGTCATACAATTCCGACACATTATCGAAGGTCTGTGCACGGATTAAAAACAACTTATTTCCGCCTTCTCATTACCGTTACGTGCGAAAACAGAGACAGCAAATAAAGTGGACAGTGATATCGGAGTACATCAACGACATAGCCTACATCCAAGGAGAAAATAACGTAGTTGCCGAGTGTCTGTCGAGAAACGTCAACGTAGTCGTGGTACACCCCCTCGACCTTCAAGCATTGGCAGCAGAACAAGCGAAAGATGGCGAAGTCGAGAAATTCCAATGTAAACTTAAGCCATCTCCATTTCCCGAGAATATTACCCTCGGGTGTGATGTTTCCTCTCAATATCCCATACCTTTCGTTCCTTCGGTTTGCAGAAATACCATTTTTAGCCAATGACATAATGTATCACATCCCGGTATCAAAGGATCCCTTAAATTAATTAAAACTAGATATTTATGGCCAAATATGGACAGAGATATACGTTCATGGACGCGAGGATGCATGTCATGCCAATCTGAAAAAATAAATCGACACACGAAATCCCCAGTTCTCCCCATCAATGTTACAACGTCGATATTTGAAACCGTACACATAGATATAAGTGGACCCCTTCCTCAGTGTACAGGTCATGGCCAATTTTGCCCGTCTAATAATCGCTATATACTCTCATGCATTGACAGAGCGACTAGATGAATAGAAGCAATACCGATTCCCGATATAAGCACGATAACGGTAGCTTTGTCCTTCTTAGACGGCTGCATTTCCCGCTTTGTACTCTCTCTATACGTGACTACCGATCGAGGAACGCAGTTCAAGACCGAACTCTTTAAGGAACTCTCGACCCTCGTTTGAGAACAACGGCCTATATACCGTCCACAAATGGATTAGTAGAAAGGGCCCATCGTACTTTGAAGACTTCCATTATGGCACGGAAACAAGGTTGGATAATGGCCCCCCTTCCAATTGTTCTATTGGGAATCAGATAGTTGCCCAACTGTAGATAGAGGGGAATAGGAAAAGGGGCACAGAAAAAATAATAGCGTAGGCGAGTTGCGAACAGCTTCCCGCTTCGCTGGACCACTGTTAACCAGCGGCGAATCCACTCCGCCATCCTGAGTCTCAAAAAAGACTCATTCAAACGAAGCTTTTAAGCCACTCGCCTGTACTTCTCGTACGCGATATAACCCCCCTCCTAGAAACAGGGCGTATTTTGAAGAAATGAAGAGAGCCCGTTTGGAAATGTTATCCAAGGGCTAACGCTCCCCCTCCCGGGTCTGGGCACCATTGTAGATAGAGGAGAGTAGAAAAGGGGGCAAGGAAAAAAATAATAGCGTAGGCGAGTTGCGAACAGCTTCCCACGTCGCTGAACCACTGTTAGCCAGCGGCGAATCCACTCCGCTATCCTGAGTCTCAAAAAAGAAGACTCATTCAAACGAAGCTTTTAAGCCACTCGCCTGCACTTCTCGTACGCTATACAACGAATCCGGTTTCCCCTCCATTTACCGCTGTCACAGGTACCACTCTTCTTAATCCCAGACCACTTGTCACTTCCTCATCATCTAAAAGAAACTCGAAATTTGTGACTGAATTAGCGAAAAGAATGACACAGATAGATTTAGCTCAAATGTCTCAAGGACACTTACATGCGAAAACAAAAGTGTTCGTTCCTAAAGACTTGTGCGACGCTAGGCATGTTTGGGTACGTGTCAATCGTATAAGAAAGCCGCTAGAAGTGCCATATACTGGTCCATTCAAGGTTATCGCTCGAAACGACAAAGTGTTCGAAATAAAACTCCTTCACGGACGTGCTGAAACTGTGTCAATAGACAGACTAAAACCTGTTAGAACGCCACAAATAAATCATAATTCTGTAAATAAGTATAACTATCCCTGCAATAACCATCTCTCTGGAAATATCCCCGACGATATAAGTGATGGTGAAGTTAATGAAGATATTTCAATAGAAAATAGCGAATCTAATGTGAACAATAAAACAAATAATGATAATACTACAAATGTGTGTTCGCGTTCTGGTAGGCAATAAAATTTGCAAGAAATCCGTGCTATCATTATTTTTAAAGCATGTTGTGTACCGATCGACTCATTGTGAGCTAATAACCAAATGAATTTTATTCAGTATTTCGTTATGTTATCAAGATGTAAATATATAAATAAGAGTATAGAATATGGTTTGTTAACGCACACAAATATAAAGTGCACATCCGTTTGTACAACTATATTATCTTAGTCGAACTGGCGAACCCCGAACTATGCTTGTATATATGTGTGTAAATATGTTCATTAGTATATAATATGTATATATTCTATATTAAAGATACTAACTATCTCTTTCAGAGGGAAGTGATGTGGTTTACACAATATGTGCACACCCAAACCAATGAAGTAGTAATGTGTACACTCAGCCAATGTAAATAAATTTATGTGTGTGAAACGAAGCAAAAAGAAACTCAACTAAAACATTGTAACATCATATTTTAGAACTATTCCCATTTTGATTTCCCGAAAAGACTAAAGTCGCGGGGAAAAGGTAAACTGGGAATGAGTAATTATTCCGTGGTTACAAAGGGGAACCTTAAAATGGGTTAGCTCCATCGTAACGACACTCGGTGAGCAGCAAATTATAACCACAATATTATATTTTTTATTTTGTTAAGGAAGACAAAAAAAAGGGGGTTTGACCAAATTCGACCATTTCAGTAAATTTTCTCACGAGAGAGAAGGTTTTCGAAAGTATTGCATATATATATATATATATATATATATATATATATATATATATATATATATATATATATATATATATATATATTATATATATATTATATATATATATATATATATATATATATATATATATATATATATATATATATATATATATATATATATATATATATATATATATATATATATATATATATATATATATATATATATATATAAATGTGTCCAAGTATAAAACGAGCAAATCGAGGAGAGAAGATCATTCATTCGAGATAAATCATTTCGAGGAACAGTTTCACATATCGATCGCGGGTCATACCAATCAAGTCATTTACTCCGCATTACGAGATAGCATTTACGCAACTAATCTTACACCAAGACGAGTCTTATTCATTCATCACACCAAAGCACGATCATTAAGAAAGTTGTATTTAAGCATCATCAAGATAAGCTCGTGAAATCGATAATCAATCTAATTCGAACTCCTCCTCTATTTGCTACCCAAAGCCACTAAATAAATAGAACTGCAGTCTTCTCGTTTTCATCACCATTTTGCTTAAAGGCAAAATTATATCAGAATTTCTGCTCATCGCCGCAAAATATTCATCATTACCTTTTGGAGTCGGGTAATAATTTCTCGGAACGTTATCGTATCACCCAAATCCGGTTTGACGATCAACGTTTCGCAACAATCTTATGGGGAGCGCAATGGCAGAGATGATCACAAAACGAGGTGTAATATATCTGGTGACCAACGAAGAGCTCCTTTTCATCTCTCCCCCCCCCCATACTTTATTCTTAGCTATGATAACAGGCTTTACTGCGGGAACATCTACTGCTGAATGGCATTCCGATCTTTCCTGAACTCTTGTTGACTGTTGTACATATTATTGGAACCCTCTAGAAGCTTCTTTGCACCTTCACAGTTAATAGTATGTCTCTAATGTGCTTTTAAAAATGAATTTCGTTAGGTTTATGTTTCTGTGCGAAAAGGTATTTCACCACTCTTTTCATTAATTTCAATTTTACTGAATATCAAATGTTTCATGCTTTTTAGGGCGGGAAACAGAACTTTTAACTTTACATTAATATACATCTACTGTGTAAATTTCAGGAATTTTGATGGATGTCTATTAAAATTGAATTTGGAAGATGTACAAATAGTACTTATTTCTCCCTATGGTATATATGCATTAGTATATCTATATACGATTCTTCTTTTTTTTGTCCGATTTTTTTCCGACGGTCATTTTATTAAAATACATTGTCGATAGTCATGTGTTCGATTAACACTAGCTATTCCTATGTTTTTTTTGTGAGACCCCATTAGTTATTTGGATATTATTAATTCCTCTGTTGTTCGTCCCTTGAAGACGATGTAATTCTTCCTGGTTAAACACTTACATTTACACACCCTGACGTACTCAAAAAAGTTCAAGTGTTGCATATATATATATATATATATATATATATATATATATATATATATATATATATATATATATATATATATATATATATATATATATATATATATATATATATATATATATATATATATATATATATATATATATATATATATATATATATATATATATGCAAAAAAATCTCAAGAAAATGAAATGTAGATTCCAAGTACTTTCGAACTTGTTCAGTTCTTATACACTTTTCGGGCTAAAGGAAGATTTTTCCTCTCACCTTTTTTTTTCAGGAATAGGTTGATTTATCGCTGAACAGTCGACTGCGTCGGAGAATATACAGAGTAAAGTTTTAATTGAGAATTTTTTTTTTATTGGAAGGAATCTAAATATTGGAATAGTTACTTGTATCATGATGATTCGCGCGGGATATCGAAATGCTGAATTTAAGACTGCTGCTCAATGCTCCTCTGTGAACACTGTAAAGGTTGTAAGACGTGAGTCAGCAAAAAAGGAAATAACAGGCATTCGGACTGCATTTGTACGCCAAAATTCATCCAACAATTGCAAGACATAGTGATGGAAGACCCGAGCTTGGGCGAGAGAGATCAGTGTTGTAGTCGCAACCATAAAAATAACTGTGAAAGAGTACCCTTGGTTCCACTCGTATACCAGGCACAAGGGACAAATTATGACAGACAAGGCCAAAGAGAATAAGCTGAAGCATCCTGTTGAACAGAGATGATCTGAATGTTCTTAGATGAAAAAAAACCTCCTCCCAGGATCAGTTGTACAACAGATAGAACAACATGTGACTTGCCTACAATTCAAAAGCCGTTCCAAGTATCATGTAGCTGTTGGAGACAAGTCAAACCTTGGCTAGAGAGGGTTACTGTTTGAGGGTCTTGGCTCCAGAAATAGTCAGAACTCTTTGTCAGAGAATTTCTACGAATTCATCCGCGCCACTTTTTGACGTCCTAATTTCCCGGATTGTATCGCATCAATTACTATGTGTGAGGTTCGGTTGAGAAAGAGCAATCGCTCTGTCTGCAACACGAAGAACGAGCTATTAGCCAAGTTCAAAGAGTTATCTCAGAGAGACAGTGAGAAACGCATGCGATAAATTGCGGAGGCGTCTTGACGCGACTTTGGAAGCCGATATTCAGTGACGAGGATTCAACTAAAAATTATCAACTAATGTTCTTTATTAGAGATAAATTAGTGCGACAATTAGAGCAAATAGTCATCATCTTGCTCTATACAAAGAATTAAAAAAATGTTTAAAGATAAATTTAAACATTCGGTTAAATTAAAATAAAGACCATGAAAAGAATATAAGTAAAAGGTTTATGGATGACAAACATAAGTTGCTTTCTCGATATCCAAACGAATAGAGTGCTAAAGGAAATTGAGATTAAAATAGTTTCTATTGTTTGAGGAGTGTAGCGTACGAGAAGTGCAGGCGAGCGGAATAAGAGCTTCGCTTGAATGAGTCTTTTTCGAGACTCAGGATGGCCGAGTGGATTCGCTGCTAGCTAACAGTGGTCCAGCGACGCGGAAAGCTGTTCGCAAATCACCTACGCTACGTTCACTATTTCTTTGCCCCCTATTACTTTCCTCTATATACAATAGTGCCCAGACCCAGGAGGGTGAGTGTGAGCCCTTTGATAACAATGCCGAACGGGTTCTCTTACTTCAAAATCCGCTTCTAGAAGGGAAGTTGTGAGCGTATGAAAAGTATAGGCGAGCGGCTAAAAAGCTTCGCTTGACTGTGAGTCTTTATCGAAACTCAGGATGGCCGAGTTGATTCGTCACTAGATAACAGTGGTCCAGCGAAGCGGGAAGCTGTTCGCAACTCGCCTACGCTACTTTCTTTATTTTTTTTTCTTTGTCCCCTTTTCTACACTGGACCACTGTTAGCAAGCGGCGAATCCACTCAGTCATCCTGTCTCAAAAAAAGAGACTCATTTAAGCCGTTTACCTGCACTTCTCGCACGCTACACAACCCCCACCTAGAAGCCGAGCGTATTTTGAAGAAATGAAGAGAACCCGTTTGCAAAGGTTATCCAACGGCTAACGCTCTCCCTCCCGGGTCTGGACACCATTGCAAATAGAGGATATTAGGGAAAAAAGACAAATTAATAGCGTAGGCAAGTTGGGAACAGCTTCCCGCTTCACTGGATCACTATTATCCAGAGGCGAATCCACTCGGCAATCCTGAGTCTAAAAAAAAGACTCATTCAAGCAAAACTTTAAGGCCGGTCGCCTGCACTCTTCGTACGCTATACAACCACACCTCCTAGAGGCTGAGCGTGAATGAAGAGGACCTGTTTGGAAATGTTATCCAAGGGCTAACGTTCCCCCTCCTGGGTTTAGGCACCATTGCAAATCGGTAGTAGGAAAGATGCAAAGAAAAAATAATAGCGTAGGTGAATGTGGTATTTGGTTATTAATGGGATTCATTTTTAGTTAATAAATCAGCCCTAAATAGGTATTAGATTACCATTACCATAAATTTTGAGTTTAGATGGAATCGTCGTTTAGGCCTAGGACTAGAGTGAAATCAATTTTGAACTTCTCAACTAGGTTTTAAGAAAAACAATTAAACAAATATAAATATATTCACAGAATTAAAGAATGTGCAATGAGATAAATTGGATTAGGTTACAATGTAAGATATGGTAAAATATGATTTAAAGTAACAAGATGTAAATTAAGATGTGAAGTGAAATTAAAGTAAGAGTGAAATAAAAATGACTATGATGGACTGAATTGGGGTCTGCAATACGAGAAGTAATCAGAATTAGGATCTACTCTCGTATGGCAGTTTGCAGAAAATAATTGTGAGAGGATGATGAATTAAACTATAGTATGATTTGTTTGGAGTTAAATGACTAAATGTAAAAGGAATGATTACCGACCTTTATGCTGAGCATTGCGAGAGATAAATGGGAAATACTCGTGTTCAATTTGGTTGAGCTAAAAGCGTGTGTTTGTTTGTGCGTGCGTGCGTGAAATTTTAAGAGATGTTGTTTGAACCAGTAGTACGTTAACTGAATTCGGTTTTTCATCACAGGATATTTGAATAATTAAAGGTTACATAAATTAAATGAATTGCAAAAAGTTATGGATAAATTAATTAACTGGTTGTATTGACAAAAAGTTAATTAAAATAAATGAATTAATCAATTATTAAGTTGTACATAATTAATTTGAATAAATGATTTAATTGACAAAAGTTAAGTAAAAGAATTGAATGATTTGAATTTTATACATAATAAATGATAATATATATATATTTCAAGTTTTCCAGGAGGATTTTATTATAGGAATGCCCAGAGGGCATTGCTATACTAGTTATGAATAGCTCCCCGCGTCGCTGAACCACTGTTAGCAAGCGGCGAATCTACTCCGCCATCCTGAGCCTCAAAAAAGAAGACATTAAAGCAAAACTTTTAAACCGCTCGTCTGCACTTCTCGTAGGTTATACCAGCGACACAGGAAGCAGTTCGCAACCTGCCTACGCTATTATATTTTCTTTAGCCGCTTTTCCTACTCTTCTCTATCTACAGAGGTTAAATGAAATTAAGGCTAGTTGAGGATGGATCAGAATTTATTGGGAGGAGAGTCATTATTTTAAAGTAAAGAGACTAGGATATTAGGATGGAGATATGATTAGGATTTTAGTTCAGAATCGTAAAATCGTCCAAAGATGGGATGGTTTTACATTTAATTAAGTGTTTACGCATTGGAAGCCAGCATAAATAGATGGACACTCAACAAGTTTAATAATAAGGCCGTCTCGCTCACCTAACTGTCGAAGGATGGTATACGTGACATTGTCTGGACTGGGGGAGGTATCCACGCATAAAAAGGAGAGCAGAAGGCAACTCAGTTTGTAAACATATCGTTGAAGGGTTCTCAATCTCGAGGTAAACTCCATTCGACGACTTTCAGCGACATCACTGCATGCAATGAATGCTAGCGGAGCAGCATCTCGATCAGATACTGTGGAGAATACAGTCACGAAGGACTCCACGAAGGAAGCGAGGTCTGAGATTATGGGCCAGTTCTCCTTGAGACTTCCTGTTAAGTGACATGTATGCTTGCATGAAGAGCGGCCTGCGTGTTTCGAAATATAACTGAACATAATGCCGTCTTGACGAAATTCATCGATGGGGTTTATAGCGCATGGAAGCATATCACTCCTCACTGAGGGCCGTCTCAAACTCTGCGGACCACCGAGAAGCAGACGTGTAAAAAGTTACCTTGTATGAATGGTATTTAACGCTAAGACGATAAGGTACCTGGGAAAAACTCAACTTCATCATCAAACGAGCTAAACGCATCCACTGGGATAGAAAAATCAATCATTTCCTGAGATACATACCACCGCGCACCCTTCTCAGACGGCAGTGGCCAAGAAAATGGCATTTAAATGACTAAAGGTTACCACCATGAAGCTTAAAGACCACTTCCCACTCAAAATCAGGCTGTGCATCTGGAGAGCCCAGGGATAGACAGGGACATGAAAATTAAGCGTTTCTGGGACAGTGCTGCGTAAACTCGTCCATATTCGGTACACCTATCTCAACCCTTCTAATATGTCGACAACGAACTAATACCTGGCATTGATTCGTGTATTACGCCAAGAGGGGGTGTATACCGTTCAAACGCTCGAGGAGCAAGGGCCTCGGAAACCGTGCTACGACGCAGCGGAAGTTGCCCGCGTCGGTCTGGTGACGGTGGAATGTACGCAGATATAACAGTATACCTCCTATTCATGTGTAGCTTCACTGCTAATGAAAGTACTTATCCGTAGCGAGTATAAGAACCCAGAGATCATGCTGGCTATAAATCGCACATCCTCTTTCTCGGCCTCCACCTCGTGATCGTGAAGTCGCTGACCCCTTATACCCAAGGAGACAGGGAACATGTGCTAGACATTTTCTCCTCTAGACAGATATGTAGCTGAGTGAACGGGGAGGATACGAGCCCCAACAGGCGCTCTCAGTAGGCCCAGAGTCAACGGCAATTCCATTGAAGGAATATGCGGAAGACTTCTTTGAGATGAACACCCTCAGGGAAATGGCCATAGACTTCCTGGAGGAAAAAATCCAGGGGCTGCTGACCATAGAATGCGCTTTCACCTCCGATGACTTACTGAGGGAGTTTGGGCTCGACATGCGTCTTTTTCTTCCTTTGCCTCGGAACCTTTGGTGGGCGTCGTTGGTGCAGATTTCTCTTTTGGAGTTTCCCGCTTCTCCGACTCGATTTTTCCACTTTAGGTAAGGGCGTGGGAACCAATGCTCTCTTATTGTTGTCCTTCTTCGGGGAGACAGCAGACTTAGAAACACCTAGAGACCGCCTAACAACCACCTTCGCGGAGTGTGCCTCCCCTGAGGAGGCATTCGGCTGTTTTACCTGATGGGAAACAGTGAGGCGAAACTGAGAAGGGATCCCTGATTTTAGCTCAGGTTGTGCGTGAGCCCGTGGAACCGCCATCTATACCAGGATAGCGATCGTCGGGGAGGGGGAGCCGCATGTTTTTAAGTTGGCACGGAAGCTACCGTGCGCGTAGTCATGGAGCCAGGAGCAAGGGTGCCATCTTAACGTAGGAGGAATAGGAAGTCCAAGCAGGCACAGGCCGCAAATGACTAAATCTTTTGCCTCTGAGAGATTCCGTATGTTGCCTGAACGGCCAAGACATCATTGAAAAAAATACGAGCAACACCAATTCGAGGAAATAGGATACGGCTCGCCGCAATTCAAGCACTTGGCATTACATTATACGGACTTGTCATGCAATACTTCCGAGCAGTTTTCTCAGATTTCGGGTTGAGCCGAAGTGACAAGGCTACAAGTTCGATTAATATATCCGAATGGGGTAACAAATAGACAAAGGTAAGTGGTAGAAATGCTTTGGCGCGGTAGAGATTCTAACCGGAACGCGCCGATTCAAGGAGCCTGGCACGATCGAACTTAACCGTGTATGAGTGGGCCTAGATCCCCTCCCCAAGCTTTCTCACCACAGGTTTGACATTAAAAAAAAAACTAAGAGCCCATCTGGCGACTGCCTACTTGAGCATAAGTCACCGTACTCACGACAGGCTAGTACTAGGCTAAATTAAAATAACAATATGCAGGAAAAAACAACAATAATAAAAAAGGAAAAACGAAAAGGGCAGGAAGCACGCTCAGGCGTCGAGGGAACGCCCCGGCGCAGGAACGTAAAACCTACAACAAACCAGTCAAAAAGTACACAAGTCAGTGTGCACGAATCCGTCCAGAATACATGAGATGAGATACCCCGCTCATCCCGGTACCGGAACAGGTAACGTGCGCGAAGATCACCCAGACTGGGACATTCAATGAGAATGTGCCGAACAGTCTTGAGGACAACGAAGTCGTCACAAGGCGCAGGCGAGCGCTCCATCAAATGACGATGAATCCTGCAAGTGTGTCCAATTCGGAGACGACAGAAAGGAACCTGAAGCCGTCGCGGCATTGCGGGGTATGTCTAAAGGAACAGTCACTACGCAATGGAACGCAACTTTAGGTTCCCCTTGACGTCTCCCATCTTCTTTGCCAAGCAGCCCGGAGAGCCTTCCATATTCCTATGTAATCAATGTGAGGAAGAGCGAAAAGTTGGTCTGGTCGCCCAGTCCTCGCGGACTCTTTGGCGCCCTCATTTCCACAATTCCTACATGTCTAGGAACTCAGGATAAGATAATCTCGACATCAGCCCAGCTTGCCAAAACCGTGGCGATACCGATATCGCGGAACATGCGATGCGTAGATTCCAATGCCCCGAGAGCACTCAGGGCGCTTTGTGAGTCGCTCTAAATCACAATCCGGTCTCCGAACTGGGCGCGTCGCGTAATCTCCCGTACAGAGTGGTGTATTGCCACCAGCTTGGCCGTGAAGACAGACGCAGCGCCTGGCAGAGCTCCGCTGACTTCAAACAGAGGGGATACGGCGTGGAAGCCGACCTCCTTTTGGGAATTGGAGCATTTCGTATATACTGGCACGGTTCCAGCGTGACACGAAGTGTGCTCCAAAAAGGCCGAAAGCAATACTCCCAGCGCTTTACAACTTTGGGAGGTAGAGACGTGGCGACAAATGGTCAAAGGTGGCATCCTGGGCAGAACCAGGGGCGCCAACGGTCCGAGAGCTATACCGAGCTCTCGAAGGAGTTTCTTACCCTAAAGCCCAAGGGCTTAGGGTATGAGTGGCGTCTCTGGGCGGCATATGCAGCGTCGAGATCAGCTACGAATGAAGTGAAAGCTGTTGTCGAGTGAGGGAGGCACTGGAATCGCACGTAGAGGCGAGAAATGCACTGTTCACGGTGCAGAGCGAGGGGCAACTCCCCAGCATCGCCAAGTAGGCTCTCAATGGGTGACATGCGGAAGGTACCGGTCGCAAGGCGAAGGCCAGAGTGGTGGATCGAGAACACCTTGCGCAGCTAGGGGGTCAATAAACTCGTATCCGTAGTCGACCTTCGAACGAACATAGGATCGATAAAAAAGTAGGGCAGTAGCCCTATCAGCGCCCCAAGCACTGAACTTCACGGAGCGAAGAATATCCATGGCGCGGGTGCAAGAGACTTTAAAACTGCGAATATGAGCCTCCCAGGTGAGGCATCGGTCAAGTACAAGACCAAGGAAACGGTGCGAGGCCACCACTTCCAAACACCACATTTAGAAACAAGTCTAGGTCAAAGTGGTGCCGTGGATGGCGGCAGAAGTGCACCACCCGAGTCTTGGACAAGGAAAACCGAAGCCTGTGCACTTCGCTGTAACACGAGACGCGGTTCAATGCTTGTTGGAGTCGACGCTCCAGAGTTGGCATATCTGGACGACACCAAAAGAGATCGTAAGGTCGTCCACGTAGACCGTAGTGAGAAAATCTTCCGGTAGCACCGAGGTGATGCCGTTGATGCTCAAGGCAAAGAATCTGATATTAAGGACACCCTCTTCTTGCTCCATTGTGCGGGAGAGGGATCCCCTTTCCCGTAAACGGAATCGACGATCTCGCAAAAATTCAGATATAAACATCCCCTCGCCCCCATCGTGTGGAGATTCTCCATGATACCGTATCGCCATGCGGTATCATAGGACTTCTCTAGATCGAAAAACACCATGGCGTAGTGCTGTCTACGAAGCAAGGCCCTGCAGACGGCAATTTCTATTCAGAGCACAGAATCCGACGTGGAGTGGAAATTGCGGAAGTCGTACTGTGCAGAAGAGAGATCGCCTCTGCTGTGCAGAAAAAAAGGCTAATCTAACATTTACCAATTTCTCCATCAACTTGCACACGCAGGAAGTTAGAGAGATTGGGCGGAAACGGGCCGGGGTAGAGTGATCTCTCCCCGGTTTGCGAAAAGCGAGAACAGTAGCCATTCGCCAGGAATCTGGGAGGATACCCTCTATCCAGATCATGTTGAAAGGCCATGCCTAACTCAGAAAGGTGTGGAAGCATGGCGTACGGGACATCGCCCGGACCAGGGGCGGTGTCTGCGCACGAAACGAGAGCGGAGCGAAACTCACTCATAAACCTGTCGTTGAAGGGTTCTCGGCCTTTGGAGGTATAGTCCAGTCGGCGGCCTTCCGCGACATCACGACGTGCATTGAATGCTGGCGGAGCAGCATCCCGGATAGAGAATGCGGAGAAAGGGGTCGCGAAGGATTCCACTACGGACGCAGGGTCCGAGATTGCGGACCCATTCTCCTGGAGAACGGGAGGGGGGCCCTGCAAGAACTTGCCCCGAATCCTTTTGCCTCCCTTCCACACCTCTGCTAGAGGGGCTTCCCGTTAAGTGAAGACACCTCTGCCCGCCAGGAGCGTCGGGCGTGTTTAGAAATATACCGGAAGATAGCCCTAGTTCGATGAAATTCTGCGACAGTGAAATCGTTCGAGTGGCGATAATAGCGCATGTAGGTATAACGCTTCTGCGTGAGGGCCGTCTCACACTCCGCTGACCATCACGGGAGTGGCCTGCGTGCAAAACGGCCAGACGTTCTAGGAATAGTAGTTAGGCCCACAGCGATGAGGGTTGCCAGAGAAGAACTCAATAGCCTCATCAACCCACCTAAACGCCTCGACTGAGACAGAGAAATCAGTCATTTCCTGAAATGCGGAGCACCATGCCCGCGCCAAGTACATCTCGGGCGGTAGCGGCCCAGAAAATGGTATTTGAATCAGAAAGTGATCACTACCATGGAGGTCATCGACAAGGCTGTGCATCCGGAGAGCACAAAGAAAGATCGAGGCAGGAAAATGAAGCGGTTCTCGAGAAGTGATGCGTAAACTCATCCACATTTAGGACCCCTATCTCCAGCTCATCGATCAGGTCGGCAAGTACTTGACTCCGGGGATTAATCGAGAAGTCTCTCCCAGGAGGTGCCTACTGTTCAGATCTCCAGAGCCTCGGAACCGTGCCACGGCGAGGTGGAAGTCCCCTGCGTCAAAGTCGGCTGACGGTGGAATATACGAAGAAATAACAGTATACCTCCCATCCAGTTGCACAGCTACTGTCTGAAAGGAGGTATCTAAAGCAAAGAGAAGAATGGAGACATCATCCGGTAGTAAATAGCCCAGTAGTAGTGGGGTGGCAAAACCCTTATACCCTGGGAGAGTGGGCAGGGGGCACGCACCCAGCATGGTCTCCTGCAAAAAGATTCCTAATGGGGGATACGGCGGCAATTCCATCGAAGGGAATGAATATGCCCTACAGGCCTAGTTCGGAGGAGATGCGGGGGCCCTCTTCGAAGAGAAAACCCTCACAGAAATGGCCATACGTTTCCCGGAGGCAGAACTCTGGGCGTTGTTGGCCGGACAATGCGCTGTCGCCTTCGAGGACTTACCGGGAGAGGTTTGGCCCGATATTCGAGTCTTTTGCTCCCTCCGCCTCGAAACCTTAGGCACTCGGGGCGTTCCGGAGGCGGAGGTCCCTTTTTTGGAGGATCCACCGTGTCCGCGCCACTCAGCCTGCCACTGGGTGTTGGCGAAGGAGCCGAAGCTCATTAAGTGCTGTCCTCATTTCTGGGAGCAGCTTTTGGAACCCCGGAATATGGCCTCACGATCAACTTCAAGGGTGTTGCCTCTTGCGAGTCGGTGGAGGCGTGCGGCGGTTTCGCCTTACGGGAAACGGTCACGCTGGAGGAAGGGAGGGGAGCCCTGGTTTTAGCCGGGGTCGGGTGTAAACCCTTTGTGCCGCCAGCTCTACTAGGGGTGCGCCCGGGGTGGGTAGAACCCGCAGAATGATTCCGAATGGGCGTGGAAATGACCGTGTTCGTAGGCGTGCAGGGGCCAGGAGCAGAGGTCTTTCTTAGCATTGAGGCATAAGACGTCTCAGGCATAGACGGGCGCGCCAGGACCAAGTCCTTAGCCTCGCGAAATGAGAGACGATCCTGAGCCTAAACGGCCATGATTTCCTTCTTAAGTTGATAAGCAACACATTGCTTAGAGGAAGCGGGATGCAGATCTCTGCAATTGACAAATACGACTTGGACTTTTAGTGTATAGCCTTGGAGCAACTTACATAGACTTCGGGTGACCCCGACTTTGCACGTCTACATGAGCAATTCGTATGGCCGAAGCGGTGACAGTAATAGCACCTCCGCGGAAATGGTAGAATGCCTTCACACGGTAGTGATACCAACCCGCACGCACTGACTCAGGGAGCTTGTCACAGTCGAACGTGACGAAGAGTGTAGGGGTGGGTCTCGAGGCCCCTCCCTGTTTTCTCATCACACGTTCGACCTTGACCGCCTCATGGCCGGCCAGCTCTAAGGTGATGTCCTCTATGGAGTAGTCAACGAGTTCCCTCGCATAAACTACTCCTTTCACAAAGTTCATGGTAGAGTGCGGCGTCACACTCACCGGGGTGCCATGAAGTGTCCGAAGAGCACTTATCTTGGCCGCCTCGGCGGGATTCGCCAGAAGGCTCCCGTCCGAGAAACGGCTCACCTTCGGCTCTCTACCAATTACACTAGCTAATCCTCTCCTCTGATGGATCATGTTGCCCTTGGCCAACATGCTGCCATCAGTGGAGCGAATGACGAGGAAGCGTTTGAAGCCAGCGGGGTGGAAAACCCCAGGTAGCCTCTGAATGAGGGGCCCGACGTAATCGAGGCTCTGCTCTGCGTAGTTCTGGTCGTCTGGGACTCCTACAACGGGGAAGCAACGGGGCCGGACGTGCTGATCTTGGCCTGGTCGCTTACCGAAACGGCAGCAGACCCATCCGTCTCCGTGGCCCCCGCAGATGATGAGGAGCGCCCCCCCCCCACGAGTCTTTTTTGTCCTTTTTCTATTTTTTTTTATTTTTAGGAGAGAAGGGCGGGGAATGAACCCTCTTCTCTCCTTCTGCTGGCAGGAGCCCCCAGGCCAGATCCTTCTACGAGATGAAAAAGGTTTTGGCTGCCACAGGGGCACCAGCCGGAGGAGGAGATCCCTCCTCTGCTTGTAAAGTCTTGCAGACTTGAGCCGTCTGAGAAGGACCTCGCACAGGGTCGGTCCTTGTCACTGAACCCAGGTCTGCCCCAATGAAAGGTCCTGCCATCTAGGACTGAGTTGTCTCAGGGACAATGTCCATCTCAGGGGTGGGGTGGGGGGGGCTCCATATGGTCATCCCAGGTCCCATTGCCTGTAGTATCTTTGGTCAGGGAAGAGAGGGGTGCATGTATGGTTACCCCCTCTAAGTTCAATATACGAGCAAGCAGGTCTTTAGGGAGAAGGGGCCATCAGGCCCTATCTTTCCTCCTCCCCATAAGGGTGTTTGCCCTATCGTGCCACTCACACCGGGAGTGATCAATTATGGGCCGCTTGCCTTTCTTGGCAATCCTCTTAGAAAGTAAAGGGAGTACTGCCGCTGGTGAGAGGGAGTCCTTTACACCCATAGGCAAAGGAGAGGAGTAGCCTCCTCTCCGGTTGAAGAGTTCTGGAGGGTCCCCTGCAAAAGCACAGGGGACCTTCTAGGGAATGCATACGCTAATTGCCCCACGCAGTAGCCTGCTCTGCCAGTGGTGAGTACTGGGCCAGCAGGGCCAGCTGCTGCCATTTGGGGCCACTCCTCCCACCTAGTGGCCTGGCAGCCCATTGGCATGGGGGCTCCACCTTGGGCATGGCGTAAAATGGATAGATATTGAAAGTGAGGAAGGTGTGGATGAGGATGAAACAGGTTTTTAAAAACCCACCACCCCAGACTGGAGCTCTGGGGGTGAGGGAACGTTGTCCCCTCTCCTCTCAGCCCCGATCTGGGATAGTTGGGTGAGAGGAAGCTGGTCAGCATCTACCCTGTGAAATTAGAGGACAACCAGAGAAAGTTGAAGGCGAGATTGTGGGAAATTTGGTTAGAAATGCAGGCTGTCTGAAAGAAGGAGAAGAGGCCAAGCTGGGGTCGGATGGCAGCCAGGAAGGCAAATCGCTTTCCCTTGGTCGGCCAGCTCTTCAGCGATTTCTTCTAAGAGTCTACGAGTTCCCTTACCTAAAACAACCCTTTCATAAAATTCAGGGTAGAGTATGGGGTCACCTGTACCTGCGAGCCATCAAGTATCTGAAGAACACCCATATTATGCCCAGTGGACAGTTTGTCCCCAAAGGTCACAGCTTCTACCTGAGCAACTAGAGAGACGGGACAAGATGGTCGTTTTCCTAACAAAGTGGTACTAATCAACGCCAGGAGGTCCAGGATCTGGAGATTTTTGTGGCAGACTCAGATAGAGGACCTGAGACATTTAGTTGGAATAACAGTCAACCCTGCCTGCCATAAATTGTACAGATTAAGTACCATATAACGACTGCAGGGAAATGATCAGCCAATTGGAGCAAAAGTGGTCTTCACATTTAAAAGGAGTTATCTGAGAGCAAAAAAAATGTGGTTTTGGTCACCATTCATTTGACTGAAGAATCAACGTTTCGCACTGAACCAGAGGGCTGTAGGAACAACTGATTTTGCAATATAGAATAAGACTAAAAGAACCCTCAAAAATGAGCAATTTGAAGTGTTTTATGAAATCTATTAATTGGTTCACGTCAAACCAAAAAACATTTAATGTGAGGGAATCATAATGGATAAATGCTCTAATAAAATAGTATAGTAATACCCCTTTTTTTGTGAAAAGTCCGAATGAACAGTGATCAAATGACCAAGTTTTTTTTTGTGATTCCTAAGCTGGTAATATCTGTGCAAGCAATGCAAAACCATAGTTTAATAAATATATAAAACTACAAAATTATAGTTACCATCTAAAGACACTGCCAGGCACTTTAAATAAATGATGAGAGCTCGGGCTGAGTACTTAGGAGCAATAAATTCTGAAACTAAGACCATCACTCTCCTTAAGTTCAACATTTATATAACTCCCAATGCCAAAATACCGGAACCTAGCCATAACTCGATGAAATTCACAGATAATTAAGTCATTGGGGGTGGCGCTAATAGCGCATGTAGGCATAACGTTCTGTTTGAGGGCCGTCTCCCACTCAGCTGACCACCATGTATGCAGTCGGTGTGCAAATAGCCACACATTAGTTAGGCTCACAGTAATGAGGTTGCTGGAGAACTCAACAGCCTCATCCAATGAATTAAACTCCTCAACTGGGACAGAGAAATTAGGAATTTTGTGAAATGGGGAGCACCACCGGGGTAGGTTTTCTCAGCTGGTGGCAGTCCAGGAAATGATATTTGAATGGGAAAGTATCACTACCATGGAGGTCATTGACCACCTCACACCCATAATCAGTCTGTTCATCCGGAGACCACAGGGATAGATCAGTGAAGCGGTTCTCAGGCAGCGATATTTAAACTTATCCACATTTAGGACACCTGTATCCAGCTCATCGATCAGGTCGATAAGGACTGGACATCTGGGATTGATCAAATAGTCTCACCAGAAGGGTTCTATACCATTCAAATCCTGTGCACTATAAAGGGCCTCAGCAATCATGCCATGGTGGGGCCGAAGTTTCCCACATCAAAATCAGCTGAAAGGTTTTTGTAGGCACAAATAGATTATACCTCATCTCTAGGTGCAGCTGCATTGCTACTGCATAAAAGGATGTATTTAAAGTAAAGATAAGAACAGAAACATCATGCTAGGTGAAATGGTGTATCCTCCTGCTTGGGCCACATCCCATGGTGGTGGGGTCGCAAAAGCCTTATACCCTGGGAGGCTGGGCAGGTGTCACACGTCCAGCAAAGCTCTTTCTTGATGACCCGGAGTCCGTGGCAATTCCATTGCCTCCCAGGTCTAGCTCGGAGAAGATGCGGGGGCCCTCTCCAAAGAAACCCTCACGGGAATGGCCGTACGATTCCCGGAGACAGAATTCTGGGCACTGTTGGCTGAACAAGACACTGTGCTTCAGAGGCAGGGGTCCCTCCTTTGAAGGTTCCCCCATCTCCGAGCCACCCAGCCAAGCCCTGGGTGGGGTGCGTAGGAGCCGAAGCTTGCTATGGTGCTGTCCTCCTTTCTGGGAGCAGCTTAGGAACCGTGGAAGAATGTGTTACGACCTGCCTTACAGCAAATGGTCGGGCAGGGGGCCCTCGTTTTAGCCAAGGCTGCGTGTGAGCCCTTTGTGTCACCAGCTCTACCAGTGGTGCACCCTGAGCAGCACCCGCAACAGGATTGCGAAAGAGCACAGAAACTACTGTTCTCATTGGCTTGGAGGGGCCAGGACCAAGTCCTTAGCCTCCCAAAATAAGAGCCAATCTGTAGCCTGAAGGGCCATGATTCCATTTTCCAGGAAATATCCACCAAATTGCTTTGAAGTAGCAGGGTGCAGCTCTTGGCAATTGACACACTTGGCTGCAAATGATAGGGGCTTATCGTGTGAGGCCTTGGAGCAACTTATGCAGATTTGGGGTAAATCTGACTTTGCACATCTACAGGAGTGATTTGTATGGCCAAATCTGTGACATTATTTGCACCTCCATGGCGGTGGCATGAATGACTTAACACAGTATAGATACCAACTGGCAGACTGACTCAGGAAGCCTGTCATGGTAGAACGTTATGATGAGTGTAGGGGTGAGTCTCGAGACCCCTCCCTGTTTTCTCATCACACATTCGACCTTGACTGATCCATGGTCAGCCAGCTCTAAGGTGATGTCATCTATGGAGTAGTTCATGAGTTTCCTCGCGTAGACCACTCCTTTCATGAAGTTCATGATAGAGTGTGGCGTCACACACTGGTGTGCCATTTAAGTGTCTGAAGGGAACTACTCTTGGTTGCTTCAGAGGGATCTGATGGATTTGCCAGAAAGCTCCTGTCCGAGAAACGTGACACCTACGGCTCTCTACCAATCAAGTTAGCTAATGCTCTCCTTTGATAGATCATGTTCCCCTTGGCCAGCCAATATGCTGCCCTCTGTGTAGCAAATAACCAGAAAGTGTTTGAAGCCAGTGGGATCGAAAATGCCAGGTAGTCTCTCAATGAGGGGACCTGACATAATTTAGGCTCCACTCAATGTACTTGTGACTTGGGCTGGGACCCACCTCTCGAGTGGGGCTCAATGCTGGATGTGGCATTCTTGGCCTGGTCATTTTCCAAAACAACAGCAGACCCATCCATCCTCGCAGCCTGAGCGATTCAGAGGACCCTTTATTTTTCTTCTTGCTTCTTTTCTTTTGAGGCGAGGAGGGTTGGGAATAAACCTGTTTCTCTCCACCCCGGAAGGAGCCCCTATACTAGATGGCCTGGCCTCACCAAAATCCTTCTCTCCATGCAAGTCATGCTTCGAGCCATCTGAGGAGAAATTTGCACAGGGGCGGACTGAGGTTTGGTGTTTGGAACCGAACTCAGGTTCAATCCCATGGAAGTTTCTGCCATCTGGGGTTTGGGGGCTACCTCCAGGACCATGTCTCACCATCCTCATAGTCATGTCTCTCATCAGGAAAATGAGACATCCATAAAGGAAAAGGGGGCAGTCACACTGACCACCCGTAATATCAAGATGCACAACTGCAGGGGGCACGGCTTGACCCATCCTGTTTTCCCTTGTCTCCCTAAGGGGGTTGGCTGCCTGCCTAGTATCTTGGCAGTCCCCTGTGATAGGAAAGAGGGACTGCAATTCATGGAAAGATGGAATCATACATAGGAACTACACGGAATGGGGTGAGGGGAAACCTGCCCCGCACCTGTAGTGCTAGGAGAGAAGTAAGCCTCCTCTCTGATAGAAAATGGTTGGAAGGGTGCAGGAGAAAGCCTAAGGTGGAGGTGGGGGGCACCTCCTTTTCTGAAGTGCAGCTGAAAAGGAGTGGAAACAGACCTCCATGAGCTTGTGATTACCCACTATTACTTTATGTTGTGGCCATAACCACAGTAAAAAAAAGAAAAAGGGTCCTTGTGGGAAGTAGATACTATGACCTCCCTTTGAGTGGGGCAGTTAAGAGAAAAGTCTACATAGAATCAGAAATTCCAAAATGTGATCATTTACACACAATTGGTCCCAGTCCAGTGCTGATGGGCTTGGCCAACCCTGCCCGCTATTTAGACAAGATTGTCGTGGAAATTTGATCATAAAGGATGGTGCCAGCCAGCATAGCCACCTTTTATGTCTACTGTAGGAAGATCAGCAGAGTAGATGATCCAACACACGCAGTACCTATAATACTTGCCCTAGCCCGCAGGCTTTCAGCCCACGCACCAGGTAAGGATATCCCAGTATACACTGTTACTTGACTAAGGCTTATAAGCAGACGAAAGTGCACCAGGCAGCCAGAACCCCTGCGGATAGGAGAGCAAGTGTGGAAAAGGGGCAGGAGGGTATGTAATAAAGAAGTAGAGATAGGTGGGTGATCACCTATTATTATCATACCCTGGTGCTCGGTGATCCCAGGATGGCATGCAGTCCACCAAGGCACCAGGGATACTGCACTGAACTCTGTACAGGTGAAAACACTCCTCCTGGTGCAAAATGCAGGGAGTAAATGTTGAAGGATAGTCATAATGGTAATAAATAATACTTATAATAAATATTACTAATTTATACTAATCATAAATAATTATATATTTTTATTTTATTATTTTTTTTATCTCATCTGTATCTAGGCTATATTAAAAGCCAAATTGAAAAACGAAAAAAACAAAAAAACAATACAAACAAAAAACAAGAGAATTGAAAAAATATAGAGTGAGCACCATCGACGGGGTAAGGCCCACTCTTCCCCGCCGAAGAAGACCGAGATCCATATTTGAATATTAAATAACGGGGAGAAGGCTGGCCTCCTCCCAAAAAGTCTAAAAGTCCACAGGTCAGTGTGAATGAACCCATCCCCGAGCACAAGGGACAGGCGGTAGCGACCTCACCCATCCCGGTACTGGGACAGGTAACGTGTGCGAAGATCACCCAGACTGGGACATTCGACAAGAATGTGCCGAACAGTCTGGGGGACGACGCAGTCGTTGCAATAAGGAACAGGCGAACACTCCATCAAATGGCGATGCGTCACACGAGTGTGCCCGATTCGGAGATGACAGAAAGCAAGCTGAAGCCTTCGCGGCATTTGGGGGTAGGTCCATGGGAACAGTCGCGGCGGGATGGCACGCAACTTTAAGTTCCCTTCGACCGTCTCTCATCTTCTTTGCCAAGCAGTCCGAAGAGCTGCCCGTATTCCTGCCATGTAGTCGGTGTGAGGATCAGCGAAAAGCTGGTCCGGTCGAAGAGTCCTTGCAGACTCTTTGGCGCGCTCATTCCCGGCAATTCCAAAGTGTCCAGGAACCCAGTAGAAGATAATCTCAACATCTGGCCGGCTTGCTAAAATCATGGTGTCACGGATATCGCGAACCAGGAAATGCGGAGATTCCAATGCCCCGAGAGAACTCAGGGCGCTTTGTGAGTCGCGATATATCACAATCCAGTCTCCGAACCAGGAACGTCTCGTAATCTCCTGTAAAGAGTGGTTTATTGCCACCAGCTCGGCGGTGAAGACAGACGCAGAGCCCGGCTGACTTCAAACAGAGGGGATATGGCGTGGAAGCCAACCCCGTCTTAGGACATGGAGACATCCGTATACACTGGCATGGTTCCAGCATGACACGGTGTGCTCCAAAAAGGTCGAACGCAATACTCCCGGCGCAGTACAAGCTTGGGGAGCAGAGGCGTGGCGAAAAAAGCCAAATGTGGTACCTTCCAGGGTGGCATCCTAGGCAGAACCAGGGGCGCCAGCGGCCCGAGAGCTATACTTAGATCTCGAAGGAGTTTCCTGGCCCTAAACCCAAAGGGCTTAGGGTATGACTGGCGTATTTCAGCAACATAGACACCGTCGAAATCAGCTGCAGATGCAGTGAGAGCTGTTGGCGACTGAGGGAGGAGCCGGGCTAGCGCGTACAGGCGAATGATGCACTGCACGCAGCGTAGAGCGATTGGCATCTCCCCAGCATCGACTAGTAGGCTCTCAATGGGAGAAGTGCGAAAGGCACCGGTCGCCAGGCGAAGACCGGTGTGCTGGATCGAATCCACCTTCCGCAATAAACGCTCGGCTGCGGATTCATAAAACTCGCATCCGTAGTCAAGCTTCGAACGAATGAAGGATTGATAAAAAAGTAAGGAAGTATCCTTATTAGCGCCCCAAGCGTTGAACGTCATTAAGCGGAGAATATGCATAGCGTGGGTACAAGAGACCCTAAGGCTGCGAATATGAGCCTCCCAGGTGAGGCGTCGGTGAAATACAATACACCGGTCTTTGCCAGAAGACCGGTGTGCTTGATCGAGTCCACCTTCCACAATAAACGCTCGGCTGCGGATGCATAAAACTAGCATCCGTAGTTGAGCTTTGAAACAACAAAAGATCGATAAAAAAGTAAGGCAGTAGCCCTATCAGTGCCCCAAGCACTGAACTTCACGGTACGGAGAATATCCATGGCACGGGTACAACAGACCCTAAAGCTGCGAATATGAGCCTCCCAGGTGAAGCGTCAGGCAAATAGAAGACCAAGGAAACGGTGCAATTCAACCACTTCCAGGCGTACCCAATTAAGAAACAAGTCTGGATCTGGGTGGTGCCGTGGATGGTGGCAGAAGTGCACCACCTTAGTCTTGGCCAAAGAAAACCGAAACCTGTGCGCTTTGGCATAGCGAGAGACGCGGTTCAATGTCTGTTGGAGTCGACGCTCCATAGTTGACATCTGAGCCGCGCCAAAAGAGATCGAAAGGTCGTCCACGTAGAGCGTAGCAAGAACATCTTCCGGCAGCACCGAGGTGATGCTGTAGATGCTCAGGGCAAAGAGTGTGACACTGAGTACACTTCCCTATCGGACACCCTCTTCCTGCTCCATTAGGCTGGAGAGGGCTCCCCCCACCCATACGCGGAATTGATGATCTCGCAGAAATTCAGATATAAACATTGGGAGGCGTCCCCTTGCCCCCATCGTGTGGAGAGTCTCCATGATACCGTATCGACATGCAGTATCACACGGCTTCTCCAGATTGAAAAACACCATGGCATAGTGCTGGCTACGAAGGAAGGCGGCGCAGAGAATCCGATGTCGAGTGGAACTTGTGGAAGCCGCACTGTGCAGAAGACATATGGCCTCCGCTGTCCAGGAAAAAGGCTAATCTAACATTTACCAATTTCTCTATCAACTTGCACACGCAAGAGGTTAGAGAGATTAGGCAGAAACTGGCCGGAGTAGAGTGATCTCTTCCTCCGTTTGCGAAAGGCGAGCACAGTAGCGATTTGCCAGGAATCTCAGAGGAGAGCCTCCACCCAGATCCTATTGAACAAATCTAAGAGAAATGCCATGCCACGCTCACCCAGGTGTCTAAGCATGGCATACAGGACATCGTCTGGACCATGGGAAGTGTCCGCGTACGAAGCAAGAGCAAAACGCAACTCACTCACAGTAAACCTGTCGTTGAAGGGTTCTCCGCTTCTGTAGGTAAAGTCCAGTCGGCGACCTTCCACGACATCACAATGTGCATTGAATGCTGGCGGAGCAGCATCCCGGCTAGAGAATGCTGAGAAAGCGGCTGCGAAGGATTCCACCATGGATGCGGGGTCCAAGATTGCAGTCCCATTCTCCTGGAGAACGGGAAGGGGGTCCTGCAAGAACTTGCTCCGAATCCTTTTGACTCACTTCCACACCTCTGCTATTGCAGTCCTCCCATGTGAAGACACGTATGCACGCCAAGAAGAGCAGCGGGTGTGCTTCCAAATGTACTGGAACCTAGCCCTAGCCTGATGAAATTCACTGACAGTGAGATCGTTTGGGTGGCCCTTATAGCACATGTATGCATAACGCTTCTGTTTAAGAGCTGTCTCACACTTGGCCGACCACTCCTGGAGTGGTCGGCGTGCAAAATGGCCAGACATTCTGGGAATAGTAGTCAGGCCTGTGGCGATAAGGCTACCGGAGAAGAACTCAACGGCCTCATCTACTGACATAAACTCCTCGAGTGAGATAGAGAATTCAGTCATTTCCTGAAATTGAGTCACCGCGCCCGTGCTAAGCACCACCGAGGTGGGCTCTCAGGCAGCAGTTGCCCTGAAAATGATATTTGAATGGGAAAGTGATCACTACCATGGAGGTCATCGACCACCCCCCAATCAAAATTAAGCTGTGCATCGGAAGAGCACAAAGATAGATCAAGGCAAGAAAACAAAGCGGTTCTCGGGCAGTGATGCGTAAACTCATCCACATTTAGGACACCTATCTCAAGCTCTTCGATCAGATCGGCAAGGACTTGTCCCCTGGGATTTATTAAGTAATCTTCCCAGAGAGGATGCTTGCCGTTCAGATCTCCAAGCAAGAGAAAGGGCCTCAGCAACTGTGCCAAGTCCTGCGCGTCAAAGTCAGCTGACGGTGGAATGGACGCAGAAATAACAGTATACCTCCTATCCAGGTGAAGCTGCACAGCCACTGCCTGAAAGGAGGTATCTAAAGTAAAAAGAAGAACGGAGACATCCTGCCGGGTGTAAACCGCGCATCCCCAGCCCGGCCCCCATCTCATGGTGGTGGGGTCGCAAAACCCTTATATCCTGAGAGGGTGGGCAGGGGGCACGTGCTTAGCATGGTCTCCTGTAGAAAAATAGCTAACAGGGAATGGGACGAGACAGGCCTCCGGAGCTTCTCCCAGTTGGCCCAGAGTCCACAGCAATTCCATTGAAGGAATATGGCCTCCAGGCCTAGCTCGGAGGAGACACAGGGCCCCTGTTCGAACAAAGACCCTCACAGGAATGGCGTACGCTTTCCGGGGGCAAAACCCGGGGCGCTGTTGGCTGGCAAAGTGCTGAAGGCACTGTCGCCTTTGAGGACTTATTAGGGGAGGTTGGGCATGCCATGCAAGTCTTTTCTTCCCTCCGCCTCAAAACCTTAGGCTGGTGTTGCAGCTTTGGGGGCAGGGGGAGGAGGCCCTCCTTTCGAGGATCCGCCGTCTCCAAGCCACTCAGGCCACCACTAGGCATAGCTCCTTTCTTGCTGTCCTCCTTTCGGGAGACAGCTTTAGGAACCCCGGAAGATGGCCTGGCAACCAACTTCAGGGGTGTTGCCTCCTGTGAGTCTAACGACTTGATGGAGGCGCGTGGCCATTTTGCCTTATGGGAAACGGTCACACTGGGGCAAAGGGGGAAGCCCTTGTTTTAGCCAGGGCTGGGTGTGAACCCTTTGTGCCAACAGCTTTACCAGGGCAGCGCCCAGGTTGAGTAAAACCCACAGAAGGGCTCCAAGTGGGTGCAGAAACAACTGTGCTCGTTGGCCTGGATGGGGCAGGAGCAGAGGGTGTCGTTCTAACCATTAAGGCATAAGATGTCCCAGGCAAAGCTGGGCACGCCAGGACCAAGTCCTTAGCCTCGCGGAATGAGAGTCGATCCTGGACCTGAACGGCAAGGATTTCTTTCTCAAGGAGATATGCACCACATTGCTTTCAAGAAGTGGGGTGCAGCTCTCCTCAATTGACACACTTGGGCCCACACGATTTTCACTTATCGTGTGCAGCCTTGGAGCAATTTACACATACTTCAGGTGAACCAGACTTTGCATGTCTACATGAGCGATTTGTATGGCGGAAGCGGTGACAGTAATAGCACTGCTGCGGCAGTGGCACAAATGCCTTCACGCAGTAGCGGTACCAACCAGCATGCACCGGCTCAAGGAGCTTGTCACAGTCAAATATGACAAAGAGTGCAGGGGTGGCTCTCGAGGTCCCCCCCTGTTTTCTCATCACACGTTTGACCTTGACTGCGCCATGGTCGGCCAGCTCTAAGGTGATGTCCTCTATGGAGTAGTCAATGAGTTCCCTTGCATAAACTACTCCTTTCACAAAGTTCATGGTAGAGTGCAGCGTCACACTCACCGGGGTACCATCAAGTGTCCGAAGAGCACTTATCTTGGCCGCCTCAGAGGGATTCGCCGCATTTGCCAGAAGGCTCCCATACGAGAAAGGGGTCACCTTCGGCTCTCTACCAATTACACTAGCTAATGCTCTCTTCTGATGGATCATGTTGCCCTTTCCCAACATGCCATCAGTGGAGTGAATAATGAGGAAGCGTTTGAAGCCAGCGGGGTCGAAAATGCCAGGTAACCTCCGAATGAGGGGCCCCGATGTGATCGAGGCTCTGCCCTGCGCGCTTTTGGTTTTAGTCAGGGGCTCTGAACCCAGGGGGGCAGGGGTGCCAGATGTGCCAATCTTGGCTTGGTCGCTTACTGAAGCAGCAGACCCATCCATCCCCACAGCCCTCGCAGATGAATAGGAGTTTTTTTTCTGTTCTTTTTCTTTTTAGGACAGGAGGATGGGGAATGAATCTGCTTCTCCTCTCTGCTGGCAGGGGCCCCCCCAGGCCAGATGGACCAGCCTCAGCTAGGTCCTTCTCCGAAATGGAGAAGGTCCTGGCAGTCATAGGGGCACCGGTCGGAAGAGATCCCTCCCCTCCTTGTACTGCCTCAGAAACCCTAGCCGTTTGAGGAGGACCTTGCATAGGGGCGGATTCAGGTTCGGTGCTTGGCGCCAAGCCCGGATTCCCTCCCATGGAAGGCCCTACCGTCTGAAGCTAGGTTGCCTCAAGGACCATGTCTATCTCCAGGGGGGCTTCCAGTTGCCCCCCCCCCAGGACATCACAGGTCCTGTTGACAGAGCTATCTCTAGTTACATCTGGAGAGGAACAGGCCTTGACCCAGCCAAGGTTTAATATTCTGGCCAGCAGGTCTTTTGAGGGAAGCGACCGAAGGGGCCTGGCTTCCCTTTGCCCCCTAAGGGGGTTTGCCCTACCAAGCCACTTTAATGGGGAGCGGTCGGCTATGGGCTGCCTGCTGGCTTTCTTGGCAGTCCCTTTGGAAAGAAAAGGGGGGGGCTGCCACTGGAAAGAGGAAGGTGCCCAAAATCACCTCTAGAGAAGGGGGTGAGGGGGAGTCCCCTACATCCATAGGTGAAGGAGAGGAGTAAGCCTCCTCTCCAGTTAGAGAAATTTGGAGGGTTCCCTGCGCAAACACAGGGGGGGAGGGGGGACCTCCATTTTTTCGGTGGAGCTGCCCGAGGGCGGCTCCGTCAATGGAACAGGGGGAATTAAGGGGATTTTTTTTGTTTGACTCATCATTGGGCATGGTGACACTCTTTTTATTACAGGATTCAATAGCTCATCACCCCTCGCAGTAGCCCGCTCTGCAAGGGGTGCGTACAGGCCTGGTAGAGCCAGGTGTTGCCATTTATGGCGACCCCTCCCGCCTGGTGACCTGGCAGCCCTTCAGCATGGCGGCTCCAACTTGGGCATGGCATAAAATTGATAGAGTGTGAAGAGAGAAGGAAAATGGATGTGAGGAAGGTATGGGTTGGGATGAAGCAGGATGTTAAAAAACCACCATCCCAAACCGGAGCTCAGGGGTGAGGGAACATTATCCCCTCCCCCAAAGCCCTGACCAGGGATGGTTGGCTGAGAAGAAGGTCAGCATCTACCCTGTGAAATTAGAGCCTGACCAGAGAAAGTTGTTGGAAAGGTTGTATGAAAAGTGAGGAAACAGCGGGGAAACACAAGTGTCTGAAGGAAGGAGAAGAGGTAAGCTCATAAATAATTATAATACATAATAATAATAGTATATCATAATAAATACTAATAATATAAAAATTATAATAAATAATACTAATATACTACTAATAATAAATAATTATAATATATAATAAATATTAATAACATAAGATAAAAATCATACAAAATAATAATGAAAAGGTAAAGTAGTGCTGAGACACGGGAAAAGCATACCAACAACTTTTCCAGGCCCTATAATAGAGTTCAAGTCAATCCAGTGACAGAGCTGCCCCATCCCCCCATAATTTGCACTCAGGCTGAGAGTTGATGCAACTCCTCCTAAAACCAGGTGTAACAGCTACACACATTATACTGCAAAATATGATTCAAGGGAACCCTGAACCGGTGCTTTTGACTGATTTCAAGGTAGAAAATTTAAAGCTCCATGCAACAATACTTCCCATCATTAGAGTTCAAAATATTTTTAATCATTTTGTTGTTGGTTTTTCAAGTAAAAATAATATTTGTCTATTATTTTGCAAGTCAAAAAGCATGGGAAAAGGTACAGAAACCTATGAAAAGAATAAGTTGAATTTTGAATAGGCCTACCTTCCTTACTTGCATTCAGGGTGAGAGAACATGCTGCTACTCCAAGGTGCCAGGTGTAACAGGTTACAGGGTACTTCACTGCGGAAGCAAAACTCTGACATAATGAGCTTTGAGAGGCTGTCTGAGGCTAGTTTACTTCTGATTAAACATTTTCACTCTTTTCATTAGCAATCATGCAACTGAGATTTAGTTGGCTATCACATATCTTTAATTTATACTTAGTAAAATGAGATTTACCTTTTTGTATCTGATTCGACTTATGTGATTTCATCTGATCTTGGAGAGCTATAAAAAAAACCAACTTGACTTGTGAACTACCAGAACTATCAATATTGAATTCATTTTGACAAAGACATTTTGTAGCATATTTTCTAGTCCCACTTTCTAACCATTTTGTAAAAGCTGGTATGGAAAGCCATTTCATTTGACAATGACATTTACCAGTCATTTTCAATGAATCTACAGATAAACTGCCTTAGTTATATATGAACTAGTTAAGTAGATTAAGATTTAAAGTTTAAGTCTAATTTTATTCTGAAAAAAGTTATATGAAAAATAAATTAGAGATCCCTGATTATTCTACTTGCAAATAGCAGTTTGGGATGATTCTCCAATTTTAAGTAAATTTGGTGCAGCCAGCAACTACTGGCAACCCTTGGCCTCACACTGTTCAAGGCCTACTTAGCTGGCAGGCACGGGGAAAACAGAATCAATTGTCATGCATACAATGCTGTCACTGCCACCCTCTTTCCACTCTAAGTATCAGCTTTCACCCAACCTCTGAGAAGCTCCTCATCTATGCAAGCTGGAAACCCTCCCTACGCGAAGCAACAAGAAGAATTTTAACCTAACCTTATCAATATATTAATTGCGAGAGTGTTTGTATAACCAGCCCCTCCAGATTCTGTCTGAGACAAATATATCCAATATATGAACACCAGAATCAGGGTTGTTAGGTTATTGAAATACCAGATTCATGTAAAAAATCCAGATAATCGTTTAGTTAATTTAGACTATTATTGGTCTTTAAAAGATAAATAAAACCATTATTAAGAATATGACCCAGTTCAATTTTATTACTTTTAGGACTATAAATTTTAATACTTGATGATTTTATGACTTGGAAGACATCATGCCTGGGATAAACCTGACTGGATAAGATGGTCCAGCACATTTATTTAAAATAGTTTCTTTCTTCTTAGCACATAAAAATAAATATATCATATTGTACAGCAAAGAGAATTTTTTTTATCACTTTTTAGAATCTATTAAACCATGTAGTATATTTTAATATATAAAATTCTTTTCATATCTATTAAAAAAAGAAGATTAAAAATACTGCATAATTTATTGAATCTTCTTTAGTTTTCTAAGGCTGTCTATATTATATTCTGTGAAATGTCACTAACTCTTTTGTTTAACATTTCTTCTATATTTTGGAATAATACTTTGGGACTCTTTATAGCATTAATACAATAACTTTTTTTTCAAGCAGAAAGGACAAGCATTGGAATTTGAGAGGGGGATTTTCTAAGTTCACTTGCTATTTTCATTATTTCTCTTTTTGTCATGAGAATTTTTTTCTCATTTGAATTATGTAAAGTCTATCATTTTTTTTTTTAGGAAATGGCTATAAATTTTATGGGCTTTAAAGTGAATATAAATGCTCTAAAATACAAGGTGTCTACAAAATATCTTTAGCAGTTTAAAAATTTATTACAAAAGCAAATAAGATAAATCTGTGGAATTTCTTACAAAATGCTGAAAAAAATAAATGTTTTAAATTATACCAAGTTTTGAAAAAGTTCTGGTACACCGTTTTAAAAAAATCTCTTGAGAGGTTCCTGTTTATGATAGAAAAAGTTCCATCAAATAAACTCTTAAAGTTCTACTTTTCCAGTATGTGGCATTAAAATGTCTTTTCCATGTGTGTAGGTGTGTCAATATGGAAGTCAAACGACTTGAAGAGTCATGGCAATCAAATTTTCATTTTTTCTGATGAAAAAACCTTCACAGTCAATCCAGTCATCAACAAGCAGAATGACCAAGTGGTAGGTTTGGCTAGAACATCTCTGATGTCTGTGCCCTGTCTATGACCATGCACCCAGCCTCCATGATGATGCTCAGCATCATGGCTTTGAATGGCAAGAAGATGCCACCAGTGTGGTTCATTGCTGGTTACAGGGACATCTTGGCCATGAAAATCCTTTACTGGTTGAGAAGGATCACAAAGGTTTTGGACATCTTTCAGCAGGACAGTGCCCCGGCCCACAAGCCCAAGACCGTGGAAGAGTGCTTGGGGTCAAAGGACTTTTGGCTGCCACAGTAGCCCAACTTCAATTCCATCGATCACAACATGTGAGCGCATGTCAAGGGAAAGGCGCCTGCACAGTTCGCCACAGCAACAGCAACGAGATGTGGGCTAGCATGAGGAAAGACTTCATTTAAACAATGTGGGTGCTGCCTTCAGGTTTAGCCCGGAGCTTTTTCTCACAAATGAGGGTGGCGACATTGATTAATATTTCAATTTAAATATATGGGTATAATAATATAAGAACATGAGAAAAGAAGGAGTCTGCAAAAGACTACTCAAGAGCCTATACAAGGCAGCTATTGTTCCTATCACCCAGTTCAGTCCAACTCTGTAGGGAGGACGTTTCTATCACATGAGTAGTGAGCCTATTCCATTCATCTAACACTTGATTTGTAAACCAAAATCTACCGATCTCTTTCCTAAACCTAAACTTGTCCAACATAAATGCATGCTACGTGTCCTACCCTGTTCACTAAATATAAGAAGCTTACCTGTCTTCCTTATTATGACCTTTTACCCACTTGAAGACTCCAATCAAGCCTCCTTGAACTCTTCTCCTTTGTAATGTATGAAGATTTAGTCGCTTAAACCTTTCAATATAAGGTAAGCTACTCAACACATGAAGCCTCTTTGTCATCCTTCTTTGCACAGACTCAGGCAAAGCAATATCCATCCTATAATATGGTGACCAAAATTGCACCACATAGACAAGATGAAGCCTAACTAATGCCAGGTACAATTCCAGAATGACATCAGCCCTTCTATTACTTACACTCTTCCCACTAAACCCCAATACCGTATTAGCTTTATTCTTAGCACTGCTTTCTAGGCTGGAGGTCAGAACTTACGATGACACCCTAGTCTCTTTTACATTCTGAGCTTACTAAAACTCTCCCATTCAATTTATAATTATTCAGTGGATTATACCTACCTATACTAAGTACACTACATTTGCTTATGCTAAATTCCATTTGCCATTTCTCTGCCCATTGGGATAGTATAGTCAATTCATCTTGTAATATCTCAGTATCAGAGTTAGACCTTATAATTCTAAATAATTTAGTATAATCAGCAAACTTGATCAGGTCACTACTTATAGCCGTTAAAATCATTAATATAAATCAAGAATAACAATGGCCGCAACATGAACCCGCAGGAACCCTATTGGTAGCATGCCTTCACTCAAATTTAATCCTGTCTATACTAACTCTTCACAGTCTGTCACTAAGACATGACTGAATCAACCTAAAAATATTTTCATCGACCCCATGTGCTTTAACTTTATTCAAAAGTTATAAGTATAGCACCCTATCAAAAGCCCTACTAAAATCCAAGTAAGCAATATCAAAATTCTCATCTCTATCAACAGCATCGTACACCTTTCTATAAAAAGACAATAAATTAGTCAATATGATTTACCCCTAGTAAAGCCATGTTGAGATTCATTAATCAACAACTTATGTTTAAATAAGTGATCCCTAATAGATTACTTTATTATAGATTCCATCATTTTCCCTACCTCTGATTGGTAATTATACATGATTGGTTTATCCCCTTTCTTCAATATAGGTATCACATTAGTTTTTTTTCAAGCTGTTGGTAGAATGCTAGTCTCTAATGATTTTCTAAACAGGCATGCTAGGGGCTCACTTAACACATCTTTACATTCTTTGGACAATATTTCCTTTGTGATTAAAGTATCCCCTAATTTCTTCTCATCATTACCCCCTGAAGATCAAGGTCCCCTCAGGTACAATTATAGAATTCTCAAGGGTAAATACTGAAAGAAAATATATATATTTAACATTCTAGCCATGGCATCACTATCACTCACTAACTCTCCATCTGTAGTAAAGCTACAGTGAGCCTATTTTATCTAGTCTTAGTTCTGTATAATTGAAAGAAACCTTTATGTTAAAACAATAAAAATGCCTGCCTGAATCAAAACTATCATTGTGTCCTTTGTTCAGAGCATCATGGGTGTAACATGACTTTTGCAATACCCATTAAAGAAACTTTAGCGAGATCCTGTATGACATTTTAAGTGACACTGAAGGTTACTTTTCATTCCTGCTGAATATGAACAGAAATCACATTTAAATGGTTTTTCTCCTCCATGATTTCTTAAATGCACTTTTAGGGCTGTTCTCTGAGCTCCGGAATATGAACATAAATGACATTTGTAAGGCTTTTCTCCTGTATGAGTTCTTAAATGTAATTCAAGGTTCTTTTTTTGCGGCCCTGAATATGAACAGATACTACATTTGAATGGTTTTTCTCCACTATGTGTCCGTGAATGAGCTTCAAGAGTTTTTTTCTGTGTTGCAGCATAAGAACAAAGATTGCACTTAAAAGGTTTTTCTCCACTGTGTGTTCGTAGATGCACCTGAAGATGTTTTTTTTGTACTGCTGAATATGGGCAAAAATTACATTTAAAAGGTTTTTCTCCACTATGATTTCTTAAATGCACTCTTAATGCAAATTTATAACAAGATGAATAAGAACACTGTGCACACTTATAAGGTTTATCACCACTGTGATTTCGCACATGGACTCTTAGCAATTTTTTTTGCGTTGCTGAATAGGAACAATAGTCACACTTAAAAGGTTTTTCCCCACTATGAGTTCGCAAATGAACATCAAATGACGCTTTATAAGATGTAGAATATGAACAAAGATGACACTTGAAAGGTTTATCTCCACTATGATTACTTAAATGAGCTTCAAGATTTTTTTTCTGCGCTGCAGTATATGAACAAAAAGCACACTTAAAAGCTTTATCTTTGTTATGAGTTCGTAAATGGGCATCAAGAGTTTTTTTCTGGGCTGCAGAATACGAACATATATTACATTTGAAAGGCTTCTCACCACTGTGAATCCTAAAATGTACTTGGAGATGTTTCTTCTTGCCAGTTGAATAGGCACAGACCTCACACTTAAAAGGCTTTTTTTCAGCCTGTGGTTTTGGGAGAATGTTTGGGGTTATATTGAACTTTTGGTCAGCAATCTGAAAGAAAATTGTACAAATCAATCAAAATATACAGGTTTCAGGCTAAAATATTGCAAAATTTATATTAAGAATGCCATAAGAAAGTGTCAGTTATATCATGGGAAACCATGCTGCAGCTGACATTTGTAAGAGTGCCCTTCCAACCTCAATGTCTTAAGCTAAATCTAAGATTATATACATTTTCCAAACAATTTCCCTTCCTCTATCTTTACCTTTTTTTACAGCTCTCTACTTACAACCATTATGGTAGAGATGCTGTCATTGGTTTTGCTTCTTAGTTTTAAGTAACAACAACAATATCACTAGAAAAACTGACTAAAAATCATAATAAGATTTATCCATAATGTATCAATTCCATCCTGAATTAATGCATTAAAAAATATGGGGTATTAAAATTAATAAGGGAAAAATGAAAAATAATGTAAGGAAATATAATTATGAAAAAGAGTTTCATTCAGTTTTAGACAAATTTCCAAATAAGATACAAACTTTATGTATATATATATATATATATATATATATATACGAGGGGCGGTCAATAAGTTTTGCAATTCGGATATAAGGAAAAGTGTTTTATTACTTTTCAATATAACTACCCTTGACTTCAATGCACTTGTGCCACTTGTCCCTGAGGCTTCTAATTCCCGACAACCAGAAATCTCCCGACTGCTGTTCAATCCACTCCTGGACGGCAAGCTGGACATCTTCATCGTCCCCAAACCGGCATCTATGCAGTGCAGCCTTGAGCTGGCAGAATAAAAAGTAGTCACTAGGGGCCAGATCTGGAATGTAGGGGGGATGGTTGAGCTCCTCAAATCCGCACTCGTGCAACTCTGGCCTTGTGGACTTTGATGATGTTGGAAGTTGATCATGGGGCGTGAGGTTTCTATGGACCCAAAGGGCAGAGACCTTGGTCATGGCCAAATTGTCGTGGATGATGTTGATAACACTTCCATGTGATATTCCAAGTTCTCATTCGATTTCTTTGACCTTCACCTGTCGATTTTCGAGGATCATCCTCTCCAAACGAGCCACATTGTCCTCGTTGGTCATGTCTGACGGGCGTCTTCAAGGGACTCATGAGCCTGGCGAAACTCCCTATTCCAGCGAGCAATGGTTGCATAGGAAGGGGCGGTGTTATTGTACACTGCAACCATGAGTTCATGGATCTCTTTTGCATTCTTGCCTTCCTTGGTCAAATATTTGATCACTGCGCGGTGCTCAACCTTCTCCATTGTTGAAAAATTTGTGACTGACGATCTGCAATAAGCTACTGCTTCTTAAATAGACGAGGCAGGAGCGTGCAGCTGCATGTCCCCCTTCCTCTGTTTTGCCCTACCGATTCGCAAAACTTATTGACCGCCCCTCGTATATATATATATATGAAAAAAGGTTCATAGGTGGGTAGTCTAATCCCTCACCCCCTTCCACTATTTAAGGCAATGTAAGTCCAGCCTCCTGTTCATTCCTTGAAAAGGTCTTTAAGAATAAAGACGAAAGCTCTCAGAATCATTTTTCACTTTTCCTTTGTGGGTGTATCTGCATATATATATATATATATATATATATATATATATATATAGAGAGAGAGAGAGAGAGAGAGAGAGAGAGAGAGAGAGAGAGAGAGAGAGAGAGAGAGAGAGAGAGAGAGAGAGAGAGAGAGAGAAGTAACAAGGAGTAACAAGGAAAGTAAGTACCCTAGGAGACCTTACGGTCCATTCAAAGAGGGTACCTTTGGACTAGCAATTGAGCGGGCACATGCCTGCTAAATTGTTTTGCGTCCATAAACGGCCACTTTTCAAGACTTTGTCTAGTCTTGACTTGAACTGGTCAACAGATTCACTGTTGACAACTTCCACTGGAAGTGCGTTCCACTTACCGCAGATACTGTAGGTGAAAAAGTTTCCACACAGATTGCGGTTGTAACGCTTCAGTTCAAGTTTGAAGCCGTGATTGCGCGTTCTGTTCTCACTCAGTGTGAAAATATCCCGGTAGTCAACATTGTCGAACCCTCGAAGTATTTTGAAGACTTCGATGAGCTGACCACGCAGTCTACGGGTTTCCAGTGAGAACAGATCTAACTCCCTTAGTCTATCCTCATAACTTTTATGTCGGATAGAGGGAATCAGCTTGGTTGCCCTGGCTTGTACGCGTTCCAATCTCGCGATGTCCTTTCGCAATGAAGGACTCCAAAATTGTACGGCATACTCCAGGTGCGGTCGGACAAGTGAGTTGTACAGGCACAGTACAATCTCCTGGTTCCGATAACCAAACTGGCGCTTAATATAGCCTAGCATCCTTTGGGCCTTTTTCTCCGCCTCAATGCACTGTTTCGAGAACTTGAGGTCACTAGTGATTGTTACACCCAAGTCCTTCTCAGTGTCGGTGGATTCAATAGCAGTGCCCTTAAGGATATACTGAGATTGGGGGTTTCTGTGGCCGATATGCATCACTTTGCATTTGCCCACGTTAAAAGGCATTTGCCACGTGTCCGACCACTCCCCAATCTTCCCAAGATCTTCCTGCAGGCGGGCAGTATTTCCATCCTTTGCAACGTTCATACCAAGCTTGGTATCGTCGGCAAATTTGGAAATCTTCGCAACCATGTCACCGTCCATGTCGTTGACGTAGATGATGAATAGTAGTGGTCCCAGGACAGAACCTTGAGGCACCCCGCTAGTAACGGGCACCCACTCAGAAGACTGTCCATTTACCACCACCCGTTGCCGTCTGCCACTTAGCCAGTTCTCGATCCAGCCGGCTACCTTTCCGTCTATGCCAAGCGCTCGCACTTTCCGGAGAAGGCGGCGGTGTGGTACCTTATCAAAGGCTTTCTGAAAGTCTAGGTACACCACATCCACCGCCTTGTCCCGATCGTGCTCACTGAAAACGAAGTGGAAGAATTCCACAAGGTTCGTCAGGCATGACCGTTGCCTTCGGAAGCCGTGCTGGGAACTCCTCAGTAGCAGGTTTGACTCTAAATACGACGTCACTTTGTCCACCATGATGCTTTCCATGAGTTTACCGACTATCGAAGTGAGACTGATAGGTCGGTAGTTCGACGGTTGGTTACGGTCTCCTTTCTTGAAGATAGGAGTCACCTCCGCCTCACGCCAGTCTCTAGGAACGCATCCGGTCCGGATTGACATGTTAAAGATAGCGCACAGATGTCGTGATACTTCATCGCACACTTCCTTCAACACTTTAGGTAGAAACCCGTCCGGTCCAGGGGACTTATTCGTCTTTAGGTCAGCGATCTTTTTCTTTATTTCTCCTTCGGTGAAGTCCATTGCCTCCAGCTTTTCCCCCGAGTAGGAATCCGTGGGCTGGGGAATGGGACCACACTCTTCAGTAAACACTGAAGAGAAGTAGTCGTTGAGGAGGTTAGCATTTTCTGCATCTGAATGCTTTAATGTCCCCTCCTCATTCCTCAAAGGGCCAATCGTTCGACGGATTGGTTTACGGCTGTTCACATATCCAAAAAACTCCTTGGGATTCTCTTTACAGAGTCTCGCCACTCGGAGTTCCTCAGACCGCTTAGCCGCCCTTATGCTGGACTTCACTCTCCTGGCTAGCCTCCGGTATTCGTCAAAGTCACCCGAGATCTTCGATTGCCGGTACACATTTCTCTTCTCCCTAAGCAGTTGGCCGATTTCTCGATTAAACCACTTAGGTTGAACAGAAGACAGACGGGGGCATTTCAGAGGGATGAAACGCGATTGAAGACTCATGAATGTGGTTTTGAATCTATTCCACGAGTCTTCAACGGCATCGCACACTTCTAGCCTCACGTCAGTCAGTCCAGCTCGAAGGCTTGCAAAGTCTGCTCTTCTCAAGTCAAGTTTCTTTAATTGACTGGCAACAGACCTTACCTTCGGGATCTTGACGCTAAATCTAACTAGCTGGTGATCACTGCCACCGAGCTCTTCGCCTACAGAGATATCCTCAACGATATCATCCTCAGAGGTGAAGACCAAGTCGAGGATATTGTCTCCTCTCGTCGGTTCTCTGACCCATTGAGTGAGGAACTCGTTGTTGGCGAACTCCAGGAGTAGCGCGCTCTCGCCACAGGCTGCTCTGGTTTCCCAGTCAACTTGGCTGTTGAAATCGCCCATAACGATGCACACTCTGCCTTGAACCAGCTCACCCAGCAGCTGGTACAGTTCCCTGTCCTTCTCAACAGGTTGGGAAGGGGGTCTGTAAAGCACCAGGGTCCTGTATTTGGCAGGACCGATCTCTAGGTCAACGCCTAGGAGCTCGTGGTCGGATATAACGTTGGAGTTCGTAGATTTGATTGTATCCTTGACATACAACATTACACCGCCACCCTCTCTGTCTGGCCTATCTTTGTGGAAGAGTTGGTAGCCAGGAACCGTGAATTCGCCTTCAAAGTCTCGGTTTGAGGTTTTTATCCACGATTCTGTTATGGCTACCATTTCGGGTTCTTCCGTCGCTACGAGGCCACGGAGCTCAGGAAACTTGTTCCTGATTGACCTCGCATTGAACAGAAGAACCTTCAGGGAGTCCCCAAATGTAGGACCCCCTATACTCTTCCGTTTCCCGGCTTCTTGTTTGTCTTGGTGGCACCATTTTTAACAACCTCCGAGAAGGTTGTTTGGGGAGTGACTCGGGCGTACTGGCGTACGTCCGCCTTCCCAATGGGCCGGACACTCCTTTGGGTGCGCTCCACGACATCCTGGATGAGGTTGGCTAGGAACGCCTTGCCCTTAAAGGAGAGGTGCACCCCGTCCCTTTGGTAGAGGTCTTTTCTACCATAGAACACGGCGTACGGGTCCACAAAAAAGACACCCTCAGCCGTACAGAGGTCTGCAAGGCGCCTGTTTAGCGACATGTTCCTCAAGTGGGCAGTCCGGCTTGGACCCCACCTCGGGAGCATCCCCACCACGACGCGTCTGCGGGTTTTCAGTCCACAGTCGTCGACAGCGCCCATAACTGTCCTCATAATTTCACCTGTAGGGCCTACCCTACCTACTCTGAGGTAGAGGTCGTTGCCACTTACCATAAGGGCAACGACTGAAGTCTCTGAAATCTGAGACTTCTCGGCCTCAGCTCTTACCTGCATATTCCCACAACCTGGGATGCAGCTCACCTTAACGCTTGTGCGAAGGCGGGCCGCTAGCAGGGGCTTCAGACCCCGTGCTTGAGAATCACCAATAAGGGTGACTCTTGCACATTTGACTGCGGACGACTTAGTCTTTCCTTTCGGAGGCGACTTGCCGCTTTCCTCTTGTATCTCTAATTTTTTTTTCTTCTTCTTCTTATTCTTCCTCTTATTCTTCTTCTTGACTTCCTTTGCTATCTCTTCGTTTGTTTCCCGTTTCTCTTCTTCTGCTTCTACTTTCTCTTCTTCTGTTTCCAGTTTCTTTTCTTCTCTTTCTACTTTCTCTTCTTCTCCTTTTACTTTCTCTTCTTCTCTTTCTACTTTCTCTTCTTCTATTTCTACTTTCTCTTCTTTCTTCTTCTTTTCTTCTTTTTGGCTCGTTGAGGAAGCCCTTCAGCAGAAGAAATCGGCTGTTGGACGTCCGGAGCCTTCTCGCCTGAGCATCTGCATCTCTCTGATTTTAAGAGTTGAACTTCCCTTTTAAGGAGGGAGTTCTTCTCTCTCAGTTGAGCGATGCTCTCGCCCAGGCGCTTCTCGAGTTCGCAGAAGTCACAGACACTGACGCCATCTGTGAGTTCCTTGCAACTCCTTCCCCCGAAGTCTTCACTCCATC